>JAEIGR010000061.1:600000-891836 GCA_018904305.1 Scaptomyza montana | reverse complement strand
TTTCTACTCACCGTCAGTGGGAACTTGAGACTGTCACGTTTCGCATAAAAACTCAGACTCGCCATCGCCAATATGCAAAATCACGTCTCTTCTTCTTCCTTTTCTGGTCCCCACACGTCGTTTCGTCCTGGTTCCGATAGGTGAACCAGCGCTCACTTTCGCGTCGCGCTTGCGCAGGGAAACATGCATGGCAGTGCTGCACAACACAAGGTAAATATATGACGTTGGGGGGACATAAATGTGTGGTAGCTTTCAAGGCCACCAAAGTATGCGAACTTAGAAATTGGTGTAATGTCGGGATCAACACCGACATTTGTAACTAGGGTTAGAGAAGAGGTATTAGACATTAGCTCTGATTAGTCGGTCTCTTAGGCCACATTGTTGGAGATTGGCATGTCTCTTCAGGGAATCCATGTCCGACTCACAGGATTTTCCTACTCAAACTTAAGGTCAATACGGATAGTAGTATACCAAACTTCGAACCCAAGAAAACGAACTGGGAAAATTTAGGTCTTCCCTAGAACTTAACCTAGAAGCCACTGAAAACTTGGAATACCCAGATGCACGTGAGCTAGAAAGAGTTGTTAGAAATCTAAATAGAAGCATTAAAAATACATATGAAGAAAAGCTGCCCACTAGGAAAAAACGCCAGAAGAAAAAAGATGCCCCATGGTGGAATGACGGTCTTGAGAGACTATGGATCACCACCCGTCACCTCTTCAATAAGGCTATAAATAATAAGGGATACATAAAGCCTCCCCACCTCCTGGGCAGATTAGGAAGCCAAGCGTGGGAACTGTAGGGACTTCTGCGAAAGCACATAACAAGGACGAGAGCGTGCCCGTCCATAGGAGCATTATCAAAGGGCGCCGAAGGCTAATTCTAGCCTTGAAGCTTAAAGATAATACTTAGTAATGAGCACCAATATGCAAAGGGTTAGAGCTGTTTGAGACACACACTTCCCAGGAAGCCTGGCAACAGTGTGAATCGCTTGGTGAGGGTCAAAGACCGAGCACTGGAGTAGAGCTAGGTGGTCATCAGTGCAGAAAATAGGGAAGACAATTGGAACCTAGCCTACAAATCCCATTTATATCACGTTTCCTTAGCAGGGAAGAATACCCAAAGTCCTTTCAAGGAACCTGGTCATACCTAGCACTTGGTCATATACCAAGCACTCGAGTGGTTAGGGTTTTGCATCCCCAAAGTAGGGAAGACAGATACCACCTAACCCAAAGCAATCATAGCTTAAATTTTAAAACGTTGGGAAAAGCTGGTGATTATAACATTAGGAGTACTTTGCTTACACAGAGTCCATCAGAAACGCAGCATGCATACAGAACAGGCAGGTCTACGGACACTGCCTTGTATGAGCTGCACCGTACTCTGCGGGCGGCAGTAGTAAATCAAAGAAGTAGCAGTTTGTGCATTTTTAGACATTGAAGATGCTTTACAACTTATCACACGATGCTGTCAAAGCTACCTTTGAATAGAAGAGGGCTGGGACAGTACAACTAGTGATGGATTTCATCCTTACTAAGGTCCAGACAGGCTACGGCATCAATACAAGATAGTACCATAACAGTAACAACCACAAAGGGGCTGTCCTCAAGGGGGGTTTTATCACCCCCATGGAGCATACTAGTATGGAGTTGACGAACTATTAAGTAGACTTGCATGAACAGGGTAATCAATGTCAAGGCTATGCAGACGACATTGTGATAAGAGGGCAAGACTATGAAGAAACTCTTTGGCATAATGTTCAACTGGACTAGGATTGCCCACGATTGGTGTAGGGAGGTTAAAGGTCCCAACTTAAACCCCACTAAAACAATCATCATAAAAGATGCAAGCCACAAAGGATGAGGGAGATTAGGGCTCAGGGAGTCCATTAGGAACAAGCAAAGGAAGTTAAGTACCTTGGGGTCAAATCGACAGTGTTAAACTTGGCACCTATGGTTCAGAATACGATCGCAAAGTGCTGCAGAGCGCTGTATACGTGTCGTAGCATAGTCGGGAAGTCATGGGGAACATCACCAAAAATAATAAGATGGCCGTAGTAACCTGCATCATAAGGCGTGATTGCATGGAGGATAAGGCACAGCAAATCACTGTGCAGAAGCAGCTCAAAAAAGCTACAAAGAATGGCATGTGTAGGAATCAAGCGACGAGGACCTGTCCCACATCAGCGCTTGAGGTTCTAACGCCACTCCACTCACAATTAGCTGGGCAACAGAAGGCAACCCCCTTAAGAATGTCTGTTGATGGAGTTGGGAAAAGGACACATTCTTAGTCGAGTAGAGGCAGATATGCTATCGGTGAACTTCCCTACTGGCACAGCCAAGGAAAACCGAAAACATGTTAAAAACGAAAACCAGACAAAGTTTCAAATTCACCTCTGAAAAAAAGAGGGGACATCTCTGGAAGAGGTCCACAACATGAAGCCACACACCATAAAATGGTACACCGATGGATCCCTAACGCAACAAGGCTCCGGTCTTGGTGTGGTAGGCCCTCGGCTAATGTACCACGAGCTCCTAGGTATGCACACCAGCATATTCCAGCTGAGGTATGTGCAATCGGGAGGTGTGTGGTCTTTAATTTAGCTATCGGAATAGAGATAAGCCATCTTATCCGATAGCCAAGATGCAATAATGGCACTTAGTAAGACCGAAATCAGGTCAAAGGTTTTTCGTGTGAGGTACGAACCAAGCTAGACACTCTGGGTTCCAAAATAGGCTTGCCCTAAGATGTTCCTGGGACATGTCGTTATAGGGGGAACGAAGAGGCAGATAAGCAAGCAAGACTGGGGGCAACGACACCCTAATAGGACCCGAGCCATACTGTGGTATAGGAAGAAGCACAATACGGCAAGAGCTTAGGAATGAAGAGAGACTTCTGCGAAGGACGAGCTGGGCAAGGACAGCAGGACTCAGACAAGCAAAGCTTCTCTTGGGTAGCTATAACTCAAACGGTTTAAGCAAGTAATTTCAATGGGTAAAAATAGACTCAGAATACTCACCGGTCTCTTGACAGGACATTGTAGACTACGGGGGTCACCTGGCAAAGCTAGGTATAGTCAGCAGCGAGAATTGCAGATTCTGCAGATGGAAGGAGAAACTTCCTTGCACATTATAGCAGAATGCGTAGCCTTAGTAAGGAAAAGAAGTAGTTTTCTAGGAAAACATATTGTGCAACTTAGCGATTTAGAAACCATCGACCCAACAAAGGTACTTGCTTTTATGCAACACCTGGGCCCTGATGGAAGAGCTATAGGCCAAGAAGGGGGCACAATAGATCTATTTGGTCTGAGTGTATTTTACCCCAAATATAATAATAATAATAATAACATATAATTGGTTTAAGAAGTAACAAGTAAATAAAATGGATACAGTGAATTACTATTAATAATTCTTAAAAAAAAAACAATGTATTTACTATTGGCGCTAATATTTGCTTGTGCGATATTTCAAATCGATAACTTTATTATTCATGCAATCGGAACAAGGCAAAGCTAAATGAGAAAAATAAATCATTGCTACAAAAGTCATGAAGCATTGCTTGCAGCTGTTACCCCTCTACTCCCTTTGCTTACAAACGAATGCTTCAGAAGCAAATACTTCATCGTGTAATAGGGGTCTAAGAGGTCTTAACTGGGACACTAACAATAATTTGCCGTCTTATCGTAGTAGACTTTTGCTTATAGATCTTCCCTCTGAATGATCGTAGAATAATGCTATCATTTTCCTTTTTTCACAAATTAATTAATGGTGAAATTGATTCTTCTGAATTAATTAACCAAATTAACTTTGCTGTTCTATTAGAAATACTAGAAATTTTGTACCTATATTTCTTCATAACCCTTTTCGTATTCTGTATTCTATTTATAACGATCTTTCCCACTTAATACACAGTGCCACTCCTACTTGCTCTATTAAAAAGTTAGTTTTGTGTCATTTGTCTACATGTTCGCGATCATCGTAACCGCACGATAAGCGGAGCGCCCCTCGGTCGGATGGGCGGGAGGTGGGTCGCTTTGTGCGTGGGTCCGCGCGTTAACAAGCCGGTGCTTGGATCGTTGGGCCACTTGACTGTACTGTTCGTTAGTACATCTAAGTCGAATATAATATATCAACAGCTGTCTTCCCACTAGAAATTCCTATGTAACTAGGCAGTTTTGACTGGCTGGTGGCGGAAGAGGGCCACCTACAAGTTTTTGATGCAGTTTCTTTAAGGACATCACCTTTCTTGGCACCAAATTTTGTGCCTCTAGCTATAAAATTGTGAAAGATGTTAGCGCTTCCGATTTGGAAATGCGAGGGCTCGGGACGGAATGCGTGGGCGCAGCCCCAAAGTTTGATGCAGTTCTTTGGGTGACACTGGCCCGGCCAGTGCACTCTACTTTCGGTATCGAGTATAAATGCTCAGACCACGACTATCCTATCCGCCTCCAGACACCCCCCGCCATTTTAAATCGGAATCAAATATATCTTCAACTGCTTTACAAATGGGGTCTTCAAATTTGGTGCCAAGCTAGTAGGAAAAGCCTCCCGAAGCCGCGCGCATATGTCTCTTTGCAAGCAGACTCTTTAACACATGTTTTAACACTGGAATTAGGATACAACGCAGTCGTTTGCGTCCGACACTAACGTTTTCCCTCGATTTTCTGCTGCTGCTGAATGCAATTAAAATTCAATTATTACAAATACCCTAAGCTCTTATTCAAGTGCATTGTTTGCTGCTGCGTTGGCATTCTCTTTGTGCAAATGTTGCTGTGAGGACAGTCCAGTCACGCCTTGCTCACAATCAATTTTGTGATATTTTTCGTTCTCGTTCTTGCCATCAAATGCAGTTCACATTGTTATGGGTAGATGATAGCACACGTTCATGTTCATAGCAATTGTAGGTTGAAATCGTAACACCTAACTGCATCCACACTTTGCGCCATTGTCCCGGCACCCTTCCTTCCCTGTTGGGTTGCCTGTGATAATTAAACTTCCTTTGAGCCTACGGCTGTCTAGAGAATACAATGTGCTTAAAAAAAACCGTTTTACCTCACACTTCTCTGCAACGAATAGTATATTGTTATGAGCCCACAGAAGAAATGCTGTTTTTTTTAAAACTCTGATACCTGAGGTCATGGGCGTAGCCAGGGGGCAGGGGGCGCTTGCCCCTTAATTTCTCTTTAAGTTTTTTTAAATCGTATTTTATGTAAATTTAGTAAAAGGCCATTTTGGTAGTCTTTAAACGATAGCTGATTATATTATGTTTTTCGATCATTTTTTTTTTCGATAAAGCTAAAGTCGCAATACAGCTGATTCCATTGTGAATAGTGTTGTTCACTTGGCTTTTTTTTTTTAATGAGTCAAATCGCTCACATTGCTCACTTGTTCACGCAAGTTGCTCACTTTCTCAGTCAAGTTACTCAGAACAGCTGTTGTTCTTTTGCTTTAAAACGGCCATTGTTCTCATCTATTTTAGGTCATGTCAAAATCAATGTTAATAGCTAGATAAAATGTTAACAAAATACATATATATTTTTATTCTTTCACACAGGTTCCAGCTTTTAGCACATAACATAAGAAAACCAAATTAAATAAAAACAAGTGGAAACGTTGCAGTCGGACGCAACCGACTGCGGCATACTCGATACCAGAATTAAAACCGGTAAAAAGAGGCCTGAATGCAAAGGGGTACGGATGCGGCAGGGGTTTAAGCTGCCTTAAAGATTCTCCGATGCAGATGGGGGATGCCACCGGCTATCTTCATACCAAATTTGGTGACTCTAGCTAAAAATTTGTAAAAGGTGGGGAAAGGGGGGGCTGGGGGCGGTTTGGGTGGGCGTGTCATCCAAATTTTTGATGCAGATCTTTGTGGAATGTCAATTGTTATCTTCATACCAAATTTGGTGACTCTAGCTCGAAAATTGTATTTAGTGGGGAAAGGGGGGCTGGGGCCGGTAAGGGTGGGCGTGACTTCCAAATTTGTGATGCAGATCTTTGTGGAATGTCAATTGCTATCTTCATACCAAATTTGGTGACTCTAGCTCGAAGTTTAAAAAAGATTGGGAAAGGGGGGCTGAGGGCGGTAAGGGTTGGCGTGGCATCCAAATTTTTTATGCATATCTTTGTAAAATGTCAATTGCTATCTTCATACCAAATTTGGTGACTCTAGCTCGAAATTTGTAATAAGTGGGGAAAGGGGGGCTGGGGCGGTATGGGTGGGCGTGGCATCCAAATTTTTGATGCAGATCTTTGTGGAATGTCAATTGCTATCTATATACCAAATTTGGTGACTCTAGCTCGAAGTTTAAAAAAGATGGGGAAGGGCTGAGGGCGGTAAGGGTATGGCGATCCAAATTTTTGATGCATGTCTTTGTAAAATGTCAATTGCTATCTTCATACCAAATTTGGTGACTCTAGCTCGAAATTTGTAATAAGTGGGGAAAGGGGGCTGGGGGCGGTATGGGTGGGCGTGACATCCAAATTTTTTATGCAGATCTTTGTGGAATGTCAATTGCTATCTATATACCAAATTTGGTGACTCTAGCTCGAAGTTTAAAAAAGATGGGGAAAGGGAGGCTGAGGGCGGTAAGGGTGGGCGTGGCATCCAAATTTTTGATGCATATCTTTGTAAAATGTCAATTGCTATCTTCATACCAAATTTGGTGACTCTAGCTCGAAATTTGTAATAAGTGGGGAAAAGGGGGGCGAAATGGAGGGCATGGCTCCAAAACTTTGATGCAGATTTTTGGGGGTCGTTGCCAGCTATCTTCTTACCAAATTTGGTGGCTCTAGCTCCACAACTCTGGAAGATACACGCATTCCCGTTTTTGACGAAGCGTTGGGGTGGATGGGGCGGCAGTAGGGTGTGGGGGCGTGGGCATCCAAACTTTTGATGCAGTTTTTGGGGGGTCATCATCACCTATCATGGCCCAAACCAAATTTGGTGGCTCTAGCTCAAAAACTGTGGGAGATATAGCCATTTGATTTCAAAATGCGGTGGGGCTGGGGCGGAATGGTGGGCGTGGCTCCAAAACTTTGATGCAGTTTTTTGGGGTCGTTACCAACTATCTTCCCACCAAATTGGCTGGAGCTCCCACAACTCTGGAAGATACACGCATTTTTTTTTGACGAAGCGTTGGGGCACATGGGGTGGCGGGCGGTATTGGTGGGCGTGGCATCCAATCTTTGATGCAGTTTTTGAGGGGCATCATCACCTATCTTGGCACCAAATTTGGGGCTATAGCTCAAAAACTGTGGGAGATATAGCTATTTCTGATTTCAAAATGCGGTGGGGCTGGGGGGCGGAATGGGGGCGGGCTCCAAAATTTTTGATGCAGTTTTTTGGGGGTTGCTAGTAGCTATCTTCTTACCAAATTTGGTACTTCTAGCTGTAAGGATGTGCGAAATATGTGGATTTATCGGTTTTGAGTTATCGAATTTATCGATTTGCCAGCCCCCCAGTTATCGTAGAACCCCCATCTTGACACTTTAATTTACTATCCCATAGATAAAGAGAATTGGAAAGTTTCAAGTCTCTAGCTTGAAGGGTGTGGAAAAAGTTGCGAACATACGGACGGACAGACAGACGGACAGACGGGAAGACGGACAGACGGACGGACACCATGACGGACATTGCACAAAGTCAATATACTCTTTAACCTTCGGTATCGAGTATAATTAAAAACAAATAAAAAAATTTTCTTTTTCAAGAGTTAAAATATAACAGCAAACATTTCAATAAACGTTTTGCAGGCAAGTCTGTTGCGCTAAAAACATATATTGCTATTTATTTTGAACGTTTCGTATTGGCGCGAGCACAAAAATCAAGAAAAAGAACCATAACATTCAACCCTTTTTTGTTCACTCACTCATGAACAACCCAACACTAATTGTGAATGAGTTGGCGCCAAATTATGCAAATTTTCTACATTGCGGATAAGTACCACCCAAAGTGCATTTAAAAGAAAAAATGGGCAAAAGAAATGCGTTGGTCCGACTAAGACGCAGCTCGCTACCGAAGGTAAAAAGTATATTGGTTTTGTGCAATGTCCGTCCGTCCGTCCTTCCGTCTGTATGTTTCGCAACTTTTTCCACACCCTTCAAGCTAGAGACTTGAAACTTTCCAATTCTCTTTATCTATGGGAGGGTTAATTAAAGTGTCAAGATGGGGGTTCTCGATAACTGGGGGGCTGGCAAATCGATAAATTCGATAACTCAAAACCGATAAGTCCACATATTTCGCACATCCTTACAGCTAAGAACTACCAAATTGGGTAAGAAGATAGCTACAAGCTACCCCCAAAAACTGTATCAAAAATTTTGGAGCCACGCCCACCCATTCCGCCCACAGCCCCCCCGCATTTTGAAATCAGAAAAGCCTATATCTACCACAGTTTTTGAGCTATAGCCACCAAATAGGGTGCCAAGACAGGTGACGATGATCCCCCAAAAAATTGCGTCAAAAGTTTGGATGCCACGCCCACCAATACTGCCCTAGCCGCCCCCATCCGCCCCAACGCTTCGTCAAAAACGGTAATGCGTGTATCTTCCAGAGTTGTGGAGCTAAAACCCCAAAAATCTGCATCAAAGTTTTGGAGCCACGCCCACCCATTCTGCCCTCCTTTCCCCACCATTTACAATCTTCGAGCTAGAGTCACCAAATTTGGTATGAAGATAGCAATTGACATTCCACAAAGATCTGCAACAGAAATTTGGATTTCACACCCACCCATAACGCCCTCAGCCCTCCACTCCACACCTTTTTTGATCTAGAGTCACCAATTTTGGAAGGATGACAGCTGTTGGCATCATCTGCATCGGAGAATCTTTAAGGGAGCGTACACCCCTGCCGCATCCGTACCCCTTTGCAATCAGGCCTCTTTTTACCGGTTTTAATACTGGTAACGAGTATACCGCAGTCGGTTGCGTCCGACTCCAACGTTTCCACATGTTAAAACTTATTTTAAGGAAATTATCGAATCAATGGAAAAGCTATCAGTAGAAGGAAACTCGAAAACAAGGCCAATGGCTTTCCAACTCTTCTCGGCCGTTTTAAACCCGACATTTATCATGGCTGTGTTTTTGATTGCCAAGTACTCTGCATTTTAAGAGCCCGTCGTCAATGCCTTACAGGCTTCGAGCCTAATCATTTTACAATGTGCTAAGCATGTACAAATCATAATTGATGTTGTGGAAGAACAACGAAAAGACATTGATATTTGGATTGGAGAACTATTTGGTGAAGCAGTTATATTAGCTGAATATTTCGATGTCGAAATGAAGATCCCGATTATTTGTCAACGACAAACTTTGCACTCAAATCCTATTGCAGACACTGACAATGATTATTTAACAAAATCTCTCGTAATTCCATACCCGGACTCATTCATACGTTCTCTAAATAATCGATTCTCTACAACCAATACGCCTGTCTATAACATAACATTTTTGCATCCAGTAAACATGCTATCTCTGTTAGTTACCGATTTAAGGCTCAAAATTAAGAATGTTGCGAAGTTTTATGAAATTGAAGGGCTGGAAGCAGAAAATTAGATTTGGTACTCTATTTGGATAAAAAAGAACAAATCACAGGAAGATTTGAAAAAAGTAGATATTAAAGAACTCATTGAAGAAGCCGGTGCTTTATTGCCGGCTACAAAGATTGCCCTAGAAATCATGCTTTCCCTGCCATGCACAACATGTTCAATCGAGTGTTCGTTTAGCACTTTGAGAAGAGTGAAAACATTATCAACAATTAAAATCAGTTTTCATAGCATTGTGTATGCTAAGTGTTCACCGCAAATTCGTAGGCGAAAATCAACCGAAAATTATCGCAGAAGTTTTAAATCGGTTCGCGGAAAACCCACGCCGATTAATCTCGAAATTATTATTTACATTAATCTATATATATAAAAGAGTTTGTCCAGACTAGAATGGAAGAGCCACAGCCTAAACGAAAAGAGCTAGAAGGCTGAAATTTTCACACAATTTTCCATGCAGGTAGGAGGTGAGCACTAAGAAGGGAATTTTGTTTGGACAACTCCTTCAAGTACCTCCCATACGATTTGGAGCACTTTTTACCCATTTTAAAAAACAAATTACAATTACAACAAGTACCCATTCCACTACTGTCGCCTGATTGTCGCACAAGCTGAGAGTTTGATCGCGAGCGAGAATACAAAAACAAAACAAATGCGCAGTGACGCCTTCGCGTCGCACAAGCAAATTCATCAAAAAAAGGTTCTTACACTTGCAAAAAGAAACGGATTTCCGCTTCTAATGAATAAGTGCATACACAATTAAGTGAACAATGCGCTTGAAAATAATTTTCATAATTTTATGTACATGTATCACTTCGCACAGTGCACATTTTTTTTTTTCAAATTTGTGTGCCTTTGACAATTGATTTACGACCCAAGTTGCGTTTGTTGTTGTTGTAAGTAGAGATGGGCGCGTGTCGAATTTTTTCGGCACGGCCCAACACGAGCACGAAACCTTTTTTCAAAACACGCACGAACACGAACGACGAAAAAATTCTGGAAACACGGCCCAGCACGGCCCAACACGAAATAAATTTTTTATATATTTTTTTTTTAGTTGTCTTATAGTAAGACTGCCGCTGGAAAATTACCGGCCGGGTGTGAGTATTGTGGCTGCAATATGGTGGTCAAAAGCTCACTACGTTGCGCGAATCCGAGGTCGGTTTTGCAAAATTCAAGATTATCCAAGATAAACTCGAAGTACTTTGATCAATGATGAAAATTTTCGAATCTTCTCATATTATTTTAAAATAAATTACAGCAACTGTTTTCCGGTAAGGGCAAGCTTAAAATAGTTAGTTAATAGTTTCATTAATTATCTAGACTAAACCGTTTCTGAATAAAAAGCATTCTTTTGATTCTTGTACGACTTTGCATACACTCGAGAGGGGGCAGAATTCCTTCCTGCCATTTGATTTTTCTTGTCATAATCTAAAGACACGGTTAGCGAGAAGCGAGGCACCCTGTACAAAAGTTAAAGTCTGTATATCAGTTTGTGGATTTATTTGAGGCTAGTGGACATTGTTGTTTTGCATAAACCGCAAAGTTTTACGCAAAAAAATTGTACCAAAAACATATCAAAGTGTGGGTACCCGTTTTGCCTAAACTTTGTAGAAACACTTTTTGACAGAACAGGGGACACTAGGCACCTCAGAATATTTATGTAATTGTGGGAGAGGTTGGGATAGAAAGAAAGTGTAGAGCGGTTAAAAAAAATTAATGTGTAGCAATTAACGGGCGGCCGAGAGCGAAGTCGCTTGCGTAACAACTAGTATAAATTTAAACTCCAATTAAAAAATTTATTTATATTTCGTGTACGTATATTTATTTTTATTCAAATGAAATGTTGTAGTCTTATACCCCGATTCCACTAGAGCAAGATGCAAGTATGTAATTGGAACTCGAAGATGCCGCATCTTTTTGTATTAGAATCCCATTTGTACAATGGGAATCTTATTCAAATTTTCCCCGTTGGTCGGCTGCATTCCCAGTTGGTTCGAAACCGACCAACTGGGAATAATAGAAGTTTACATTACAGAGCACTGAACAGAACTTTAACATAGTCGATAGTATGAAATTTGTAATCGATACTTGATTTAAACAGTGCTGAATTGAGTAAAACAGCTTGTCATCAAGTGCATGTCTAAACAAACTGAGATATTCGTTAAACCATGTTTGCATTTTGCGCACAAATTAAAGCAATTATGTTTGTTTTTTTGGTGTCACTAATTTTATTTGTGTTCGAGCTCATATTTGCATCCAATCAAATATAAACGTTTAATACACAAACAGCTGTCAGCTATCACTTAACATACCCTGTTAAACCAAGATGCAACTATGCAATTGGATATATAGTGGAATCACCTACATCTTCGACTCGCTGTTAATGAAAGATGCAGCCTAATGGAATCGGGGTATTACATATTTATATATAGAAATTAAATTTTGTCTAAATTTGAACTTAGCAATCTAGTCCGCCTTTCATTTTCTTTTTTCTTTTTTAATAAGTTCAATTTTGGCACTATTACTGCGAAAAGCGTTTTCGATTATTTGCCGCGACATGTTACACTTCTTGCCTTTTTATTATTGCACTCAAGTCAAAAGGCAGATTGCTTTCCGTTAGTTGTGGGGCAGTGAGTGAACATAATTTATCGATTAGTTGTCAATAGTGATGGGACAATATGCTGTTTGACAACTAAGCGAGCGCAACATTCAGAAAAACAGCGCTAAGGTTATTTTAAGTTGTTCAGATTAGCATTTTTGATGTCGTGTATTCTCGTGTCTAAAGCAAAACACGAACACAAACGGAACACGCACGAAATTTGTTTTAAAACACGAACACGACGTGGCACGTCGTGTTCGTGCGTGCCACGAAATAAAACACGGCCCGCGCCCATCTCTAGTTGTAAGTGTTGTTGTTGGGCCCGCACTGCTACTTTTTGTTGGTGTCATTGATTTAAAAAAAAAAAACAACAACAACATAACAAAACTTGGTGCGTCTAGAAAAATTTCCCACACCAGAATATGTTATGGGGGTGGATTCGCCTACTTGCTGCTTATATAACTTAGACAAAACGTAACACACTAACATTATTGATATATTATTGATATACAATTTTGAATAAGCAAAGGGCGTTCACATAAGCGCGCGAGTTGCTCTTATGATAATCAGATAATTTGAAATCTCGCTCCGATTTTACGTTCATTTACGTTCACTCTCTATTTTATGTGCGCACTTTGCATGCCAATCGTAAGGTTTAATAACCCTACCTCCTCCGCACACACACTAAATAAAAGCTAAAGGCAATACATATACAATTCACTTAACTGCAGCCTCTTAGATATGTTTTGCGTTGATTCAGTGCGTGCTCTTTGTTTGACTTGCAGAGCGCGCGCATACATAAGAGAGTTAGCCGAAATAGCCAACAACGAAGGCGCATGATCGGAGCGAGATTTAAAAATAATTTGTCATCTAGCGCCGAACATGAAGAGCGATGCGCGAGCGTGTTCAAGTTTTAAGCTGCCTCTTTGGGTTTTGGACCAACAGCGCTCAATTCTTGATGCAGGTGTTGAATTGCCGACTGTCAGCACAACACGAGAATGAGCGAATCTGAAAACAAGTAAGAAGGCTTTAGTCGAGAAATCCCGACTAAAAGATACCCTGAACCCGTGTATTAAAATGACTTGCAGAAGTGAGTTTTCTTGACTTCATTTTAATATAAAATATCTCCTGTGTTTCTTAACCGATTTGGATTATTAATTTCACAGAAGTTATAAAGCTCTCCATAGTTTTAACTCCTATTTTTATTATTATTATTTGGCGTCTACAACCCTATCGGGTCACTGCCTGACGCACAAGGCTCCTCAACGCGCTCCTGCTTTGGGCGCGTCTTCTCCAGTTTACAATCCCAAGTTTCGACAGGCATTCAGTCACTTGGTCATGCCAACGTATCCGCGGTCGTCCTCTCCTTCGCTGTCCGCCTACCACCGCATCAAACACCTTCCGAGCCGGAGATTCTTCCTCCATACGAGCGACGTGACCCAGCCAGCGAAGTCGCTGAGTATTCACACGACTGACTACGTCGACATCGTTGTATAGCTCATACAGCTCATCGTTCCACCTGATGCGGTAGATACCGCTAACGCAGACAGGACCATAGATTTTGCGAAGAATTTTCCTCTCAAAAAAACCCCAAGAGCAGCTACATCTGATTGTGATACTGTCCAGGCTTCCGCACCATAAAGAAGAACTGGAAGGATGAGCGTCTTGTAGAGTGTCTGTCGAGAGAGGGCTCTACTGAGCCCAAAGTAGCACCTGTTGGCAAGTGTTATTCTTGGCATAATCTCCAGACTGACATTATTACTATTGGTGACCACAGATCCAAGGTAAACAAATTCCTTGACGGACTCAAAGCTATGGTTTCCAGCGGTAAGCTGTGAATCTAGACGCCGTGATTCTCTGCTAGAGCATACCATAAACTTCGTTTTCCCTGCATTTACAGTCAAACCAACTTTAGCCGATTCTCTTTCAATAGATCCGAACGCCGCCGTTACATCACGCTTAGTGCGGCCAATGATGTCAATATCATCAGCATATCCAAGGAGTTGGGAACATCTGTTTGTTAGTATTGTCCCCGTCCGATGCACAGCAGCCTTTCTTATAATACTCTCCATCAAAAGATTAAAAAGCATACAAGAAAGCGAATCAACCTGTCTGAGACCACGCTTGGTGATAAAGGTTTCGGATTGGTCATTTCCTACCATGACAGAGCTGCTAGTATTGCTCAATGTCATCTTGCAAAGTCGCGTTAGCTTTGCAGGGATACCAAGCTCAGACATAGCAGTGTATAAGCAATCCCGCCTTGGGCTATCGAAAACTGCCTTGTAGTCGACAAAGAGGTGGTACGTGTCGATTTGGTTTTCATGTGTCTTCTCCAGGATTTGGCGCAGTGTGAAGATTTGGTCAATCGTGGACTTACCAGGGCGGAAGCCGCACTGATAAGGTCCAATAATTGCCTCGGCATGGGGTTTTAGCCTTTCACATAATACGCTTGTAAAGACCTTATATGCGACAGGAAGTAGACTGATGCCATGATAGTTGGTGCGCAATGTGGCATCACCCTTCTTTAAGATGGGACAGATCAGGCTGAGGTTCCAATCGCCGGGCATGCACTCCGTGAGCCATATCTTGCAGATAAGGTGATGTATGCTCCCAATCAACTCATTGCCACCAGTCTTAAACAATTAGGCTGCCAGGCCATCTGCACCTGGTGCCTTATGGTTTTTAAGCCGCTGAATAGCGGTTGCAACCTCGATATAGCTGGGGCTTGATATATCAATTCCGTCGTCGTGGATTGGCATTTGCACGTCATCTTCCCCAATATCGTTTACAGGATTGTCTGCCAACATATTCGAGAAGTGACTCTTCCATAACTTCAGCACGACCCCTGCGTCTGTCACTAGGTTTCCGTCATCATCTCTGCATGAAACTCCTCCACTCTTGAAGCCTTGGGTCAGACGCTTAACCCTTTGGTAGAAGTTTCGTGCTTCATTTCTGCATCTGCTGTTCTCCATTTTCTCGCATTCTTGCCTTTCTAGTTCTTGTTTTTTGCGTCTGAAAAGGCGTTTCTCCTCTCTTCTCCTTGTCCTGTACGCCTCTACCACAGCTCGGGTGGCTCCAGACTGCAGTGTTCTTCTAAAGGCGGCGTCTTTTGCAGCTGTTGCTTCACGACACTCCTGGTCATACCATGGATTCCCTATGAGAGGGCGCCGGAATCCAAGCACCTCTTCCGCTGAGGTTCGTAAGGAGCGAGATATGCGCGTCCACATATCGCTGATGTTTTTTCGCATTTGGAGCTGGTTGGCTTAGTAGGCCAGAGAGCCGAGAGGTGAATGCGTCATTACTCTGTTGTGAGTGCAGCTTTCTGATGTCCAGCTTTCCACGAAAAAACGTTTTCGACACACATAGCCGTGTGCGAACCCTGGCTGCGACAAGGTAGTGGTCAGAGTCGATGTTAGGACCCCGACAAGATCGTATGTCGAGTATGCTAGATGCATGCCTTGCATCAATCACAACATGATCGATCTGATTCCGCGTCAGTCGATCAGGAGACAGCCAAGATGCTTTGTGGATATCCCGATGACGAAATCCAGTACTACGTACTACCATATTGTGCGCCACAGCAAAGCCAATTAATCTGAGACCATTGCTCGAGGTGGACTCATGTAGGCTAAATCGCCCGACGGTTGCACCAAAGACCCCTTC
This sequence comes from Scaptomyza montana, assembly GCA_018904305.1. Classification (NCBI taxonomy): domain Eukaryota; kingdom Metazoa; phylum Arthropoda; class Insecta; order Diptera; family Drosophilidae; genus Scaptomyza; species Scaptomyza montana. The sequence goes on along the minus strand of JAEIGR010000061.1, from coordinate 876,030 downwards.
ACGACCTACCTTGGCATTAAAATCTCCGAGAAGAATTTTAATGTCATGGGATGGGCAACGGCCGTATGCTCGGTCGATATCCGCATAGAAGGCATCCTTCGTGGCATCGTCTTTTTCTTCAGTAGGGGCGTGCGCGCAAATTAGGCTGATGTTAAAGAATTTTGCATTTATGCGTTTTGTTGCAAGTCTCTCACTTATTGGCAGGAAGTGGGAGACTCGTTGCCGTAACCTAGCACCAACAACAAAGCCAACGCCAAATTCATACCTTTGCGAATGGCAGCTGTAATATATGTCACAGTCTTTCTTCTTGATGCAACCCTGTCCTCTCCATCGCATCTCCTGGATAGCAGTAATGTCTGCCTTACATTTGTTGAGTGTATCTGCTAGTCGTTGATTAGCACCCGGTCTATTATTTAAATATTTAAATAACGATCAACGTATTTTAATTTCTTTTGTTGTTTTTTAAAACCAAGAAAATTTAGTAGATTTTCGACTTAATAATTGAAGCAACATTATTTATAGTTGTCTTCTATTTTGCATATTTTATAATACTTATATAGACTCTGCTTAAGTGCATTTAAAAATCAAATAAATATAGTTTGAAAAAACTAAAAACACGCTTTTAGAGCATATCAAACTAAAAAGTTAAAAATAATTTTTCAAATAAGTTTAAAACAATAATATATGATAAATACTAGAATTATTGTAAAAAAAGCGTTGGGCGCTCGATGTACGAGAAATATGGACAAAGCGCCCCACGCTTTTTTACAATAATTCTAGTATTTATCATTTATTATTGTTTTAAACTTATTTGAAAAATTATTTTTAACTTTTAGTTTGATATGCTCTAAAAGCGTGTTTTTTAGTTTTTTTAAACTATATTTATTTTTCACTTTTTAGTTCGATGTATTATAAAAGCGTGTTTTTTAGTTTTTATACTCGATACCGAAAGTAAAGAGTATATTGGTTTTGTGCAATGTCCGTCATGGTGTCTGTCCGTCTGTCTGTCTGTCCGTCTGTCCGTCTGTCCGTCCGTATGTATGCAAGTTTTTTCCACACCCTTCAAGCTAGAGACTTCAAACTTTCCAATTCTCTTTATCTATGGGATAGTAAATTAAAGTGTCAAGATGGGGGCTCTACGATAACTGGGGAGCTGGCAAATCGATAAATTCGATAACTAAAAACCGATAAATCCACATATTTCGCACATCCTTACAGCTAGAACTACCAAATTTGGTAAGAAGATAGCTACTAGCAACCCCCAAAAAACTGCATCAAAAATTTTGGAGCCACACCCACCCATTACGCCCCCAGCCCCCCCCCTCGCATTTAGAAATCAGAAGTGGCTATATCTCCCACAGCTTTTGAGCTATAGCCACCAAATTTGGTGCCAATATAGGTGATGATGACCACCCAAAAACTGCATCAAAAGATTGGATGCCACGCCCACCGATACTGCCCTAGCTGCCCCCAGCCGCCCCAACGCTTCGTCAAAAACGGCAATGCGTGTATCTTCCAGAGTTGTGGAGCTAGAGCCTCCAAATTTGGTGGGAAGATAGCTGGCAACGACCCCCAAAAATCTTCATCAAAGTTTTGGAGCCAAGCCCACCCATTCCGCCCCCCTTTCCCCACCATTTACAAACTTTGAGCTAGAGTCACCAAATTTGGTATGAAGATAGCAATTGACATTTCACAAAGATCTGCATCAAAAATTGGGATGCCACGCCCACGCATACCGCCCCCAGCCCCCCTTTCCCCACTTATTACAAACTTCGAGCTAGAGTTACCAAATTTGGTATGAAGATAGCAATTGACATTTCACAAAGATCTGCATCAAAATTGGGATGCCACGCCCACCCATACCGCCCCAGCCCCCCCTTTTCCCCACATTTTACAAGCTTTGAGCTAGAGTCACCAAATTTGCAGCGAAGACAGCTGGTGGCATCCCCATCTGCATCGGAGAATCTTTAAGGCAGCGTACAACCCTGCCTCATCCGTACCCCTTTGCAATGAGTCCTCTTTTTACCGGTTTTAATACTGGTATCGAGTATACCGCAGTCGGTTGCGTCCGACTGCAACGTTCCCACTTGTTTTAAACTATATTTATTTCAACAGTTGCTCTGTCATCCTTTTTCCATGATTGCTATCATTACTTATTTGTGTATTTCAATCGCGCGCTCCCGCTGCCTTACCGACTTTGTAATAGTAGTAATTATAGTGATCAGTGTTGTGGCGGGTAACGTGGAATCAGGGTTCGATTCCGGAGAGGGAGCCTGAGAAACGGTAACCACGTCGAAGGAAGGCAGCAGGCGCGCAAATTACCCACTCTCGTCACGGGAGGATAGTGACGATACGGTTGACATTTGAAGCCCCGTATTCAAATTGACTGCATTTTCAATCCTTTTATGAGGATCCATTGGGGGGCAAGTCTGGTGCCAGCAGCCGCGGTGGTTCCAGCTCCGATAGCGTACATTAAAGTTATTGCGGTTCTTATTTACGGCACCAAATCCGAAAATTACTGAAAAAAATTTTTTATTTTTTCGGCCGTGGACGGGATTAGAACCCACGACCGGTGAGTCCGGGAGCGAAGACCCGCGCCTTAGACCGCTCGGGCAACGAACGAACTTGAGGTAGAGGGATATACTGACAGTAATAAGCCTCTTGCTTTTAGTCCAAAGGAGAGTTACATACATACAAACATACAAGTGAAGCTAATATAAGCGTGTTAATAAAACTAAGCAGTCTGAATATTCTATTACAATAACATAAGTTGGTATATTCAATTTTATTGAATTTTATTCTTATGATTAGACGCTGTATCGTTGTAACAATCGTTTTACAGTGAAGTCAATTGACTCACAGCCAAATTAAAATATGTCTGTTGAAACTTTAGATATTAGTGGTGTTTTGGTGCCGCATTCAGTTGTTGCTATAATTGGTGATGGAGCCTGCCTTTTTAGATCTATTTCCTACCTTTTATTTGGTAGGCAAGGCTTCCATGGCACCATACGCCAAAATATTGTTGAACATGTTGTAACCAACTGGCAAATTTTTGATTGCTTCAGCATAAACTAAAATGGAGAGTGTTATAGCTCTTCTGAACAATATGAGTGCGACATGTCAAATTCAAATACTTATGGTACTGCATGTGAGCTTCGCGCAGCAGCAGAAATTTATGCTGTAAATTTTCAAGTTTTTCAAAATGGAAATTTATTACAAGCATTCGGAAATAATATGCATCCTGTAAAAAGATTGCATTTTACCGGTCCATTAATGAATGGACATTTTGCTGTTTATATTTCTTTAGAGGAAGTATTAACTCAAGAATCTGATACGTCAAGTGAATGTATAACTGAAAATGTTAAAAATCCTGTTAAAAGACGTAGTCGATTCACCGGCAAAACAGAAAAAAAGGTTAAAAAAAACGTACATTTGAAAAAATTAGTGATATCAATAGGGGTAAGCGCATAGAAGCATCATAAAAATATCGTGTTAATAATCCTGATGTTATTAGAGTTGTAGTGAGAAGAGATCAGACTAATAATCCTGAAGCTCATCGAGTTGCAGTGAGAAGACATCAGGCTAATAATCCTGATGCACGTCAAGAAAGGCGTTTGCGTGCATGGAGTGTTAAAGCCATGTCTGGCTTAAACTATGATTTTGAAATAGCTTACAAGTCAGATAAAATTACTCAACTTGGTAGTATGAATTTGATATGCAAACAATGTAATGCTTTAAAATGGAAAAATTAGCCTTTTGGTATCTGTTGCAAGGTAGGAAAAGTTAAACTTTCACAAAATGAAAGTTTGCCTGATCCACTTAAAAGCATAATAATTGGTGGACATCCCAAGCATGATCATTTCATTGATCGTATCAGAAAGTATAATAGCTGCTTTTAAATGACTTCTTTTGGAAGTACAAAAACTATAAATGAAAGTTGGTCAACCTTTAAAGTCCAAGGACAAGTGTATCACTTAATTGGTAGTGTCCGACCTTTGCCAAATGAAGAAATGCAGTTTCTTCAAATTTATTTTGTTGGTAATGATGAAAAGGAAGCTCAACTACGTTGCAAAAATATTTCAAATGTTGATTGTAGCGTAGTAAAGGATCTTCAATGTATGTTTCATCAGCATAATCGTTATGTTAAAGATCTAAAAATGGCTCTCAATAAAATACCAATAAGTACGACTATAAATTGATTATACATGCTGATCGAACACCCGCTGGTGCTCACAAAGGGCTTTACAATGCACCTCAATCAAGCGAAGTAGCTAAAGTTATTGTTGGTCAGCAATTTGAAAAGCGCGATATTATTATTGAAAGCCATAATAATAAATTACATCGTATAAGTGAGGTGCATCGATCATACGATGCCTAACAGTACCCTTTGCTATTTGCTTCTATCTCGGGACAGCCCGACTAGAAGATACCCTGAACCCAGTTGCAAAAAATAAATTAAATTTATATAAGACTTTGGTATACTGACTTAACTTCAATCGATTAAATTCGATATCTCCGGTGTTTCTTAACCGATTTGGACGAAAATTTCAGAAACGATCTATCGTTACCCATTTTTTCAACCCTCATTTTTACATTTTCCAAATTCGATATTTTTTGTTAACGATTCCATGTGTATATCGGAAACCAGAATAGTTATCGATAATTTGAAGCAAACTTGTTCTGATCATGGTATAGGAGAACTTATATCCCAAATCTGAAATCTCTAGCTTTTGTAGTCTCTGAGATCCACGCGTTCATACAGACGGACAGACGGACAGACAGACGGACAGACGGACAGACAGACGGACAAACGGACAGACGGACATGGCTAAATCGACTCGTCTATTGATGCTGATCAAGAGTATATATACTTTATAGAGTCGGAGATGCTTCCTTCTGCCTGTTACATACTTTTGCACAAAACCATTATACCCTTATTTACCCATTTTATGGGTTAAGGGTATAAAAAGGAGGAACCAAAAAAAATTATATCTGCGTTAAGCTTTTACAGCTATAAAAAAATGATTCGTCAATCTGAGATAAATCATTTAATTTATTGTCGTTCCTTTTTATACTCGATACCGAAGGTAAAGAGTATATTGACTTTGTGCAATGTCCGTCATGGTGTCCGTCCGTCTGTCCGTCTGTCCGTCTGTCCGTCCGTATGTTCGCAACTTTTTTCCACACCCTTCAAGCTAGAGACTTGAAACTTTCCAATTCTCTTTATCTATGGGATAGTAAATTAAAGTGTCAAGATGGGGGTTCTACGATAACTGGGGGGCTGGCAAATCGATAAATTCGATAACTCAAAACCGATAAATCCACATATTTCGCACATCCTTACAGCTAGAACTACCAAATTTGGTAAGAAGATAGCCACTAGCAACCCCCAAAAAACTGCATCAAAAATTTTGGAGCCACGCCCCCCATTCCGCCCCCAGCCCCCCCGAATTTTAAAGTTAAAAAAGCCTATATCTCCCACAGTTTTTGAGCTATAGTCACCAAATTTGGTGCCAAGATAGGTGATGATGACCCCTCAAAAACTGCATCAAAAGATTGGATTCCACGCCCACCAATACCGCCCCAGCCACCCCCATGTGCCCCAACGCTTCGTCAAAAACGGGAATGCGTGTATCTTCCAGAGTTGTAGAGCTAGAGCCTCCAAATTTGGTGGGAAGATAGTTGGTAACGACCCCCAAAAAACTGCATCAAAGTTTTAGAGCCACGCCCACCCATTCCGCCCCCAGCCCCACCGCATTTTGAAATCAGAAATGGCTATATCTCCCACAGTTTTTGAGCTAGAGCCACCAAATTTGGTGCCAAGATAGGTGATGATGACCCCCCAAAAACTGCATCAAAAGTTTGGATGCCACGCCCACCAATACTGCCCTAGCCGCCCCCATCCACCCCAACGCTTCGTCAAAAACGGGAATGCGTGTATCTTCCAGAGTTGTGGAGCTAGAGCCACCAAATTTGGTAGGAAGATAGCTGGCAACGACCCCCAAAAATCTGCATCAAAGTTTTGGAGCCACGCCCTCCATTTCGCCCCCCTTTCCCCACTTTTTACAATTTTCGAGCTAGAGTCACCAAATTTGGTATGAATATAGCAACTGACATTCCACAAAGATCTGCATCACAAATTGAGATGCCACGCCCACCCATACCACCCCAGCCCCCCTTTCCCCACATTTTACAAACTTTGAGCTAGAGTCACCAAATTTGGTATGGATATAACAATTGACATTCCACAAAGATCTGCATCAAAAATTTGGATGCCACGCCCACCCATACTGCCCCCAGCCCCCCTTTCCCCACTTTTTACAAACTTTGAGCTAGAGTCACCAAATTTGGTATGAAGATAGCAATTGACATTCCACAAAGATCTGCATCAAAAGTTTGGATGCCACGCCCACCCATACCGCCCCCAGCCCCCCTTTCCCCACATTTTACAAACTTTGAGCTAGAGTCACCAAATTTGGTATGGATATAACAATTGACATTCCACAAAGATATGCATCAAAAATTTGGATGCCACGCCCACCCATACTGCCCCCAGCCCCCCTTTCCCCACATTTTACAAACTTTGAGCTAGAGTCACCAAATTTGGTATGAAGATAGCATTTGACATTTCAGAAAGATCTGCATCAAAAATTTGGATTCCACGCCCACCCATACCGCCCCCAGCCCCCCTTTTCCCCACTTATTACAAATTTCGAGCTAGAGTCACCAAATTTGGTATGAAGATAGCAATTGACATTCCACAAAGATATGCATCAAAAATTTGGATGCCACGCCCACCCATACTGCCCCCAGCCCCCCTTTCCCCACCTTTTACAAACTTTGAGCTAGAGTCACCAAATTTGGTATGAAGATAGCCGGTGGCATCCCCATCTGCATCGGAGAATCTTTAAGGCAGCTTAAACCCCTGCCGCATCCGTACCCCTTTGCATTCAGGCCTCTTTTTACCGGTTTTAATTCTGGTATCGAGTATGCCGCAGTCGGTTGCGTCCGACTGCAACGTTTCCACTTGTTTAGTCAGTTTTTGGTTGATATGTATGCTTAAACTGAAACAGAAAGGTTAAATTATATTCGCTACAATCAAGCGAAACTCATAGCAGATAGCTATATACATCTACAAGATGCAATAGGCCAACAAGATGTTGTCGCAGCTCAACTTAGTCAGATGGTAATTTTACCATCTTCTTTTACAAGCTCTGCACGATATATGCATGAAAAGACTCAAGATGCTATGACATACGTTCGCCATTATGGGCGACCAGATCTTTTCATAACATTCACATGCAATCCACAATGGTATGACATAAAAAGTGTTTTATTACCGGGTCAAAAACCGCATGATCGTCACGATATTATAGCTCGAGTTTTTCATTTAAAAGTTAAAGCTTTAATGTCACTATTGACAAAAGGTTCTTTGTTTGGAAGCGTTCAATGTTTCATGTACTCTGTGGAATGGCAAAAGCGGGGCTTACCACATATACATATTCTACTTTGGCTAGAAAATAAAATAAGACCTGATAAAATCGATAAGATTATTTGTGCCGAAATACCAAACGCAGATGAGGATCCATTGTTATTTAACATTGTTAAATCAAATATGATTCATGGTCCTTGCGGTGCATTTAACAATAAGTCGCCATGCATGAGAGATGAAAAATGTACCAAAAGGTTTCCTCGACAATTTCTTAAAGAAACTGTGACTGGAAAAGATAGTTACCCTCTATATCGTAGAAGAGCGATAGAAGATGGTGGTAATGCAATTAATATAAATGGTAATTGCATAGATAATCGTTGGGTTGTGCCTTACAATTGTGTACTATTGAGAACATTTGAAGCTCACATAAATGTTGAGTATTGTAGTTCTGTAAAGTCTATTAAATACATTTGTAAATATGATAACAAGGGCAGTCATCAAGCATCATTTACTCTGAAAGACCAACGTAATGAAATTAATATGTACGAAAGTGGCCGTTATATAAGTAGATCAGAAGCGGTATGGAGAATCCTTGCATTTCCCATAGATGAACGTTTTCCAGCTATTACACACTTAGCTGTTCATTTAGAAAATGGTCAACGGATATATTTTAACCCCAATAATCCGCAACAATTACTTTACAGATTAAGCACTACACCCAAAACCACTTTGCTAGCCTTCTTTGAGCTATGCACACGTGATGAGTTTGCAAGAACGCTTCTATATTGTGAAGTTCCATCGTATTTTACATGGAACAATAAAGATTTCAAAGAAGAAAACGAGGGCATGATGTGCCAAATTTTCCTGGAGTTAAAAGAGATTCAGCTTTGGGAAGAGTTTACACTATTTATCCCAATAATACAGAATGTTTTGATTTAAGACTCTTAGTACATTTTGTAAGGGGCCTAACTTCATTTTTAAATTTAAAAACCGTTGGCGTGTAACGCTCTAGGATTACTAGAAGATGATAAGCACTGGGATTCAACTATAGCCGAAGCTGTCATATGTCAAAATCCTACAAAACTTAGAGAACTTTTTGCAATAATGTTAGTATTTTGTCAAATTTCGGATGCTCTTAAACTTTGGAATACTTATAAAGAGAGTTTCTCAGAAAATATTTTAAGAGCCTTTCATTTTTCACAAGACAGAAATATTGATGAAAGTATTGTGAATAATCTATATCTATATATATAAAAGAGTTCGTCCGCGTTAAAATGGATCAGCCACAGCCTAAACGAAAAGAGCTAGAAGGCTGAAATTTTCACACAATTTTTTATCTATATATATAAAAGAGTTCGTCCGCGTTAAAATGGATCAGCCACAGCCTAAACGAAAAGAGCTAGAAGGCTGAAATTTTCACACAATTTTTTATGCAGGTAGTAAGTGAGCACTAAGAAGGGAATTTTTATTTGGACAACTCCTTCAAGTACCTCCCATACGATTTGGAGCACTTTTTACCCATTTTAAAAAACAAATTACAATTACAACAAGTACCCATTCCACTACTGTCGCCTGATTGTCGCACAAGCTGAGGGTTTGATCGCGAGCGAGAATACAAAAACAAAACAAATGCGCAGTGACGCCTTCGCGTCGCACAAGCAAAGTCATAAAAAAAGGTTCGACACTTGCAAAAACGAAATGGATTTCTGCTTCTTAATGAATATGTGCATACACAATTAAGTGAACAATGCGCTTGAAAATAATTTTCATAATTTTATGTACATGTATCACTTCGCACAGTGCACATTTTTTTTTTTTCAATTTGTGTGCCTTTGACAATTGATTTACGACCCAAGTAGCGTTTGTTGTTGTTGTAAGTGTTGTTTTTGGGCCCGCACTGCTACTTTTTGTTGGTGTCATTGATTTAAAAAAAAAACAACAACAACATAACAAAACTTAGTGCGTCTAGAAAAATTTCCCACACCAGAATATGTAATGGGGGTGGATTCGCCTGCTTGCTGCTTATATAACTTAGCCAAAACGTATCACACTAACATTATTGATATATTATTGATATACAATTTCGAACAAGCAAAGGGCGTTCACATAATGATAATCAGATAATTTGAAATCCCGCTCCGATCATGCTCCTTTGTTGTTGCTCATTTACGTTCACTCTCTATTTTATGTGCGCGCTTTGCATGTCAATCGTAAGGTTTAATAACCCTACCTCCTCCGCACACACTAAACTAAAGCTAAAGGCAATATGCAATTCACTTAACTGCAGCCTCTTAGCTATGTTTTGCGTTGATTCAGTGCGTGCGAAGAAGGTAGCGATACTACGCTCTTTGTCTAACTTGCAGAGCGCGCGCATACATAAGAGAGTTAGCCGAAATAGCCAACAACAAAGGCGCATGATCGGAGCGAGATTTAAAAATAATTTGTCATCTAGCGCCGAACATGAAGAGCGATGCGTGAGCGTGTTCAAGTTTTAGGCTGCCTCTTTGGGTTTGGGACCAGCAGCGCTCAATTCATGATGCAGGTGTTGAATTGCCGACTGTCAGCACAACACGAGAATGAGCGAATCTGAAAACAAGTAAGATGGCTTTAGTCGAGAAATCCCGTCTAAAAGATACCCTGAACCCGTGTATTAAAATTACTTGCAGAGGTCTCCTGTGTTTCTTAATCGATTTGGATTATTAATTTTCACAGAATTTATAAAGTTATCCATTGTCTTAACTCCTATTTTTACATTTTCTAAATAACAGACATGTGGACTCGGCTGTTGAAGCTGATTTATGTGGTCGGAGATGCTTCTTTCTGCCTGTTACATACTTTTGCACAAATCAATTATACCCTTATTTACCCATTTTATGGGTTCAGGGTATAAAAATAATGTAATATTTTAGGCATGCTTTCAAAACAAAGTTTTCTTATATTTTGTAGCCACAGATAACAGAGAGAAGAACAAAGAAGAAGAAATATAACTGTAAATGGTACTCACTGCAAGCAGCATGCACATCTGAGCGAATATATGCTGCAACACAAAGAGCGGCTTAAAGCTTGATCAGCGCGCGTCTCTCTTATGACTGCCGCTAGATATAACATAATTTGAATGTAATCATGCTCCTTTGATGTTGCTCATTAACGTTCACTCTCTATTTTATGTGCGCGCTTTGCATGTCAATCATAAAGTTTAATATCCCTATCTCCTCCGCACTCACTAAGCTAAGCTAACTATAACTAAGAGGCTGCAGTTAAGGGAATTGCATTGCCTAATTTACACCACCCATACATATGTAGCTCTTAAGTGCAAGCGTTGTATGTATGAGCTCGGGATCTGCTGCTTAGAGGAATAACTGTAATGCTCTTTCCAACATAGTGTTTTTACATACAATGGTAAGGGAATTGGTTATGCATTTTAGTTCATATTTAATGTGAACAAAGAAAGTTACTTTTCGTTTCAGTGAATTTTTTAATATTGTTTATATTAAGGATAAAGATAATAACAACCAAAGTTTCTTTTTGGATCAGTGAGTTTGTTAATATTCTGATTTTCGTATTATATAAATAAACATTCATTTAAAATTCGTATGTAATGATAAGTTATAAAAAATATTTAATTGCTATGATTTAAATATTTAAAAAACGATCAACGTATTTAAATTTCTTTTGTTGTTTTTTTAAACAGAAAAAAGTTAAGTTGATTTTCGATTTAATAATTGAAGCAACATTATTTATAGTTGTCTTCTATTTTGCATATTATATAATAGTTATATAGACGCTGCTTAAGTGCATTTAAAAATCAAATAAAACTAAGCAGTCTGAATATTCTATTAAATTAATATAAGTTGGTATATTCAATTTTATTGAATTCTATACTTACGTATAGACACTGTAACGTTGTAACAATCGTTTTACATTGACGTCAATTGACTCACAGCCAAATTAAAATATGTCTATTGAAACTTTAGATATTAGTGGTGTTTTGGTGCCGCATTCAGTTGTTGCCATAATTGGTGATGGAGCCTGTCTTTTTAGATCTATTTTCTACCTTTTATTTGGTAGGCAAGGCTTCCATGGCACCATACGCCAAAATATTGTTGAACATGTTGTAACCAACTGGCAAACTTTTGCTTGCTTCAGCATAAACTTAAATGGAGAGTGTTATAGCTCTTCTGAACAATATGAGTGCGCTATGTCATACTCATATACTTATGGTACTGCATGTGAGCTTCAAGCAAGTTTTTCAAAATGGAAATTTATTACAAGCATTCGGAAATAATATGCATCCTGTAAAAAGATTGCGTTTTACCGGTCCATTAATGAATGGACATTTTGATGTTTATATTCCTTTAGAGGAAGTATTAACTCAAGATTCTGATACGTCAAGTGAATGTATAACTGAAAATGCTAAAAATCCTGTTAAAAGACGTAGTCGGTTCACCGGCAAAACAGAAAAAAATGTAAAATAACGTTAATTAGAAAAAAATAGTGATATCAATAGGGGTAAGCGCATAGAAGCATCAAAAAAATATCGTGTTAATAATCCTGATGTTATTAGAGTTGTAGTGAGAAGACATCAGGCTAATAATCCTGAAGCTCATCGAGTTGCAGTGAGAAGACATCAGGCTAATAATCCTGATGCACGTCAAGAAAGGCGTTTGCGTGCATGGAGTGTTAAAGCCATGTCTGGCTTGGAAATAGCTTACAAGTCAGATAAAATTACTCAACTTGGTAGTATGAATTTGATATGCAAACAATGTAAAGCTTTCAAATGGAAAAATGAGCCTTTGGGTATCTGTTGCAAGGCAGGAAAAGTTAAACTTTCACAAAATGAAAGTTTGCCTGATCCACTTAAAAGCTTAATAATTGGTGGACATCCCAAGCATGATCATTTCATTGATCGTATAAGAAAGTATAACAGCTGCTTTCAAATGACTTCTTTTGGAAGTACAAAAATTATAAATGAAAGTTGGTCAACCTTTAAAGTCCAAGGACAAGTGTATCACTTAATTGGTAGTGTCCAACCTTTGCCAAATGAAGAAATGCAGTTTCTTCAAATTTATTTTGTCGGTGATGATGAAAAGGAAACTCAACTACGTTGCAAAAATATTTCAAATGTTGATTGCAGCGTAGTAAAGGATCTTCAATGTATGTTTCATCAGCATAATCGTTATGTTAAAGATCTAAAAATGGCTCTCAATAAAATACCAATAAGTACTAAAGATTATAAATTGGTTATACATGCTGATCGAACACCCGCTGGTGCACACAGAGGGCTTTACAATGCACCTCTATCAAGCAAAGTAGCTATAGTTATTGTTGGTCAGCAATTTGAAAAGCGCAATATTATTATTGAAAGCCATAATTATAAATTACATCGTATAAGTGAGGTGCATCGATCATACGATGCCTTACAGAACCCTTTGCTATTTCCTTATGGCGAAGATGGCTATTCAGTGGATATACAAGAATGGAATTCATTATTAAAAAAGGAGGAACCAAAAAAAAAGATATCTGGTTTAAGCTTTTACAGTTATAAAATAATGATTCGTCAATCTGAGTTAAATCATTTAATTTATTGTCGTTCCCTTTATAGTCAACTTTTAGTTGATATGTATGCTAAAATTTAAACAGAAAGGTTAAATTATATTCGCTACAATCAAGCGAAACTCAGAGCAGATAGCTATATACATCTACAAGATGCAATAGGCCAACAAGATGTTGACGCAGCTCAACTTGGTCAGATGGTAATTTTACCATCTTTTTTTACAAGCTCTGCACGATATATGCATGAAAAGACTCAAGATGCTATGACATATGTTCGCCATTATGAGCGACCAGATCTTTGCATAACATTCACATGCAATCCAGAATGGAATGACATAAAAAGTGTTTTATTACCGGGTCAAAAACCGCATGATCGTCACGATATTATAGCTCGAGTTTTTCATTTAAAAGTTAAAGCTTTAATGTCACTATTGACAAAAGGTTCTTTGTTTGGAAGCGTGCAATGTTTCATGTACTCTGTGGAATGACAAAAGCGGGGTTTACCACATATACATATTCTACTTTGGTTACAAAATAAAATAAGACCTGATAAAATCGATAAGATTATCTGTGCTGAAATACCAAACGCAGATGAGGATCCTTTGTTATTTAACATTGTTAAGTCAAATATGATTCATGGTCCTTGCGGTGCATTTAATAATAAATCGCCATGCATGAAAAATGGAAAATGTACCAAAAGGTTTCCTCGAGAATTACTTAAAGAAACTGTGACTGGAAAAGATAGTTACCCTCTATATCGTAGAAGAGCGATAGAAGATGGTGGTAATGCAATTAATATAAATGGTAATTGCATAGATAATCGTTGGGTTGTGCCTTACAATTGTGTACTATTGAGAACATTTGAAGCTCACATAAATGTTGAGTATTGTAGTTCTGTAAAGTCTATTAAATACATTTGTAAATATGATAACAAGGGCAGTGATCAAGCATCATTTACTCTTGAAGACCAACGTAATGAAATTAATATGTACGAAAGTGGCCGTTAAATAAGTAGCTCAGAAGCGGTATGGAGAATCCTTGCATTTCCCATACATGAACGTTTTCCGGCTATTACACACTTAGCTGTTCATTTAGAAAATGGTCAACGGATATATTTTAACCCCAATAATCCGCAACAATTACTTGACAGATTAAGCACTACACCCAAAACCACTTTGCTAGCCTTCTTTGAGCTATGCACACGTGATGAGTTTGCAAGAACGCTTCTATTTTGTGGAGTTCCATCGTATTTTACATGGAACAATAAAAAATTTCAAAGAAGAAAACGAGGGCATGATGTGCCAAATTTTCCTGGAGTTAAAAGAGATTCAGCTTTGGGAAGAGTTTACACTATTCATCCCAATAATACAGAATGTTTTTATTTAAGACTTTTATTACATTTTGTGAGGGGCCCAACTTCATTTTTAAATTTAAAAACCGTTAATGGTATAGCATACGCATCATTTCAATTGGCGTGTAAAGCTCTAGGATTACTAGAAGATGATAAGCACTCGGATTCAACTATAGCCCAAGCTGTCATATGTCAAAATCCTACAAAACTGAGAGAACTTTTTGCAATAATGTTAGTATTTTGTCAAATTTCAGATGCTCTTAAACTTTGGAATACTTATAAAGAGAGTTTCTGAGAAGATATTTTAAGAGCCTTTCATTTTTCACAAGACAGAAATATTGATGAAAGTATTGTGAATAATGTATTAAATAAATGTCTTATTTACATTGAAGATATTGTACTGTCTATTGGTGGTCAAAACTTGACTTATTATGGACTTCCACTACCAATTAGATCCGAGGAAATTGTTCCAAATATTGAATATCAGAGAGAAACAAATTATGAAAATTGCGATAATTTGTTTGTTAATAATGAGCCACTCCTTACTGCTGAGCAAAAACAAGTATACGAAAAGATACTACATAGCGTTAAAGCAGAAAAGGGAGAAATCTATTTTTTAGATGCACCTGGTGGAACAGGTAAAACGTATCTTTTAAATTTATTATTGGCAAAGGTACGGCAAAGTAAAAAAATTGCATTGGCCGTTGCTTCTTCCGGTATCGCAGCCACTTTACTTAATGGTGGTCGCACAGCGCATTCTACACTTGAGATTCCATTTAATTTGATTCATTTAGAAACACCACATTGCTCAATTTCAAAGCAATCTAATATTGCTGCTATGCTCAAAGATTGCAAGCTTATTGTTTGGGATGAGTGTACTATGGGCCATGAAGGTGCTTTTGAAGCTGTAGATCGATCTTCGAAAGACATTCGAGATAGTGAATACTTAATGGGTGGCATAACTGTTCTCTTAGCTGGTGATTTTCGACAAACTCTCCCAGTGATCCCCAGAGGAACAAGAGCAGATGAAATAAATGCGTGCTTAAAGTCTTCAATTTTGTGGCCCAAAATACAGAAAATTGCATTAACGAAGAATATGCGAGTGCACTTAAAAGGTGATAGCATCGGATGGTTTTCAGAACGTGCTATTCTGACTGCGAGAAATGACAATGCATTGGAAATAAACGAGTTTTTATTAAAATCATTTCAAAGTGAAGAAATGACATATAACTCTATTGATTCTGTGACTGAAATCGAAGATGCAGTTCATTACCCCGTCGATTTTCTTAATTCATTAAATCCGGCTGGCCTGCCTCAACATAAATTAACTTTAAAGATTGGTTCACCTGTAATGTTGATTCGCAACTTGCAACCGCCAAAGCTGTGCAATGGTACAAGATTGCAAGTTAAAGTCCTTCATAAGAATGTTGTCGAAGCAATTATCTTTACTGGCAATGGTATAGGGGAAACGGTTTTTATACCGAGAATTCCATTAATACCTTCTGATTCTGAATTGCCAATTCAATTTAAAAGATTGAACTTTCCTTTAAAAGTTTGCTTTGCCTTAACAATTAATAAATCACAGGGACAAACTCTTAAATTAGCCGGACTAGACTTAAGACACGATTGTTTTTCTCATGGCCAATTTTATGTAGCCTGCTCAAGAGTCAGTTCACCAAAAAGTTTATTTGTATTAGCACCTGACGGAAAAACAACCAATGTCGTTTATAAAGAAGCTCTTAAAGTTGTTAATAATTGCAAATTAAATTCAATAAGTGGAAAGGCCTACTGGGGAAACCACAATATTCTCTACCTCAATGGTGGCGTGGAAAAGAGAATATTAAATACTTTGCTTAAATATTTTGTGAAATATTTTCTAATTTATTTATTTTGTATCTATCTTCTATTGCTAAAATTAATATAAACTATCCGCGCAGCGAAGTAAGCGGGCCACTTACTAGTACATATATAAAAGAGTTCGTCCGCGTTAAAATGGATCAGCCACAGCCTAAACGAAAAGAGCTAGAAGGCTGAAATTTTCACACAATTTTTTATGCAGGTAGTAAGTGAGCACTAAGAAGGGAATTTTTATTTGGACAACTCCTTCAAGTACCTCCCATACGATTTGGAGCACTTTTTACCCATTTTAAAAAACAAATTACAATTACAACAAGTACCCATTCCACTACTGTCGCCTGATTGTCGCACAAGCTGAGGGTTTGATCGCGAGCGAGAATACAAAAACAAAACAAATGCGCAGTGACGCCTTCGCGTCGCACAAGCAAAGTCATAAAAAAAGGTTCGACACTTGCAAAAACGAAACGGATTTCTGCTTCTTAATGAATATGTGCATACACAATTAAGTGAACAATGCGCTTGAAAATAATTTTCATAATTTTATGTACATGTATCACTTCGCACAGTGCATATTTTTATACTCGATACCGAAGGTAAAGAGTATATTGGTTTTGTGCAATGTCCGTCATGGTGTCTGTCCGTCTGTCCGTCCGTATGGTTGCAAGTTTTTTCCACACCCTTCAAGCTAGAGACTTGAAACTTTCCAATTCTCTTTATCTATGGGATAGTAAATTAAAGTGTCAAGATGGGGGTTCTACGATAACTGGGGGGCTGGCAAATCGATAAATTCGATAACTCAAAACCGATAAATCCACATATTTCGCACATCCTTACAGCTATAAGAACCAAATTTGGTAAGAAGATAGCTATTAGCAACCCCCACAAAACTGCATCATTACTCCCCATTACGCCCCCAGCCCCCCCGCATTTTGAAATCAGAAATGGCTATATCTCCCACAGTTTTTGAGCTATAGCCACCAAATTTGGTGCCAAGATAGGTGATGATGACCCCCTAAAAACTGCACCAAAAGTTTGGATACCACGCCCACCGATACTGCCCTAGCCTCCCCCATCCACCCCAACGCTTCGTCAAAAACGGGAATGCGTGTATCTTCCAGAGTTGTGGAGCTAGAGCCTCCAAATTTGGTGGGAAGATAGCTGGTAACGACCCCCAAAAAACTGCATCAAAGTTTTGGAGCCACGCCCTCCATTTCGCCCCCCTTTCACCACTTTTTACAATTTTCGAGCTAGAGTCACCAAATTTGGTATGAAGATAGCAATTGACATTCCACAAAGATCTGCATCAAAAATTTGGATGCCATGCCCACCCATACCACCCCCAACCCCCCTTTGCCCAATTTTTACAAATTTCGAGCTAGAGTCACCAAATTTGGTATCAAGATAGCAATTGACATTCCACAAAGATCTGCATCAAAAATTTGGATGCCACGCCCACCCATACCGCCCCCAGCCCCCTTTTCCCCACTTTTTACAAACTTCGAGCTAGAGTCACCAAATTTGGTATGTAGATAGCAATTGACATTCCACATAGATCTGCATCAAAAATTTGGATGCCTCGCCCACCCATACCGCCACCAGCCCACCTTTCCACACTTATTACAAATTTCGAGCTAGAGTCACCAAATTTGGTATGAAGATAGCAATTGACATTTCACAAAGATCTGCAACAAAAATTTGGATGCCTCGCCCACCCATACCGCCCCCAGCCCCCCTTCCCCCACTTTTTACAAATTTCGAGCTAGAGTCACCAAATTTGGTATGAAGATAGCAATTGACATTTCACAAAGATCTGCAACAAAAATTTTGATGCCTCAACTACCCATACTGCCCCCCAGCCCCCCCCCCTGTCCCTACATTTTACAAACTTTGAGCTAGAGTCACCAAATTTGGAAGGAATATAGCTGGTGGCATCCCCATCTGCATCGGAGAATCTTTAAGGTAGCGTACACCCCTGCCGCATCCGTACGCCTTTGCAATCAGGCCTCTTTTTACCGGTTTTAATACTGGTATCGAGTATGCCGCAGTCGGTTGCGTCCGACTGCAACGTTTCTACTTGTTTTTTTTCCAATTTGTGTGCCTTTGACAATTGACTTACGACCCAAGTAGCGTTTGTTGTTGTTGTAAGTGTTGTTGTTGGGCCCGCACTGCTACTTTTTGTTGGAGCCGTTGATTAAAAAAAAAAACAACAACAACAACAAAACATAACTTGGTCCGTGTAGAAAAATTTTGCACACCAAAATACATATGTTGTGGGGGTGGATTTGCCTACTTGCTGCTAATATAACTTAGACAAAACGTATAACTTACATTAATAATATACAATTTCGAACAAGCAAAGGCCGTTCACATTAGTTTTTATACAAATCTATGTACGCTGTTCGTCCCAAACTCAAAGAGCCGCTTAAAATTTAAATTTATTATATCTCGCTCCGATCATGCTCCTCTGTTGTTGCTCATTTACGTTCACTCTATATTTTATGTGCGCGCTTTGCATGTCAATCATAAAGTACAATAGCCCTACCTCCTCCGCACTCACTAAATCAAAGCTCAAGGCTAAAGTACGTGTGATTTTAGGCTATGCAATTCACTTAACTGCAGCCTCTTAGATATGTTTTTTTTTGATTCAGTGCGTGCGAAGAAGGCAGCGATACTACGCTCTTTGTTTGACTTGCAGAGCGCGCGCATACTTTGTCATCCAGCGTCGAACATGAAGAGCGATGCGCGAGCGCGTTCAAGTTTAAGTTGCCTCTTTGGGTTTATGACCAACTGCGTTCAATTCACCACAACACGAGAATGAGCGAATCTGAAAACATGTAGGAAGGTTAAAAGATACCCTGAACCCGTGTATGAAGTGACTTGCAGTAGTGCAGTTTTTCTTGACTTAACTTTAATATAAAATATCTCCGGTGTTTCAAACCAAATCAAAATCAAATGGATCAAATTTTCGCAGAAGTAATAAAGTTTTCCATAGTTTCAACTTATATTTTTATATTTTCTTAGTTCGAGATTTTTTCGTTATCGATTCCATATGTATATCGGAAACGAGAATAGTTATCGATTGTTTGAAATAAAGTTCATCTGCCTATGACTTAGGAGTAGTTATGTTCCAAATTTAAAGACTCTAGCTCTTATAGTTCATTCATACGGACGGACGGACGGACGGACAGACTCACATGGCTGTATCGACTTGGCTGTTGATGCTGATCAAGATTATATATACTTTATATGGGGTCGGAGATGCTTCTTTTTGCCTGTTACATACTTTTGCACAAAACAATTATACCCTTTTTTACCCATTTCAGGGTATAAATATAACTGTGAATGCAAAAGATTTGTTGTTGCTGTTTTTGTCTATCGCTTCAGGCTTATTATAAGCCGTTGTATGCACACACGAATTTGAAACAACAAGGGAGGACTAAGAGGAATGCGATTGGCTTAAGAGCATGAAAATGTGATATTATTCTGTAGATGAGATCAATTCACATAAATAACTGTAACTCTTTCACTCTCAGGGAATTTAACAATTTTTACTTTAGTGTGCCATTTGCGTATTGCTTGATTTAATTTCCAAACGTTATACATACAAGAATGAACGCACAAAATTATTGGGGTGCTTTGCCTGCTGTGGCCCTGCCACAGTATTATATGCAGCCGCTGCAGCCACAGCTTCAGCAGCTGTATCAGCAGCAGCCGCAACTAAATTTTCAACCGCAGCCGTTTCAGCCGCTGCAGCTTCAGCCGCAGCACCATCAGCAGCTTCAGCCGCAACACCATCAGCAGCAGCAGCTTCAGCCGCATCAGCAGCAGCTGTTTCAGCCACACCAGCGGCAGCATCAGCGCCAGCCTCAACAACAACAACATTTCAAAAAGGCAAAGCTGCGCCAGCAACAGACTGTCACCAAGCTGCACAGCCAGATCAAAAAAATCAACAAAAAATTAGAATTTATAATTAAAAAGCAAAAACAAATAGAGAAACAAAACGAAATAAAATTAAATGGGTTAAAATTAGAAATAAGAAACGAATATAAATTAGAAATTAAAAACCTGCAAAATGAAATAAAAAACATGAACCTAAATGAAAATTAAAACAACTAAACTGCCGCCTTTTTACTTTAGTGAGTGTGTGAGTGTGTTTGCATTAAAGCGATTATTACTTTTGAATTAGCTTTTGTTACTTTGTTTTGCAAACGCAAAAAAGGTTTTAGTCGAGAAATCCCGACTAAAACATACCCTGTATTAAAATTACTTGCGGTAGTGCAGTATTTCTTGACTGAACTTTAATATTTCTTAACCGATTTGGATCAAATTTTCACAGAAGTTATAAAGTTATCCAAGGTTTCAACTCCTATTTTTACATTTTCTAAATTCGAGATTTTTTCGTTATCGATTCCATATGTATATCGGAAACGAGAATAGTTATCGATAGTTTGAAATAAACTTGATCTGCCTATGGATTAGGAGAAGTTATGATCCAAATTGGAAGTTTCTAGCATTTTTAGTCTTTGAGATTGACGCGTTCATACATACGGACGGACAGACTGACAGAAGGACATACGGTCATGGCTATATCGACTCGGCTGTTTATGCTGATCAAGAATATATATACTTTATATATGGGGTTGGAGATGCTTCTTTTTGCCTGTTACACACTTTTACACAAAACGAATATACCCATTTCATGGTTTAGGGTATAAAAAAACTTTATATTTTACGCATCGATTGCTTGCAAAACAAAGCTTTCTAATATTTTGTAGCCACAGTAAGATAACAGAGAGAAGAACAAAGAAGAAGAAATATAACTGTTAATGGTACTCACTGCAAGCAGCATGCTCAGCTGAGTGAATATATGCATGTCTGCATCACAAAGAGCGGCTTAAAGCTTGATCAGCGCGTGCGTCGCTCTTATGACTGCCGCTACATATAAAATAATTTGAATGCAATCATGCGTCTTTGTTGTTATTTACGCTCACTCTTTTGTTTATGCGCGCGCTCTGCATGTCAAACATAAATCTTAATATCCCTATCTCCTCCGCACTCACTAAGCTAAGCTTGCCATAACTAAGAGGCTGCAGTTAAGGGAATGGCATTGCCTAATTTGCACCAACTATACCTAGCTCTTAAGTGCAAGCGTTGTATGTTAGAGCTCGTTGTCTGTTGCTTAGATGAATAACTGTAATGCTCTTTCCAACATTATGTTTTAATATACAATGGTAAGAGAATTGGTTATGCATTTTAGTTCATATTTAATGTGAACAAAGAAAGTTAATTTTGGTTTCAGTGAATTTTTTAATAATAATATTGTTTATATTAAGGATAATAATAACATCGAAAGTTACTTTTTGGATCAGTGAGTTTTTCAATATTCTGATTTTCGTATATCTATATCTACATTCCTTTTAAATACGTATATATATATAAGTTCATTTAAAATACGTATTTTATGATAAGTTAAACAAAAATTTAATTGCTATTATTTAAATATTTAAATAACAATCAACATATTTTAATTTCTTTTGTTGTTTTTTGCACACAAGAAAATTAAGTTGATTTTCGACTTAATAATTGAAGAAACATTATATATAGTTGTCTTCTATTTTGCATATTATATAATAGTTATATAGACGCTGCTTTAGTGCATTTAAAAATCAAATAAAACTAAGCAGTCTGAATATTCTATTAAAATAATATAAGTTGGTATATTCAACTTTATTGAATTCTATACTTTGTATAGACGCTGTAACGTTGTACAGTGAAGTCAATTTTTGACTTATTTTGAAGTATTTATTTATTTATAATACTTACTTTAAATTAAGTTGTTAATTTGTTTTGTTGTTTTTTTTTTTAAACAAAATTAATAAGTCGTTTTTCGACTTAATAATTGAAGCAACATTATATTTAGTTGTCTTCTATTTTGCATATTATATAATACTTATATAGACGCTGCTTAAGTGCATTTAAAAATCAAATAAAACTAAGCAGTCTGAATATTCTATTAAAATAATATAAGTTGGCATATTCAATTTTATTGAACTCTATACTTTGTATAGACGCTGTAACGTTGTTCAGTGAAGTCAATTTTTGACTTATTTTGAAGTATTTATTTATTTATAATACTTACTTTAAATTAAGTTGTTAATTTGTTTTGTTGTTTTTTTTTTCTAAACAAAATTAATAAGTCGTTTTTCGACTTAATAATTGAAGCAACATTATATATAGTTGTCTTCTATTTTGCATATTATATAATACTTATATAGACGCTGCTTTAGTGCATTTAAAAATCAAATAAAACTAAGCAGTCTGAATATTCTATTAAAATAATATAAGTTGGTATATTCAATTTTATTGAATTCTATACTTATGATTAGACGCTGTAACGTTGTAACAATCGTTTTACAGTGAAGTCAATTGACTCTCAGCCAAATTAAAATATGTCTATTGAAACTTTAGATATTAGTGGTGTTTTGGTGCCGCATTCAGTTGTTGCCATAATTGGTGATGGAGCCTGTCTTTTTAGATCTATTTCCTACCTTTTATTTGGTAGGCAAGGCTTCCATGGCACCTTACGCCAACATATTGTAGAATATGTTGTAGCCAACTGGGAAACTTTTGCTTGCTTCAGCTTAAACTTAAATGGAGAGTATTATATCTCTTCTGAACAATATGAGTGCGCTATGTTAAATTCATATACTTATGGTACTGCATGTGAGCTTCAAGCAGCAGCAGACATTTAGGCTGTAAGTTTTCAAGTTTTTCAAAATGGAAATTTACTACAAGCATTCGGAAATAATATGAATCCTGTAAACAGATTGCGTTTTACCGGTCCATTAATGAATGGACATTTTGATGTTTATATTCCTTTAGAGGAAGTATTAACTCAAGATTCTGATACGTCAAGTGAATGTATAACTGAAAATGTTAAAACGCCTGTTAAAAGACGTAGTCGATTCACCGGCAAAACAGAAAAAAAGGTTAAAAAAACGTTCATTTGAAAAAATTAGTGATATCAATAGGGGTAAGCGCATAGAAGCATCAAAAAGATATCGTGTTAATAATCCTGATGTTTATAGAGATATAATGAGAAGACATCGTGCTAATAATCCTGAAGCTCATAGAGCTCCAGAGAGAAGACATCAGGCTAATAATCCTGATGCACGTCAAGAAAGGCGTTTTCGTGTATGGAGTGTTAAAGCCATGTCTGGCTTAAACTTTGATTTTGAAATAGCTTACAAGTCAGATAAAATAACTCAACTTGGTAGTATGAATTTGATATGCAAACATTGTAATGCTTTAAAATGGAAAAATGAGCCTTTGGGTATTTGTTGCAAGGCAGGAAAAGTTAAACTTTCACAAAATGAAAGTTTGCCTGATCCACTTAAAAGCTTAATAATTGGTGGACATCCCAAGCATGATCATTTCATTGATCGTATAAGAAAGTATAACAGCTGCTTTCAAATGACTTCTTTTGGTAGTACAAAAATTATAAATGAAAGTTGGTCAACCTTTAAAGTCCAAGGACAAGTGTATCACTTAATTGGTAGTGTCCAACCTTTGCCAAATGAAGAAATGCAGTTTCTTCAAATTTATTTTGTCGGTGATGATGAAAAGGAAACTCAACTACGTTGCAAAAATATTTCAAATGTTGATTGCAGCGTAGTAAAGGATCTTCAATGTATGTTTCATCAGCATAATCGTTATGTTAAAGATCTAAAAATGGCTCTCAATAAAATACCAAGAAGTACTAAAGACTATAAATTGGTTATACATGCTGATCGAACACCCGCTGGTGCACACAGAGGGCTTTACAATGCACCTCTATTAAGCGAAGTAGCTATAGTTATTGTTGGTCAGCAATTTGCAAAGCGCGATATTATTATTGAAAGCCATAATAATAAATTACATCGCATTAGTGAGGTGCATCGATCATACGATGCCTTACAGTACCCTTTGCTATTTCCTTATGGCGAAGATGGCTATTCAGTGGATATACCACAATGGAATTCCAATGAAAAAAATGATATCTGCGTTAAGCTTTTACAGCTATAAAATAATGATTCGTCAATCCGAGATAAATCATTTAATTTATTGTCGTTCCCTTTATAGTCAATTTTTGGTTGATATGTATGCTAAAATTGAAACAGAAAGGTTAAATTATATTCGCTACAATCAAGCGAAACTCATAGCAGATAGCTATATACATCTACAAGATGCAATAGGCCAACAAGATGTTGTCGCAGCTCAACTTAGTCAGATGGTAATTTTACCATCTTCTTTTACAAGCTCTGCGCGATATATGCATGAAAAGACTCAAGATGCTATGACATACGTTCGCCATTATGGGCGACCAGATCTTTTCATAACATTCACATGCAATCCACAATGATATGACATAAAAAGTGTTTTATTACCGGGTCAAAAACCGCATGATCGTCACGATATTATAGCTCGAGTTTTTCATTTAAAAGTTAAAGCTTTAATGTCACTATTGACAAAAGGTTCTTTGTTTGGAAGCGTTCAATGTTTCATGTACTCTGTGGAATGGCAAAAGCGGGGCTTACCACATATACATATTCTACTTTGGCTAGAAAATAAAATAAGACCTGATAAAATCGATAAGATTATTTGTGCCGAAATACCAAACGCAGATGAGGATCCATTGTTATTTAACATTGTTAAATCAAATATGATTCATGGTCCTTGCGGTGCATTTAACAATAAGTCGCCATGCATGAGAGATGAAAAATGTACCAAAAGGTTTCCTCGACAATTTCTTAAAGAAACTGTGACTGGAAAAGATAGTTACCCTCTATATCGTAGAAGAGCGATAGAAGATGGTGGTAATGCAATTAATATAAATGGTAATTGCATAGATAATCGTTGGATTGTGCCTTACAACTGTGTTCTTTTGAGAACATTTGAAGCTCACATAAATGTTGAGAATTGTAGTTCTGTAAAGTCTATT
This sequence comes from Scaptomyza montana, assembly GCA_018904305.1. NCBI lineage: Eukaryota > Metazoa > Arthropoda > Insecta > Diptera > Drosophilidae > Scaptomyza > Scaptomyza montana. Next base: position 850,857 of record JAEIGR010000061.1, on the reverse strand, counting down.
AAATACATTTGTAAATATGATAACAAGGGCAGTGATCAAGCATCATTTACTCTGAAGACCAACGTAATGAAATTAATATGTACGAAAGTGGCCGTTATATAAGTAGATCAGAAGCGGTATGGAGAATCCTTGCATTTCCCATACATGAACGTTATCCGGCTATTACTCACTTAGCTGTTCATTTAGAAAATGGTCAACGGATATATTTTAACCCCAATAATCCGCAACAATTACTTTACAGATTAAGCACTACACCCAAAACCACTTTGCTAGCCTTCTTTGAGCTATGCACACGTGATGAGTTTGCAAGAACGCTTCTATATTGTGAAGTTCCATCGTATTTTACATGGAACAATAAAGAACTTCAAAGAAGAAAACGAGGGCATGATGTGCCAAATTTTCCTGGAGTTAAAAGAGATTCAGCTTTGGGAAGAGTTTACACTATTCATCCCAATAATACTGAATGTTTTTATTTAAGACTTTTATTACATTTTGTAAGGGGCCCAACTTCATTTATAAGTTTAAAAACCGTTAATGGTGTAGCATACGCATCATTTCAATTGGCGTGTAACGCTCTAGGATTACTAGAAGATGATAAGCACTGGGATTCAACTATAGCCGAAGCTGTCATATGTCAAAATCCTACAAAACTTAGAGAACTTTTTGCAATAATGTTAGTATTTTGTCAAATTTCAGATGCTCTTAAACTTTGGAATACTTATAAAGAGAGTTTCTCAGAAGATATTTTAAGAGCCTTTCATTTTTCACAAGACAGAAATATTGATGAAAGTATTGTGAATAATGTGTTAAATAAATGTCTTATTTACATTGAAGATATTGTACTATCTATTGATGGTCAAAACTTGACTTATTATGGACTTCCACTACCAATTAGATCCGAGGTAATGGTTCCAAATATTGAATATCATAGCGAAACAAATTATGAAAATTGCGATAATTTTGTTGTTAATAATGAGCTACTCCTTACTGCTGACCAAAAACAAGTATACGAAAAGATACTACATAGCGTTAAAGCAGAAAAGGGAGAAATCTATTTTTTAGATGCACCTGGTGGAACAGGTAAAACGTATCTTTTAAATTTATTATTGGCAAAGGTACGGCAAAGTAAAAAAAATTGCATTGGCCGTTGCTTCTTCCGGTATCGCAGCCACTTTACTTAATGGTGGTCGCACAGCGCATTCTACACTTGAGATTCCATTTAATTTGATTCATTTAGAAACACCACATTGCTCAATTTCAAAGCAATCTAATATTGCTGCTGTGCTCAAAGATTGCAAGCTTATTGTTTGGGATGAGTGTACTATGGGCCATAAAGGTGCTTTTGAAGCTGTGGATCGATCTTTGAAAGACATTCGAGATAGTGAATACTTAATGGGTGGCATAACTGTTCTCTTAGCTGGTGATTTTCGACAAACTCTTCCAGTGATCCCCAGAGGAACAAGAGCAGATGAAATAAATGCGTGCTTAAAGTCTTCAATTTTGTGGCCCAAAATACAGAAAATTGCATTAACGAAGAATATGCGAGTGCACTTAAAAGGTGATAGCATAGCTGGTGAATTTGCAGAAATGCTTCTTCAAATAGGAAATGGATTATTTCCAACCCATGATGGCAAAATAACTTTACCATCCACTTTGTGTCATGTTGTGAAAAGTATTGAAGAACAAACTCTAAAAATATTTCCAGATATTACAAATATCTCTGAAAAATCACTCGAATGGTTTTCAGAACGTGCTATTTTGACTGCGAGAAATGACAATGCATTGGAAATAAACGAGTTTTTATTAAAATCATTTCAAAGTGAAGAAATGACATATAACTCTATTGATTCTGTGACTGAAGTCGAAAATGCAGTTCATTACCCCGTCGAGTTTCTTAATTCATTAAATCCGGCTGGCCTGCCTCAACATAAATTAACTTTAAAGATTGGTTCACCTGTAATGTTGATTCGCAACTTGAAGCCGCCAAAACTGTGCAATGGTACAAGATTACTGGCAGTGGTATAGGGGAAACGGTTTTTATACCGAGAATTCCATTAATACCTTCTGACTCTGAATTGCCATTTCAATTTAAAAGATTGCAATTTCCTTTAAGAGTTTGCTTTGCCCTAACAATCAATAAATCACAGGGACAAACTCTCAAATTAGCCGGACTAGATTTAAGACACGATTGCTTCTCTCATGGCCAATTTTATGTAGCCTGCTCAAGAGTCAGTTCACCAAAAAGTTTAGTTGTATTAGCACCTGACGGAAAAACAACCAATGTCGTTTATCAAGAAGCTCTTAACAGTTGTTAATAATTGCAAATTAAATTCAACAAGTGGATAAGGCCTACTATGGAAACCACAATAAAAAATTACGCACCTGATTCTCTACCTCAATGGTGGCGTGGAAAAGAGAATATTAAATACTTTGCTTTAATTTGTTGTTAAATATTTTCTAATTTATTTATTTTGTATCTATCTTTTATTGCTAAAATAATATAAACTATCCGCGCAGCGAAGTAAGCGGGGCACTTACTATGTCGTATGAACGGAAATGTAGGATTTCATCAGATGTGCAAGTGAATAGGGGCTTCAACACACGGTTATTTTCAAAAGCTATAATTGCTTGCATTCGAAAATCGAGCGCGCAGCGCGAGGGGGTTTGGCGAGCGAAGCGAGCAGGGGGGGACCCCCTAGTAATATATATATATATATATAATTGTATCATGCCCAGAGGCATGTTTGCTGTGTTAACAAGTAGAAACGTTGCAGTCGGACGCAACCGACTGCGGCATACTCGATACCAGTATTAAAACCGGTAAAAAGAGGCCTGATTGCAAAGGCGTACGGATGCGGCAGGGGTGTACGCTACCTTAAAGATTCTCCGATGCAGATGGGGATGCCACCAGCTATATTCCTTCCAAATTTGGTGACTCTAGCTCAAAGTTTGTAAAATGTAGGGACAGGGGGGGGGGCTGGGGGCAGTATGGGTAGTTGAGGCATCAAAATTTTTGTTGCAGATCTTTGTGAAATGTCAATTGCTATCTTCATACCAAATTTGGTGACTCTAGCTCGAAATTTGTAAAAAGTGGGGGAAGGGGGGCTGGGGGCGGTATGGGTGGGCGAGGCATCCAAATTTTTGTTGCAGATCTTTGTGAAATGTCAATTGCTATCTTCATACCAAATTTGGTGACTCTAGCTCGAAATTTGTAATAAGTGTGGTAAGGGGGGCTGGTGGCGGTATGGGTGGGCGAGGCATCCAAATTTTTGATGCAGATCTATGTGGAATGTCAATTGCTATCTACATACCAAATTTGGTGACTCTAGCTCGAAGTTTGTAAAAAGTGGGGAAAAGGGGGCTGGGGGCGGTATGGGTGGGCGTGGCATCCAAATTTTTGATGCAGATCTTTGTGAAATATCAATTGCTATCTTCATACCAAATTTGGTGACTCTAGCTCGAAATTTGTAAAAATTGGGCAAAGGGGGGTTGGGGGTGGTATGGGTGGGCATGGCATCCAAATTTTTGATGCAGATCTTTGTGGAATGTCAATTGCTATCTTCATACCAAATTTGGTGACTCTAGCTCGAAAATTGTAAAAAGTGGTGAAAGGGGGGCGAAATGGAAAGCGTGGCTCCAAAACTTTGATGCAGTTTTTTGGGGGTCGTTACCAGCTATCTTCCTACCAAATTTGGAGGCTCTAGCTCCACAACTCTGGAAGATACACGCATTCCCGTTTTTGACGAAGCGTTGGGGTGGATGGGGGAGGCTAGGGCAGTATCGGTGGGCGTGGTATCCAAACTTTTGGTGCAGTTTTTAGGGGGTCATCATCACCTATCTTGACACCAAATTTGGTGGCTATAGCTCAAAAACTGTGGGAGATATAGCCATTTCTGATTTCAAAATGCGGGGGGGCTGGGGGCGTAATGGGTGGGCGTGGCTCCAAAACTTTGATGCAGTTTTTTGGGGGTCGTTAACAGCTATCTTCCCACCAAATTTGGAGGCTCTAGCTCCACAACTCTGGAAGATACACGCATTCCCGTTTTTGACGAAGCGTTGGGGTGGATGGGGGAGGCTAGGGCAGTATCGGTGGGCGTGGTATCCAAACTTTTGGTGCAGTTTTTAGGGGGTCATCATCACCTATCTTGGCACCAAATTTGGTGGCTATAGCTCAAACTGTGGGAGATATAGCCATTTCTGATTTCAAAATGCGGGGGGGCTGGGGGCGTAATGGGGGGGCGTGGCTCCAAAATTTTTGATGCAGTTTTGTGGGGGTTGCTAATAGCTATCTTCTTACCAAATTTGGTACTTATAGCTGTAAGGATGTGCGAAATATGTGGATTTATCGGTTTTGAGTTATCGAATTTATCGATTTGCCAGCCCCCCAGTTATCGTAGAACCCCCATCTTGACACTTTAATTTACTATCCCATAGATAAAGAGAATTGGAAAGTTTCAAGTCTCTAGCTTGAAGGGTGTGGAAAAAACTTGCAACCATACGGACGGACAGACGGACAGACACCATGACGGACATTGCACAAAACCAATATACTCTTTACCTTCGGTATCGAGTATAAAAATGCTTCTGTGTGTTTGTTGTAAAGTTTTCATATAACACTTTAGCGCTTTACGCACATAGCATAGCTACTGAATACCCTAAATGTATTTTGCTGCTGCTATTGCTGAAGCTTAAAAATTTTTAATTGCATTTCCCGTGATTAATGACACATACACAGCAGCATCGACAGTGGCAGCTAACCGTCTCCAACAGAACCTGACTCGATGCAACCAAGCAAAATGAAAGCAGCGCACATTTTTCCAATAGTTAATGGCAATTTGCTGTTTTGCTATTTACGCCAATTATTCTGCATTAACAGCAAAAACAACAACAGCAGCAACAACATGAAAGCCAGTGAAAATCAAGGCACAGCAACAGCAACAACCTTGCCAACCAGCCATGGCAAGGTGCAAATCGCATACATACATTGCTGCGTTTGCATTGTATATGTATGAGTATGCAGTTTGTGAGAGAGAAAGTGTGCCGTGTGCAAGCACATCATAATTTAAGCCTTCAACAAGTATCACAAGCGATTACGAACACCTTGCAGGTGCTAGGTGCACTAAAGACCAGCTCTTACAATACCTCTCGCCAGTCTTTTGTTCCAGGGCAAACACGAAATGTCGTAAACGAAGAGTTTTTTGCACCATAGCAGCCACTGCGAGAGATTGGCCTTTTGTCATGGCATTGCTGTTCCATATAAGCCATATATATAACATATATAACAGCCATAATCCAATAGACAGGCAAAATAACTTCGGTTGCAAAGCGTCGCACATTTTGCAGGCCTAGTGTGTCGCACAGAAAACGCAAATCAATCTTTCGCTTGTTTCGCTGCAGCACCCTTAATTTTTGACCCGTATCAACTATTATGTTTGACAATTAATGAACAAGTTGGAGAAATTCGTATAAAATCTATTTAGTTATTATTATCCAGGGGGAGTTTTAGCACTTGATCCTTGCATGGGAAAGTTTATCGATAAAAAACAAAAGATTCTTTAAAAACATCAATAATATATTTTGTTTTCAAGTATTATTTATTTTAGAGTTTTAAAATTTTATATTTTTTTAATTTATATGTACAAATTACAAAAAATGAAACGCGGTTCTTTCTTCAAAATTAATAGCGAGTTTAGTGTGGTGGCTTCAAGTGTAAAACGACAATTAAAAAGTAGCTTTGCCTAATACAATTACGTGAGCCACAGGTGGCCACATGCAACACCATTTCGCCGTCGGCAGATTGCCGATCGGCTTGCAAATTAACATTAAGCACGACTTCATATTTTCTCTTAAACAAACTTAAGCTATGTTAACAAACTAGCAATATAATTATATTCTGCTCCAACATTCCGGCCCCGTTGATGAGCTCCGGTCTTCAAAAAAGTATTATACTTGTTACCGAAGGTAAAGATTGGTTTTGTGCAATGTCCGTCATGGTGTCCGTCGGTCCGTCCGTCTGTATGTTCGCAACTTTTTTCCACATCCTTCAAGCTAGAGACTTGCAACTTTCCAATTCTCTATATCTATGGGATAGTAAATTAAAGTGTCAAGATGGGGGTTCTACGAAAACTGGGGGGCTGGCAAATCGATAAATTCGATAGCTCAAAACCGATAAATCCACATATTTCGCACATCCTTACAGCTAAAACTACCAAATTTGGTAAGAAGATAGCTTCTAGCAACCTCCAAAAAACTGCATCTACAAACTTTGAGCTAGAGTCACCCAATTTGGTATGAATATAGCATTGACATTTCACAAAGATCTGCTGCAAAAATTTGGATGCCACACCCACCCAATCCGCCCCCGGCCCCCCTTTCCACACCTTTTACAAACTTTGAGCTAGAGTCACCAAATTTGGAAAGAATATAGCTGGTGGCATCCTCATCTGCATTGGAGAATCTTTAAGGCAGCGTACACCCCGGCCGCATCCGTACCCCTTTGCAATCAGGCTTCTTTTTACCGGTTTTAATACTGGTAACGAGTATACCGCAGTCGGTTGCGTCCGACTGCAACGTTTCCATTTGTTTGAGTTGGAAGTGGTGCCAGCTTGTGCACTGGCCGTTTAGTAGCGCCGGGCGGCGTTCTTATTTCGGCCAACCGCACCTTGCCATCCTTTCCAGCTATTTCGCGTGTCACTCGCCCGATGATCCATTGTTGCGGGGGGGGGGGGGTGTTGTCGTCGTGCACAAGGACTACCGCCTTTTCTACCATGTTGGCCACACCTCCACCCCACTGGGCCCGCTGCTGCATGCTGCGCAGGTATTCTTCGGTCCACTTGCGCCAAAAGTGCAGTTTGAGCAACAACAACTGTCGCCACCGCTTCCAGTATGCGGTTACGCGCTCGTTGTTGGGCTCCTCGGGCGTGGATCCTGTTGGCAGCCCCACCAAAAACTGGCCGATGAACAAGTGCCCTGGAGTAAACACCTCTCTGTCCAGTGTACGCTTGGCGTCGCCGTCTTTAGCACGTTGCTCGCTCCAATGAGCCTTTTAAAAACAATAATAAAGGCGTCAGTATAAAGGTCTGTCCCAAATTCCAAGACCGCCTTTGAGGCGAAGCAAACAAATACGGCAACATTCATTTTTAAAGGTGGTGAACCTCTCACTCTGTAGCTTATGTAATAAGGCAGCCTCAACAATCCAATAAAAATCTTTGCACCAGCATGGAAGTGCCTAAGGTGCAAATGCCTGAAGAAGATGCTGACGAATTCAGAACTCTTTGGTAGCAACAATGGGAATATAGCATCATGTGAGATAGGGCCGTGTAGCAAACGCTCTCCTAATCGATCAAATTAATTTTTAATGCCATTTTCCTCAACTTCGTGGGTAAATGAACTTAATGATTGGAGCATTGGAGATATAACTGCCGATTTTTTTTAACAATTTTAATTTGCCGCTGTATGTTGTGCCTTGTATGACTGCGATCAGCTATAAGAATGCAATTCTTCTTTCTGACGCAGATACAATAAATGACCCACCTCTAAGCTGCTTGAAACAAAATCGAAGCACGTAAGCCATTATACGAACCAGCTTAGAAAATCTTGATTGACGGCTAATCAGTTGCAAAATGCAATTAGATTCAGCTTCAGTTACCCCCAATGCACACAACTGCACTTTTTTTGTCCTCAGAAGCTTTAACTTCTGATGCTATCTCGAACTGGTGCAGTTGAGGCCATCGATTTTCCTCTTCCAATAAAAAACTTGGTCCATTGAACCACAGGGAACTCACAATTTCGTTTATGTCGTTTCCCCTTGAAGCAAAGTCTGCTGCGTTAGAATCTGTTGGAACGTGACGCCAAAGACTCCAGTTGACAAGTCTTGAACTTCAGCGACTCGATTCGCGACAAATGTACCCAATGTACCCGAGTCACGCTCCAAATTCACGCTTTCTATAGTGAATTTGGTCATTGTGCTCGACACTTGTTGCCAAAGTTTGGCCAGCAAAAGTGCTGCACGAAGCTCTAGCCGAGGTATCGTTTTGACAGTAAGCGGAGCTACCCTAGATTTTGCCGTGAGCAACGAATCGCCAACGTCTTTGTTGTTGCCTGTTCGCACATATATGCAACAACCATAGGCTTGACTGGAGGCGTCAGCAAAGCCGTGGATTTCAATCCTTTGGTACAAGGTCAAACACACGTACCGAGGGATTGAAATTTTTTGCAAATCCCGCAGGGTATTGGTAAACTTATTCCATGCAGTGTGCAGACTCATAGGAATAACCTCATCCCAATCTACCTTTAGCCTCCATAACTCCTGCAACAACATTTTTGCCTTAGTGGCAATTGGACATAATAAGCCAAGAAGGTCAAACAAACGAGAGGCTATGGACAATATATTGCGTTTTGTTGGTTTTAGAGAGGCAAAACTATCCACGTCAAGATGATATTTAAACATATCCTCTTGAGGTGCCCAACGTATTCCAAGCGTCTTTTTGAGCTTTGCTCATAAAATTTTATACTTATTTCTTCTCTGGCGTTCCATTCACCAGACCGGTTCTGGCAATTGGAAGCCCACTTGGCCAGTGGAAATCCTCCTGCGTGTAATATATCATTGACTTGGCTGCAAATGGTGTCCAGTTCTTTTAAACTGTCTGCACTTGCTAGCATATCGTCAACATAAAAACAATTTTTAAATACATCCGCGCCAAAAGGGGGGTGATTGTGTGTAAATCAGGGATGTAACGGTTATCGACCTTTTGAAAAAAAATCTTCTATAACAATTATATTTTGACTTTTTTCAGTATTGGTAGAAAATAACCATTATTCTGTACAAAAAATTATATTGCTCATATTTAACCATTATTCTGACCAAAAAATTATATTGGTCATATTTAACCATTACTTTGACCATAAAATTATATTGGTCGTATTTAACCATAATTCTGACCAAAAAATTATATTGGTCATATTTAACCATTACTTTGACCAAAAAATTATATTGGTCAACAAAGACCATTATAAATTTATTTTCATTTTTTTTGGTCAGACAAATAAAACAAACAACAACATTAATTAAAACATAATAATTAATTAATTAATTAATAATAAAAAAACAAGATAATAACAAAAAAACATACGTTTGCGATCTTGCAAGAATTTTTAAGGGGGGGTATGGTTTTTAAATTTGTTTTTTCCATTTTTATACTCGATACCGAAGGTAAAGAGTATATTGGTGTTGTGCAACGTCCGTCATGGTGTCTGTCCGTCCGTCCGTCTGTATGTTCGCAACTTTTTTCCACATCCTTCAAGCTAGAGACTTGAAACTTTCCAATTCTCTTTATCTATGGGATAGTAACTTAAAGTATCAAGGGTTCTACGATAACTGGGGGGCTGGCAAATCGATAAATTCGATAACTCAAAACCGATAAATCCACATATTTCGCACATCCTTACAGCTAGAACTACCAAATTTGGTAAGAAGATAGCTTCTAGCAACCTCCAAAAAAATGAATCAAAAATTTGGGAGCCACGCCCCCCATTCCGCCACCAGCCCCCCCGCAAAACAGCAAAACAGCCTATATCTCCCACAGTTTTTGAGCTGTAGCCACCAAATTTGGTGCCAAGATAGGTGATGATGACCCCCTAAAAACTGCATCAAAAGTTTGGATGCCACGATCACCGATACTGCCCTAGCCGCCCCCATCCACCCCAACGCTTCGTCAAAACTGGAATGCGTGTATCTTCCAGAGTTGCGGAGCTAGAGCCTCCAAATTTGGTGATAAGATAGCTGGTAACGACCCCCAAAAAACTGCATCAAAGTTTTGGAGCCACACCCTCCATTTCGCCCCCTTTTCCACACTTTTTACAATTTTCGAGCTTGAGTCACCAAATTTGGTATCAAGATAGCAATTGACATTCCACAAAGATCTGCATCATAAATTTGGATGCCACGCCCACCCATACCGCCTCCAACCCCCTTTCCCTACTTTTTACAATTTTCGAGCTAGAGTCACCAAATTTGGTATGTAGATAGCAATTGACATTCCACATAGATCTGCATCAAAAATTTGATGCCACGCCCACACATACCGCCCCCAGCTCCCCATTCCCCACTTTTTACAAACTTCGAGCTAGAGTCACCAAATTTGGTATGTAGATAGCAATTGACATTCCACATAGATCTGCATCAAAAAATGTGGATGCCTCGCCTACCCATACCGCCCCCAGCCCCCCTTTCCCCACTTTTTACAAACTTCGAGCTAGAGTCACCAAATTTGGTATGAAGATAGCAATTGACATTTCACAAAAATCTGCAACAAAAATTTTGATGCCACACCCACCCAATCCGCCCCCAGATCCCCCCCCCTTCCCCTTTCCTCACCTTTTACAAACTTTGAGCTAGAGTCACCAAATTCGGAAGGAAGATAGCTGGTGGCATCCCCATCTGCATCGGAGAATCTTTAAGGCAGCGTACACCCCTGCCGCATCCGTACCCCTATGCAATCAGGCCTCTTTTTACCGGTTTTAATACTGGTATCGAGTATACCGCAGTCGGTTGTGTCCGACTGCAACGTTTCCACTTGTTTTTTTCCTTGTTTTTCTGAATTATCAATCTTTTGATAATATTGTGTTAAAATTCGAAGTCAATCCAACTTAAACTAACGGAGTTACAGAGTTTCAAGCGACTGTATCTTTGGGACGTAAGGAAAAGATCAATTCTGTTCTTAATCAATGAGTGCTATGTAGAGAGCTGCATGAGTCCATTCACAACTGTAATTTTATAGAATGTATTCGAGTTGAATAGCGTAGAATGAGTGGCAGACACAATGTGGTATGAGTGAATATGAATAGTAGTATGCGTTGATAATAATAATCATCAAAATTCATGACATTGAAGTGATTGAGATTTTCCTGAAAACATAATTTTGAAATCCGTGTGCATCATTACTCGAAATCCACTGAACCGATCCTTTTGAAAATTTCAGCATTACTTCTTCACATAAGTAAACAGGTAATCACGAAGAGTTGTTATTGAGGGAGTTCACAAGTTATCGTAAAATTGTAAAGCGTAAATTTACCACACGCAAGCTAGTGAGCAACCCCTTGTGATTCACTGTAGTAATTGTTGTGTTAAAACAGCTGTTTTGACAAGTGACATTTGAGTGCCAAAATTTTATTCGTGACAAAATATACACAAAACGAAAACTTAATAAAAATGCCAAGACAAAGTGAGCGACAAGCTTTGAAAAATCGAAAAATAGACTTGGCCCTTTAGGAAATTGAATGGATTGATTTGTAAATGTTCTCAAATATATTTTTCTCATAACTGATACTTGAATCTTACTGACTATTTTTATATGTGACCGCATATTTTTTAGACAAAAATCTCGATACCAAGTATTTTTACTCGATACTTTGAATAATTTTACAGCACTTCAACTCATCACAACTTTACTATTTTACGACCGTTTTTATACTCGATACCGAAGGTAAAGAGTATATTGGTTTTGTGCAATGTCCGTCATGGTGTCTGTCCGTCTGTCCGTCCGTATGTCAAGTTTTTTCCACACCCTTCAAGCTAGAGACTTGAAACTTTCCAATTCTCTTTATCTATGGGATAGTAAATTAAAGTGTCAAGATGGGGTTCTACGATAACTGGGGGCTGGCAAATCGATAAATTCGATAACTCAAAACCGATAAATCCACATATTTCGCACATCCTTACAGCTATAAGTACCAAATTTGGTAAGAAGATAGCTACTAGCAACCCCAAAAACTGCATCAAAAATTTTGGAGCCACGCCCCCCATTCGCCCCCAGCCCCCACGCGTTTTAAATCAAAAGCTATATCTCCCACAGTTTGAGCTATAGCCACCAAATTTGGTGCCAAGATAGGTGATGATGACCCCCTAAAAACTGCACCAAAAGTTTGGATGCCACGCCCAACAATACTGCCATAGCCGCCCCCATCCGCCCCAACACTTCGTCAAAAACGGGAATGCGTGTATCTTCCAGAGTTGTATGGCTAGAGCCACCAAATTTGGAAGGAAGATAGCTGGCAACGACCCCCAAAAATCTGCATCAAAGTTTTGGAGCCACGCCCACCCATTCCGCCCCAGCTCCCCGCATTTAGAAATCATAAATGGCTATATCTCCCACAGTTTTGAGCTAGAGCCACCAAATTTGGTGCCAAGATAGGTGATGATAACCCCCAAAACTGCACCAAAAGTTTGGATGCCACGCCCACAAATACCGCCCTAGCCGCCCCCATCCGCCCCAACGCTTCGTCAAAAACGGGAATGCGTGTATCTTCTAGAGTTGTGATGCAAGAGCCACCAAACTTGGTAGGAAGATAGCTAGCAACGACCCCCAAAAATCGCATCACAGTTTGGAGCCACGCCCACCCATTCTGCCCCCCCCCACTTTTACAAAATTTTAGCTAGAGTCACCAAATTTGGTATGAAGATAGCAACTGACATTCCACAAAGATCTGCATCACAAATTTGGATGCCACGCCCACCCATACCACCCCCAGCCCCCCTTTCCCCACTTTTTACAAACTTTGAGCTAGAGTCACCAAATTTGGTATGAAGATAGCAATTGATATTCCACAAAGATCTGCATCAAAATTTGGATGCCACGCCCACCCATACCGCCCCCAGCCCTCCTTTCCTCACATTTTACAAACTTTGAGCTAGAGTCACAAATTTTGGTATGAATATAGCAATTGACATACCAGATAGATCTGCACCATAAATTTGGATGCCACGTCCACCCATACCACCCACAGCCCCCCTTTCCCCACTTTTTACAAACTTCGAGCTAGGGTCACCAAATTTGGTTTGAAGATAGCAATTGACATTTCACAAAGATCTGCATCAAAAATGTTGATGCCACAACTACCCATACCGCCCCCAGCCCCCTTTCCCAACCTTTACAAACTTTGAGCTAGAGTCACCAAATTTGTAAGGAAGATAGCTTGTGGCATCCTCATCTGCATCGGAAAATCTTTAAGGCAGCGTACACCCCTGCCGCATCCGTACCCCTCTGCAATCAGGCCTCTTTTTACCGGTTTTAATACTGGTATCGAGTATGCCGCAGTCGGTTGCGTCCGACTGCAACGTTTCCACTTGTTTTAAACATACCCTAGGGCATGTTTAATCGTCGTAATTTTTTCTCATGTCACAATAACTCATAAAACAATTCAGCTCCCAATAACACATCTACCTTAGCTGGCTTATTGAAATCGGGATCTGCCAACTTAATATTTTTTGGTATTTATCATCTCAGCCTGGACAGAGCCTGTCCATGCTGAGATGTGGATATTGACTTGAATACCAAAACCACTCAGCGGAAAATGTGTGGGAATTCAAACGAGATTGAATTGATGCACAAACCTTAATTTGGCTATCAGTGGTTGCACCACCTACCATTGAGATAGCAAGGGAAGTTGGCTCACGTTCAAGACGTAGCCTCTGTGCCATGCTTTCAAACATCAAATGTATCTGAGGGCCACTATCGAGCAAAACTCGTGCTGGATGCAACTGTCCAAATCTATCTTTAATGTTCACGATGGCGGTAGCAAGAACAACTTGAACCGCATTAAGCACGTGACCTACATATGCCTCAGAAGTTGAAGCTTGAAAGGCCTCTGCCTCACTTTGTACTGGTGAATTATACCTATGAAGCAAAGAATGATGAGGCTTTGAACAAACTCGACACTTCGAAGCCTTGCAGTTTGAAACAATGTGTCCCACGGTCAAACAATTAAGACTCATCTTTTGAGTTTTTATGTAATAATATCGTTGCATAACTGAAATATCACAGAATGCCGGACAAACATATATATTGTGATCTGCAGACTGCAGGCAAATTAAGATTTGTGTTGAGGTTTTCTTACTTCACTACGCAATTTTGACTTGTCACGAGTGGACTCGTCTGCTGTCAAATATTGATACCTCCTATTCAACTGTTTGGCACAACCTTCCCAAGATGGCAGTTTATCATAATCAAGCTGCTCCTCAAAACGAGATTTGGTCGTATGGTCTACCTTAGCCATGGCCATATGGATAATCATTGCATTAGGAATGTCTTTGTTGTCACCCAGAGACGACAGCCATGCCTATATAGCAGACACTGTATCTATTATCGATCTTAAACTCGACGCAGATGGTTTGGTCATGCTTGGCAAATCAAACAATTGGGCAACCGTATCAAAAAATATAAGACATTTGTTGTCGTAAACTGTCTTTAGACTAGCAAGGGCCTTAGGGTAATTACAATCTGTTAGCTGATAAAGCTTAACTACACCCAATGCTTCATCGGACAAACACGATACTAAATGATTAAATTTTTCAACGTTTGTCAATGAGGCATCGTCATATACAAGACTCTCAAAGAGGCACATAAAATTTCTAAACTCCGAGTGTTTACCACTAAATTTTGGTAAACGCAATTTCGGCAGCTGAGATCGCTGGCTCGAATCGTGGCTTAATTGCATTCATGAACAATGCTTTTGTTACGACACACAAATCCTCTAACGGCCCTCTGCTTTCGTTAGCTGTATTTAAACCGTCCAGCTCTGCCTGTAAATTCATAGCTTTTTCAACATACCCTTGTAATAATTCTAAACGACATGCTAACTCTGTTTTGTCGGATGCGATTTTATTAATTTAAAGGCTGTTTGCATGCGAGCAATGTCAGCATTGACTTTATCAAATTTCTGCAAACTGGCTTTTCGAGTGACAGTTTATTTGACTCAGACATATTTAAGCTGACTAAAAACAACCTTTACAAAACGCAGAAAAAAGTTCGGCACACTTTGTGAGCTACCCTAACGCACGCACTGCGAATATGTAACAAAACGCCAAGCTTGCTTACTGAACTCACACACGCACTCTTGGCGATATGTGAACAAACAAACGAAAACGGGCCAAGCGACCGAAAATAAGCAAGTCAAACTTTTGCTGCAGCCACCTTGTGGGCAACATCTGTAAAATATGCGGGGTGCGGGGGGTTGATAACAAGAGTAAAAGAGAGAATTTGGCGATAGCGCACCCACAAAAACGAATAGATTAAACAGACGATCAAGCAAAACTTGACCCGCTAGCAAATCGGGGATGAAAAAGAACAAGTGAGAGAATTCGAAGCGAAGTGATAGTAGAAAGTGTAGGATAGTGCAGTGCAGAACAGAACACGAAAAATACAACCCTGAGAATTTTAAGTGTAAAAAAGTGTAGAACTACTGTCGCACAAAAAAGGTGTAAGTTAGAGCAAATGAAGCAACAGCTGTATGACATGACTAACATGAGTTTGAATAACAATGAAAATTTCACTATAAGTGAGTTAATTGATGACGACAGTGATGATGAAATTATTGCAAGCTCCTCTGATCCAAGTGGTGATTAAGAAGAGGATTTATTAATGGTGCAATTGTTAGATTTCCCGACAGGAAAAAGAAATTGTGTGATGGACTATTTGACAAACACTATTCCAACCTACACGGATAAAAATTTCAAACGCATTTGCGAGCTACAAGATAGCCTTTTCTTTATTTTCATTGGGTGCGGCAGCTGCTGCTTCCTGCTCTGAATATTCTTCAGGCTATGCATATTGTATAAAAAATTATAAAATAAACTCATTTGACATTTTGTATTTTTGTTAAAACTTGCAATGTTAAACTGATTTGAAGAGCTCAAAACCGTAACTGACACAAAACAGCTGTTTTGTTGTTTTACACTTTTCTGCTATTGATTTTTGGTGGTGTAGAAAAGTGCAGAAAAGTGTAAGTCAAGGCACACTAAAAAACACAGAGCAGAACAGTTTAGTGTAAGAAAGTGCAGCTATCGAACACTTTTTTGCAGAGCTCAAGAGACACTGGTGAACGCTCTTGTCTGACTTTTTGCGCAAGTGGTCCGCAAAAAACAGTTTTTTGGTGACTGCACGAAACGGTCAACTGTTATTTGCGAGCTCTGCTTTTTTGTGAACTAGTGTACACTAGGGCAACCTAGTGCAGCTATCGAACAGACCTGATGTTAATGCTGATGACTATATAAGTGAATTACAATAATCGATAGTATATCGTTTAAGAAGCTGTTCAGTAAAAATGATGTATCGAATAAGTAATTGTAGTTGAAACGGCGAAGCGTTAAGACGTAGAAATATAATAAGAATTAATCTTTGTTATTTTAACTAAGTTGATAATGAAATATTGAAAAGTGAACGAACCATTTAGTTATCATATTATACATTATTCTACGAAGTCTACAGTTGTTTTATTTTACGGTGGCTTTAAAAGGAACAGCTCTACAATTTTGGGGGCGCGTCCGGGATGAACATAAAACAGAAATTTGTGAATTCAGCGCAGTTAACACTATTTAACTACGTTGATGAAGATGGTTGCAGTCAACATTACTTGACAACGTTGATATAAAGGTGGCAGAAAAGGTGAATTCCTGCGAAAGTATTCAGTTGCTGGCGAATACTTTGTACGTCGAAAAGACAAAAACGCTACAAGCAGAGACGCTGGTTGCGTGAACTACGGTGAAAAACGGCAGAATAACGACCCTGGCGCAGTTAAGAAGGAATAACGGTGAAAGCAGCAGACACAAAGCACAGTGTGATCATTGTGCGACACAAAGCGACGTGAACTACGGTGTAAAGCGGCAATAGAGGACGGCTGTCGCAATTTGGAAGGAAGAACGGCAAAAGAAGGAGACACAAAGCAGAGCGTGATTGTACCGCAACAAAACTAAAACGTAAAACAGATGAAGACATGTATATTTGTTTCGCAGAGAGACGACAAACGGGTGCAGTATACATAAAATTGAATATTGTGTCTACATAGATCTGTTAAAAGCAAGAATAGTAACATTTAAGAAGAATTTGTTTTATGCTGTGAAGAAATGCGCGTGAAAAGTTTGCGTTGATAGAAAATAAGTGATATATATAGTGATTTAGAGCTAAATTATGCTTCTAGAAGAAATTACTTGTCTTACTGTAGAAGGCCTCAAAGAAAAATTGAAATTATTGTCTTTACCAAGTTCAGGTGTTAAGATAGAATTGCAACAAAGATTAATTAATTATTTCAATTTAGAGAACAGCGATTTAAATAGTGACAGCTCATCTTACGAAGAACCAGAGAACTTCGAAATGGAAGCATCGACATTTACATTAAGGGATATCGAGGATTCCCTTATGGTTTTTACCGGCAATGGTTCTCCAGATGTTGATGAATGGCTACTTGATTTTGAGTTGAATGCGGTAACAGTTAAGTGGAATGATTTACAAAAATTTACATATGGTAGACAGTTAATTAAAGGTGCAGCAAAATTATTTTTGAATAGTCAAACCGAAGTAAATAATTGGGATACGCTTAAGCAAGCATTAAAATCAGAGTTCAGTGAGAAGCGTTCAGCAAAAGAAATTCACAAACTATTAACAGATAGAAAGAAGAAACCAAATGAGGCTTTAAATGAATATTTCTTAGTAATGAAGAGCATTGCAAATCTGTGTAAGTTAGATGATGAAAGTTTAATGGACTACATACATTATTGATGGAATTCCAGATTCAAAGCAGAATAAAAGTTTTCATGCCTCAAATTTAATAGAATTTAAACAAAAAATGAAAATTTATGAAAGATTTTGTTCCAGTCAAGAGACAAAGCAAACACCAAAGGGTGGCAATAACTTAGTCAAGAGCATCAAACCAGATAGGCGTTGTTTCAAATGTGGTGGAAACGATTACTTTGCAAAAGAATGTAAAGAGGAGGGATTTAAATGTTTTAAATGCAATCAGGTAGGACACAAGGCAAATCAGTGCGAGGCAAAACTTGTCAATAAACAAGTAAAGAAGGAATCGGCAAGCATGCAGCAGTGTTCTCCATCTGTATTAAACCGTGCTTTTAAAACAGTCATAATTAATGGCAAGCAAGTCACAGCTTTGTTTGATTCTGGTAGCGATTTATGCACCATTCGACAAACCATTTTCAAGACAGTTCAGCCAGTTGTTCTTAAGACGAATGTGAAAGAAGTGAGTGGTATAGGTGGTAAAAAGATTTACACTTTGGGTTCATTCGTAGTTTCGACCAGGCTGGATAATTTTCCGATTAAAATATGCTTCCATGTTGTACGTGTTGAAGATAGTCTGTACGACGGAGTAATCGGTTGCGATGTTTTGAATTTAGTCAATGCTTCGATTAGTTCAAAAGGAGTTTATTTTCAAGCAGTGATAGTAGATAATGTTCGAGACACTGTGACTGAGAAACAAACGAGTGAATTAGCTCATCATAGCGAAGTTAGGCCGTCATACAAGATGAACAAAAGTCGAACATCCCTGAATTACAAAGCGTTTTTCAACAGTTGTTATTAGTTGATATAAGTAACAAGTTTACTGCAGAAATAGATGTCGCGCACTTAAACATGAATTTCAAGACGCAAGTTAAAGAGTTGATAGAGGATTATAAGCCAGAGCAGCCAAAGTCAAGTCCTGTAGAAATGAAGATAATTCTAAAAGACGAAGTTCCAGTCTATCAGAGACCCAGACGCTTACCATACGCCGACATCGAGAAAGTTGATAAGCAGATTAAAGATTGGTTAAAAGAAGGAATAATTCGTAATAGTGTTTCAGAGTACGCTTCTCCTATTGTCTAAGTGTCTAAGAAAGATGGTACCAAAAGACTTTGTTGCGATTATCGAAAGCTAAATGAAAAAATTATTCGTGATAATTTTCCCATGGTTTTGATTGATGATGTTTTGTACAAGCTGAAAAAAGGAAAAGTATTTACGACTTTGGACTTATCTAATGGTTTTTTTCATGTGCCAGTGCAGGAGGATTCGCGCAAGTATACGTCGTTCGTAACACCAAAGGGCCAGTACGAGTTCTGTTTCGTACCATTCGGAATTTCTAATTCTCCGGCCGTGTTTATGAGGTATATTTTTGCAGTTCTGAGACAGTTGATAGATAACGGTACTATATTTTTGTATATGGACGATATCATAATTCCCTCAGAAAACGAGGAGGAAGGTCTTAAAAAATTGCAGGAAGTCTTAAAAGTTGCACAAGTGTCAGGGCTAAAAATTAAATGGGAAAAATGCCAAATATTATGTCGAAAAATAAAATTTCTCGGATACATTATAGAGAATTCAACAATAAAACCTTCAGTAGAAAAGACATTAGCAGTGGACAATTTCCCAGTTCCTCGAGATAAAAAAGCAATAGAACGTTTTTTGGGTTTAACTTCCTATTTTCGTAGGTTTGTCAGAGATTTGCGTCGATTGCTAGACCGTTGAGTAGTTTGCTAAAGGAGAATGCATTATTTAAAATGGGAGAAGAACAGTTAGCTTCGTTCAAGCAATTGAAAAATTGTCTAGTGAATTACCCAGTTTTAAGGTTGTACGATCAGAAAGCCGAAGTACATTGCGATGCGAGTATGTATGGGTACGGTGCTGTTCTATTACAAAAGAACTCTGAAGACCAATGTTTTCACCCAGTAGAGTATATGAGCAGGAAAACGACGAAAGCTGAAGAAAAATTTCCATCTTATGAATTAGAAGTTCTTGCAATTGTTGAAGCTTTAAAAAAGTGGCGAATTTACTTGTTGGGCAAAAAGATCAAAGTTGTAACAGATTGCAACGCGTTTACTATGACCATGAAGAAACAAGATGTTCCCGTCAAAGTTTCCCGCTGGGCAATCTTTCTGCAAGATTTTGACTATGAAATTGAACATAGGTTAGGGACGAGAATGAAGCATGCAGATGCTCTAAGCAGAGTGCACTGTTTATTGTTACAAGACTCGCTTAAACATCGCATACTACAGGCACAGCGTCAAGATGAATGGATAAATGCAATTTGCAAAGTTTTAGAGACATCTATCTATGAAGATTATTACTTACATCATGATGTGTTGCATAAAGATCCAATCAATGAACTAATAGTCATACCATCAAAAATGGAGAATGAGATTATAACTACTGCTCATCGCCAAGGACACTTTGGTACTAAGCGAACAATAGATTTAGTTAAACGCGAAAACTACATACCAGACTTAGCAAGAAAAGTTAATTTAGTCATTATTATTATTATTATTACTAGGGCCTTGTTGCACTGCGACCAGATGTTAGATCTTTTGTGCCGGCCTGTAGGAATTAGGGTAGAGCCTCTATACCGAGGTTTCTAATAAAAGAGAGCCTTTTGGTAGGGTCTATATGTTCCCATATCCTGTAGGGGGGGATAAGTTCACCTCCTAGTTGTAGAAGTCGACGTCTGCTTAGCGAGGGGCATTCACATAGAACATGTTCTGATGTTTCTAGCTCCAGCTCACAGAATCTGCATGTGTCGATTTCCGAAAGTTTTAATTTCTTAAGGTGATACCATAGGTTGCAATGAACCGTTAGGTAGCCTGTTAAAGTGCGAATTTCGTTCTTTTTTAAGTTGATGATGCGTTTTGATCGCGTCATCTGGTGGACGAGAAATGGTTTGGCTTGTCTCAGCGCTGCACTGTCGGTCCAGTGGCGGCTTATCTCCTTTTCCTCCCATTTCCTGACCAGTTCTCTTATGTGTCCTTGCGAAAGTCCACAGAACGGTTCAGGGCCGATTAGTGGTGTCATCGCCCCGCGTTTTGCTAGGGAGTCTGCTACCTCGTTTCCTATATGGCCTTCATGCCCTGGCACCCAGCCCACCGTTAAGATGTTCTTGGAGGCAAGGGCGTTCAGCTGTTGGAAACAGTTCTCTACAAGTCTGGAGGAGATCGTGAAGGATCTCAGCGCTATGAGCGCAGCCTGACTGTCAGAGAAGATGTAAATCCGTGCACCTTGCATTTTCCTGCGACGGCATTCACGAGCACAGATTTCTATAGCGTATATCTCTGCTTGGAAAATGGTTGGAGAATTTCCCATGGCTATGGACTTGTTGAACCTTGGTCCGAAAATACCAGCCCCGGTGTCGCCGTTTTCCAGTTTCGACCCGTCGGTGTACCACGTTTGTGAACCACTGGGCAGAGATATAGATTTTGTTTTCCAGTCATGTCTGGTGTGCAAGACTACAGAGAAGTTTCTGTGGAAAACAAGTTTTGGTTTCTGTTTGTCAGTTACGCGCAGAATGGGCTCATTTATTAGGGGTTCGAGAACCCGAAGATGCCCGGTAAGATCACCGCTTTTTATGTAGGTGATGTTTTGAAGGCGAAGTGCCCCCAGGCAGGCCTCCTTTTTCAGGGTGATGGGTAAAGGGGGTATGCCAGTTATGACTCCAAGTGCTGCAGTGGGGCATGTTCGGATGGCTCCAGTGATGCCTATGCAGACCAGTCGTTGTAGTTTGGTAAGTGCAGCCGCAGCTGTCTTCTGGGTAGATTTCGTCCACCAAGCAAGAGATGCATAGGTTAGGATCGGTTTTACCACAGTGTTAAAAGACCAGTAGATCATTTTGGGACTTAAGCCCCATGTTCTACCGAAAAGCCTGTTACAAGCGAAGTATGCTCGAGTGGCTTTATTTATGGTCTTTTCAAGGTGTGCAGTAGTTGGCTTCAACCGAAAAGTCAATGGTGGATTCATTTAAGGATGGTCTTGTTAGAGACAGAGACCTTTTTCCTGGTAAAAGGAACTAAAACAGTTTTAGACGGGTCTATGGACAAACCTTTGTCCTGACACCATCTATTGGCTATGTTAAGGGCTTGCTGCATGCTGTCCGAGATGGTTTGTTCATGCCAGCCCACTATATAGATGACTAGATCATCAGCGTAGCCTTGAGTGGAGAACCCTAAGTTGTTGAGCTTATGGAGTAGCTCATCGATGACCAGAGTCCACAAGAGAGTAGAGAGTACTCCTCCTTGAGGGCACCCGCTTGTGGCTGTGATTGAGGTCATGGTTCCTCCGGGGTCTACAGTTATGATTCTGGATTTAAGCATTTCCAGAATCCACCTAATAATGGGTGTGGGGACATTTTTATGTACAAGAGCGGCACGGATAGCCTCATATGACGTGTTGTCAAAAGCTCCTGAGATGTCTAAAAAGGCACAAAGTGCTATTTGTTGAGCGACAATGGCCTTTTCAATGGTTGTTGTAAGGCAGTGAATGGCAGTCTCAGTTGACTTACCAGCTTGGTACGCTTATTGGTACTTATGTAAGGGAAGATGCTTGAGATACACCTCCCTGATGTGCTGGTCAAATATCTTCTCCATAGTTTTAAGGAAGAAGGAGCTAAGACTAATCGGTCTATAGGACTTAGGCAATTGGGAATCTTTCTTCCCTACCTTAGGAATAAACACAACTTTCACTTTAGCCCATTTGCTTGGTATGTGTCCAAACAAGAGACTAGCTCGGACTAAACGGACCAGGGGGATTGCGAGTTGGTGCAGTCCCCGCTGCAACAGACACGGATATATTCCATCTGGTCCAGGGGATTTGTATGGACTGAAACTCTGTATAGCCCATTGTACGCTATTTTGATGAAACAGTCTATAGGGCAAGTTTGCAACACGTTCTGAGTGATAGGGGGGTTCCCTTCCCTCAGCACCATTGGAGTCTGCCACCAATGCCACACGCAGGTGTGGGCACTCTCCAATCCCAGAGAGGTAGGTTGGTGCCTCACTTTCTGAGATGGGCTGCTCTACGCACCCAGTTAACTGTATTTTCCGCGGTGCTGCGGGTACTTGGGCAGCTGCGGTGCCACTAGCCCCATTTCCGCTGGATGTCCGGATGCTGTCGGCCGCAGGCAGCTCAGGGGTTGCATGAGCTGCACCCTGTGGTGTTATTGTAGCCGTGTCCGGTAAGATGGCCTTGGAGCAGGTGGGCTTCTCCGCTGCCAGAGCAAGAGCCACCGCCTGTTCCTTCGGCTGCGTGCTGGCCTTAGGCTTAAGAGTAGCCGTGCCCCAGGCAAAGTTGAGCTGGTATCCAATCATCTTCAGCCGGTCGGCCGAGACTGGGTCCAGCGCTATGGTGATGATGGCCATATTTTGCTTCATCTCGCGGTGGAAGATACGCCAGTCTCCCACGCGCAGGCCGCTGTTCTGGCCCTCGACGAGCTTCAAAGTCTCTTCCGTCTTCATATCCGCTTTTGGAAGCGGGAAAAAGCCAATGAAGACGGCGGCACGTGGAGCCTCCGGGACTAACTTAATGTGGGCGTCCTTCCACAGTCGGAGTTTGGGCACCTCTGTGCTCAGCCACTCGACCGTCTCCGCATTTCCACACGTTATAGCCATCCACCCTGGTCGAAAGGTGCAGCCAGAGAACAGTGGCTTCACCGAGCAGTGTCTTAAAGCCATGACCCTCGACAATATGGCGGATTGAATGGCGCCGAGCTGCTCTGTCGTGAGCAGATTTTGGGGATAGTCGGCAGGGAGTATTGCCATCTTCGCCGAGCTGGCAACGTCCCTGTAGGAGGCCTTGATACCGACTTGGGGTGGCTGCTCCCGTGTTAATTGTACTCGTTACCAGTATTAAACCCGGTAAAAAGAGGCCTGATTGCAAAGGGGTACGGATGAGGCAGGGGTGTACGCTGCCTTAAAGATTCTCCGATGCAGATGGGGATGCCACCAGCAATCTTCCTTCCAAATTTGGTGACTCTAGCTCAATGTTTGTAAAAGTGCGGAAAGGGGGGTTGCGGGCGGTATGGGTGGGAGTGGCATCGAAGTTTTTGATGCAGATCTTTATGGAATGTCAAATGCTATCTTCATACCAAGTTGGGTGACTCTAGCTCAAAGTTTGTAAAAGGTATGGAAAGGGGGGGCTGTGAGTGGTATGGGTGGGTTTGGCATCCAAATTTTTTGATGTAGATCTGTAGGGAATGTCAATTGGTATCTACATACCAAATTTGGTGACTCTAGCTCGAAATTTGTAACAAGCGGGGTATGGGGGGCTGGGGGCGGTATGGGTGGGCGTGGCATCCAAATTTTTGATGCTGAGCTTTGTGGAATGTCAATTGCTATCTTCATACCAAATTTGGAGCCTCTAGCTCAAAAATTGTAAAAGTGTGAAAAGGGGGGCTGGGGGCGGTATGGTTGGGCTTGGCATTCAAATTTTTTGATGTAGATCTGTAGGGAATGTCAATTGGTATCTACATACCAAATTTGGTGACTCTAGCTCGAAATTTGTAACAAGCGGGGTATGGGGGGCTGGGGGCGGTATGGGTGGGCGTGGCATCCAAATTTTTGATGCTGAGCTTTGTGGAATGTCAATTGCTATCTTCATACCAAATTTGGAGCCTCTAGCTCAAAAATTGTAAAAGTGTGAAAAGGGGGGCTGGGGGCGGTATGGTTGGGCTTGGCATTCAAATTTTTGCTGCAGATCCATGTGGGATGTCAATTGCTATTTTCATACCAAATTTGGTGACTCTAGCTCGAAGTTTTTAAAGGGTGGGAAATGGGGGGCTGGGGGCGGTATGGGTGGGTGTGGCATCCAAATATTGGCTGCAGATCCATGTGGGATGTCAATTGCTATCTTCATACCAAATTTTGTGACTCTAGCTCAAAAATTGTAAATGGTTGGGAAAGGGGGCGGAATGGGCGGGCGTGGCCAAAATTTTGATGCAGATTTTTGGGGGTCGTTGCCAGCTATCTTCGTACCAAAGTTGGTGGCTCTAGCTCCACAACTCTGGAAGATGCACGCATTTCCGTTTTTGACGAAGCGTTGGTGCAGATGAGGGCGGCCAGGGCAGTAGTGGTGGGCGTGGCATCCAAAGTTTTGATTCAGTTTTTGGGAGGTCATCATTACCTATCTAGGCACCAAATTTGGTGGGTATAGCTCAAAAACTGTGGGAAATATAGGTTTTTCCAATTTCAAAATGTGGGGGGGGCTGGGGGCGGAATGGGTGGTTGTGGCTCCAAAATTTGATGCAGTTTTTTGGGGGTTGCTAGTAACTATCTGCTCACCAAGCTTGGTAGTTCTAGCTGTAAGGATGTGCGAAATATGTGGATTTATCGGTTTTGAGTTATCGAATTTATCGATTGGCCAGCCCCCCAATTATCGTAGAACCCCAATCTTGACGGACGGACACCATGACGGACATTGCACAAACCCAATATACTCTTTACCTTCGGTAACGAGTATAAAAACAGGTGCTTAGGTGGAAAAGAGCCTCAAAATATATAAATTATCACTGTAATCACAGAAATTATGACCAGGACTGTTGAAATGGATGAAAAATAAGCATTGTTAAAGAGATATTGTATTGAACAACGTGAAGCAGATGGGCTATTGATTGCAATCGAAGTACGCGCTTGCTTCGGCTGAAACTCGCCGACAACTGGGGTGGGTGATTTTTTTTAAATAGACGACGCATTAAAATTGCTTCGTTATTAATTATAAATAAGTTTAAAGAATATATGTATATACTTTATGGGATCGGAGATGCTTCCTTCTGCCTGTTACATACTTTTGCACAAAACCATTATACCCTTATTTACGCATTTTATGGGTTAAAAAGGTAAAAAGAGGCCCGATTGCAAAGGGGTACGGATGCGGCAGGGGTGTACGCTGTCTTAAAGATTCTCCGATGCAGATGGGGATGCCACCAGCTATCTTCCTTCCAAATTTGGTGACTCTAGCTCAAAGTTTGTAAAAAGTGGGGAATGGGGGGGCTGAGGGGCGGTATGGGTGGGGGTGGCAGCCAAATTTTTGCTGCAGATCTTTGTGGAATGTCACTTGCTATCTTCATACCAAATTTGGTAACCCTAGCTCAAAAATTTTAAAAGGTAGGGAAAGGGGGGCGGGATGGGTTGGCGTGGCTCCAAAACTTTATGCAAATTTTTGGGGGTCGTTGCCAGCAATCTTCATACCAAAATGTTACTAGCTCCACAACTCTGGAAGATACTCGCATTCCCGTTTTCGACGAAGCGTTTTGGCAGCTGGGGGCGGCTAAGACGGAATGGTGAGCGTGGAATCAAAACTTTTGATGCAGTTTTTTTGGGGTTGCTAGTAGCAATCTTCTCACCAAATTTGGTAGTTCTAGCTGTAAGGATGTGCGAAATATGCGGATTTATCGTTTTTGAGTTATCGAATTTATCGATTTGCCAGCCCCCCAGTTATCGCAGAACCCCTTATCTTTTTATTTTCTTTTCCCATCAAAAAAAAAAAAAAAAAGTTTCAAGCCTCTAGCTTGAAGGGAACATATAAAAACAACTTGCAACCCATACACCAGTATAAAACCGGTAAAAACCAAGGTAATGCCAGTGGCTGCTAAAGATTCTGATGCAAGGGATGCCACCAGCAATTCCTTAAATTGTGACTAGTCAAAGTTGTAAAAGGTGTGGAAAGGGCTGGTGAAACATTTGTTGCAGTCTTAAATGTCATCTATCTTCATACATTGGGACTCTACTCAAAATTTGTAAAGGGGAAAGGGGTGGGGTTGGGATGATGCAGATCTTGGGAATTAATTGTATCTTCAACTTTACTAGCATTTGTAAGGTGGGGAAAGGGGTGGGCGGTAAGGGTGGGCGTGAATAAATTTGTGTCAGATCTTGGAATGTCAAATGCTATCTTCATACCAAATTTGTGACTTACTGAAATTTGTAAAAGGTGGGAAAGGGGCTGGGGGGTGGCGTGCATAAATTTTATGCAGCTCTTGAATGTTTGCTATCTTCATACATTTGTGACTCTAGCTCGAAATTTGTAAAAAGTGGGGAAAGGGGGCTGGGGCGGTATGGGTGGGGTGGAATCAAAATTTTGATGCAGATCTTCGAAATTCAATTGCTATCTTCAACCTGGTGACTCTAGCTCGAAATTGTAAAAGTGGGGAAAGGGGGCGAAATGGAGGGCGTGGCTAAACTGATGCAATTTTGGGGTTTGAGCCTTACAAATTTGGTGGCTAGCACCGGAAGTACACGCATTCCCGTAAAGCTTGGGGTGGATGGCGCAGGCAGTTGGTGCTGGCATAACTTGAGCAGTTTTAGGGTATATCACCTATCGGCACCAAATTGGTGCAACTGGAATATAGCCATTGATTTAAAAGGGTGCGGACAAAACTCCAATTGGCCTAGCTCACAACTGGAAGATACACGCATTCCCGTTTTGACGAAGCGTTGGGTGGTGGGGGTAGGGCGTATGGTGGCGTGGCATCAAACTTTATCAGTTTTCTTTTCTTAATTTTGTTTTTTTTGTTTTTAAATTAAAAGTTGAAGGAGTTTTTGTTTTTTTAAAATAAAGGGGGGGGGGGGGGAGTATTGGGGGGAGGGCACCCAAACTTTGATGCAGTTTTTGGGGTTGCTAGTAGCATCTTCTACCAAATTTGGTACTTCTAGCTGTAAGGATGTGCGAAATATGTTATCGAATTTATCGATTGCCAGCCCCCAGTTATCGCAGAACCCCCATCTTGACACTTTAATTTACTATCCCATAGATAAAAAGAATTGGAAAGTTTCAAGTCTCTAGCTTGAAGGGTGTGGAAACCCACACTGACTTTCGGTAACGAGTATAAAAATAAAAAATATATTAAATGTATTAAAAACTTATTTAAATACATTTTATGCTCTTCTAGTTTACTTAAAAAGTACAACTACAACATAAAAAGTATGATGGAAGAAACTGTCGCGTGCAACAGGTCACGTGCGACAGTGATTAAAATTCAATTTAAAAATAAATACTAAATATTTTTAAGTCAAACCAAATACATTATTAAGAGCAATCAATACATAATAACACATTAAATTTAATTGCATTAAAATCTTTCATCGCGTTTTGCTGAAATCAGTGCTTGAACTGGTCTTCGAAAAAGTGACTTCTGTCTGTGTCACGTGCGAATGCCTCACATTTTTGTGATTATCTTGAAAAAAAAAAATTCCCAAAATCAATATTAGCCCCAATTATAGTGCTAACCAAGAGCTATAAGTTTCATATTTTGTAAAAATAAACTAAATTCTTGGCACATGTTTTTTTTCATTTTGAATGCGTACAAATGTCGCATTCGACATCAGAGAATTGCCCATATGCTCTTTGGAAAATTGGAAAATCTTTGTCATCATGAAAATATGAAACGCTATTTTTAACGCATAAATATTCTTATATGATTTCCTTTGATTTCGCGTTTGTCATTTCTGTATATGTTATTTTAATATTTTTCTTGTGAAAATAATTAGTTACCTCTGTCTTATTGTCAATTCCCTTAATTAATTCAATTTTCCTGTCATAATAGTTTAACGGTCTTTTTGTGATTTGGATGTACCCTTGATTGTTTTCTTGTGCACTATGACCTGTTGCACAGGTGGTTTGGCTTGCTTCTAAAGCTACGTTACTGGCATCCGTTGTAAGACAAAATGGTTTGTTATAATCTGTATGTTTTAAAATGGGGTCGGATGTTATAAGTAATTTTAATTTTTCGAATGCTAAGATGTATGATTCATCTTTAATATCTACTGCTGTTCCTTTTTTTAATTTAAGTGTCATGGGTTTGACAATATTTGCAAAGTTGGGAATGAATTTTCTATAAAATCCACATAATCCTAAAAATTGTTTTATTTCTTTTGGAGTCTTTGGTATGGGGTAATTAATTACTGCATTTATTATACTCGTTACCGAAGGTCAAGAGTATATTGGTTTTATGCAATGTCCGTCATGGTGTCTGTCCGTCCGTATGTGTGCAAGTTTTTTCCACACCCTTTAAGCTAGAGCAGCGATTATATATTCATAGAGATGCGTCACTTCGCTCTTTCAAATTTGGTACTGATCAGAGAACTGCAAAACTCACATTTTCCTTGAATCAGCTCAGATGCAAAAGTTTTTGTTCTATTCCAGTCACTGAGCGAAATACAGCATTGAGTGAAAATCAGCTCATGCTACCGAACAGCTCATTCATGTACAATGTGAGCGTTCGGTCCGAAATGCTTTGTTCACGTTCGCTCAGTTTACGAAATGTTTCGCTCACTTCCGCTCATTTTACGAAGCTAAGCATTGAATGAACTCAGCCGTTGCTGACGAACAGCTCATTAACAGTCTGTCAAATAATAGGCGCTAGCATGTCGTCACTGGTGGTCGATGCTCGAGTTGATCGCATTGCTCGACGCACATGAAGCTCAAAGCAATAAAAAATCTATGCGAGTAGCTGCGCAGACAACAATTTCTACACTGAATAAAAAATTGCGCCGATGCGGCGTCGCTGGTTGTTGTTAAAATTTGTTGTTTGGCTCTTTCTCTTCTTTTTCGTGCCCATCTAGGAATTGCACAATCAATTTTCTGCAAAATTTATTATTTCTTAGTATGTATTTGTCGTCGCATCGATATGGAGCAACAAACTATATTAGAAACCGGGCGCTGGGGGCCAGGGAAATAAATGCATGGGACACCTGGGGAACGCGCAACAGTGGGCGCACCATGGCGACCGTTGACCGGGGGGGGGGGGGAGAAAACAATGCCAGGCCGCCAAAACGGCAGATGGGGTGCCAGCCACCAATGGGCGCCAACCAGAAACGCATCTTTACGGGAGGGCGGCAGGCAAATGGGGGAAACGATAGGGGGAACCAACTGGGCAGCAACGGAAGCCATATTAAGGGCGGGGGAGGGGGCAAACTCGTGGGCCAGGCCTAAAAAGGGGAGGCACAGGACACGCACTAAATGGGGCTGTGGGCGGATGGGAGGGCGTGGCTATTTGATGCAGTTTTGGGGTGCAAGCTATCTTCTTACCAATTGGTACTTCTAGCGTAAGGATGAGAATATGTGGATTTATCGGTTTTGAGTTATCGAATTTATCGATTGCCAGCCCCCCAGTTATCGTAGAACACCCATCTGACACTTAATTACATCCCATACATAAAGAGATTGGAAAGTTCAAGTCTGCTGAAGTGGAGTTGCGTTCACAGACGGACAGACGGACAGGCGGACAGGCGGACAGGGACAGACGGACGCACCAGCACAAAACCAATATACCTTACCTCGGTACGAGTATAAAAATTCGCGCAAATACCTACACATTGTCAGCCCGACATAAGGGAAGAAGCTATGTTTGGAACATTTTATCTGAAATTGTTAAGGAGGATGGCACCAGAGAACGGCTTCCGTTGAGCGCAAAAATGGTCATACACGATCAATACCCGAATAATAAGCCCATTCCGCTCAAGCACTCAAACTGGCGTTTGTATATGTTATCACTCTTATGCTTAAATCACTCAACTGCGGTAAATTCGTTTGCTTGCTGAGTTTATTCACGCTCATGTTCAAACCGCTCACCTCGGGCGTTCGCTCATTCGGCTCAACAATGAACGTTTTGAACGAAAACAAAAACTCAAATGAGCAAACTCAACGCGTATGAGCAAACTCAACGCATATGAGTAAACTCATTATGTTTGATCAAGTGCGCTGCCAGCAGAGCTGCTGCGCTTCTGCTGAATGTGAAGAAGGTGAAACAGAAAAAAATCAAAATATGTAATTTCATAACAAATATAAACGTGTATTTATTTTCATAATAATTGAATATGGAATTGAAAAAGAAAAAAATGGCACATTCATTAAATTCATTCTTATTTCATATGTACATATACACATATGTATGTATGTTAATTATTTTTATTTAATTTTTAAAACTTTTGCTGTAAGATTTTAAAAAAAGGATGCTATCTGCCGATTTTGGGCCAAGCCGGTTTCTCTTTTCGGTAATAACATTTCCAGACAAAGAAAATTCGCGCTTTGCAGCAGCACTACTTGCCGGAATCGAGTGAAGTATAATTGACAATTTCGACAGTTGTGGATAAGAATTTTCTTCAGTTTTCCACCAATGCAAGACATTGAAATCGTCGGTTATTTCCACTTGTTCCTTGCAGTAGCTGTCAATAGGCGTTTTTGTTGAATTTAATTTTGACTTATTCATTAATTCCGGGAAAAAGAAGAAGGCATCTTTTCGCTTATATGTTGTCAGGTTTGTTGCGTCCAGTAAGTCAACCGAACCACTGGATTCAAATGAAAATTGTGATACTGTATCCGACTTTGGAGTACATGGACTTGCTGGAACAGAAGACGATGGTGATGAATTGATATCCAAGCAGTTCATTTGTGAAATACAAAATGTTTTTATGTCGCTTTCATCATTTGGTTGCATGTGTAAAGCAGGCGGATATAAAAAAAATGCTGCCTTATGCCACAGACTGATATTTGAAATCCAAATTGTGTTGACGTTGTTAATGATCTTTTCCTTCAACCCTGTTATAGCAGGTACATCTGTCACTTGAACCTCGCATAGATGCCGCATTTTATTAATGGTTGGCACGACGAAGCACAAGGAAGGGGAACTGCAAAATTGTAGTTTTTTGAAAATCACTTCAAAATTGCTGCAAAGGTCCACTATTTGCTGGAGTGTTGAAATGTCTATCAGCATCAGTCGTTGGGTTTCTTGCTTCTCCTTAAGAATTTCGTTTATATCAAACCAATTATCTACAATGGACTTGAACATTGAGTAGTTAGAGTTCCAGCGAGTCGGGCAATAATTCTTTAATGTAGTTTGGAGTTGATGCTGTAAATTTGCTTTTTGAAGAACTTAACGATTTTCTTGCACTTTTCAACAAGATCGGTTACCTCCAAGGAATCATTAAAAGAACGTTCTAAAACATTGGAAAGCAAATGGCTGCTGCAATTCAATCTAATGTTTTTTTCCAATGCTTTTACAATATTAGCACCTCTGTCAGTCACAAACTTTATTTTGTCCATATTGTATATGCCGAACTCACAAAACAATGTGTTTAATTTTGTTAAAATGTTTGCAGCAGTTGCTCGCTGGAAATCCATTGATTTTAATCCCAAAATTAAGTCGAAGAGCTGTAAATCTTGTTCGTAGTGCATAGTGACTCCCAAAAAACTTCTGTGCACATAATTGTCAGTCCACAAATCTAATGTTACAGTTGCTCCACCACTATTCGCAATGTTGGCAATTTCGTCTTTAATTTCAGCCTTTTTCTCATCCGCTTTCTTTTGCGTAGCTCGCGACACCTTTGTTGCATCAGGGAGCATGTCGTCGATATCTACATTCTCTCCATATTTTGCTCCAATATTTAACAAAAATTTTGCAAGTTTTCTAAATCCAACTCCATTGATTGCTGAGAATGGTTGACAATCCTCAGTAACCCAGACGACACAAGCGTCAATAGCGGCTTTTTTTTCGTCAGATGTCACAGTTTTTAGCAGTGTCGTGTCCTTAAGCGATTTGCAGCACTTACATATGTCGGTTTAAATTTGACGAATTTCTTGGCAAATATTTTAAAATATTATTACAGGATTGACAGTATATAAACCCATTTAAAAAAATATTGGTGCCACGCCCACCCGTACCGCCCCCATCCCCTCTTTCCCATCACAATTTCCAAACTTTGAGCTAGAGTCACCAAATTAAGAAGGAAGATAGCATTTGACGTCCCATAAGGATCTGTAGCATAAATTTGGATGCTATGCCCACCCATAGCGTCCCCAGCCCCCATTCTCCCATTTTTTACAAACTTTGAGCTAGAGTTACCAAATTTGGAAGGAAAATAGCTGGTGGCATCCCTATCTGCATCAGACAATTTTTGAGACAGCGTAAACCCCTCCCTCATCCGTACCCTATTGCAATCAGGCCTGGTTTTATCTATTTTAATGCAGGTATCGAGTATAACGCAGTCGATTGCGTCCGACTGCAACGTGACCACTTGTTTCTCTTTTCGTTTTTTGTTGATTAGAGCGCTAATAAATTTAAAAAGCATTAAAATATAATTCAGGATGATAGTAAAAAGGAATTAGAGAAAACGATTTATTTAGGGTAATCGGTAAATGAATAACAGAACTACCTAGCACAACGGTTAACAAGTGAGTTTGATAATTAACATAATTGTTTGGAATTTTTTTAATTAATAAAAATGTTGAACGCAAGACCCACAACTTACGTAAACTATATCATGAACTTGGAAAGAGTTTGTAGTAGAGAGCTGCATGAGTCCATTCACAACTGTAAAATAATATAATGTATTCGAATTGAATATTGTAGAATGAGTGGCAGACAAAAAATAAAATGAGTGAATATGAATAGTAGCATGTGTTGATACTAATATTCATCAAAGTTCATGGCATTGAATATGAATATTATGAGTAGAAAACGCAAAACATACCAAGGCGTAGACTGAGTCCATTCATTTGTAATGATTCCATTCATTTCGTGGGCCTAGAGAAATTACGTTTATTTATATGCACGGCGCCAGACTGACGCACAAGCTGACGGTCTTATCGCAAGCGATGCCTCGTCAGCGGGCACAAGCAGCTCGGGCAAAGGGTCGTAAAAAAAAGGTTCTGTGTGTGCACTTAGAAAAAAAACTGTAGACCTGCTTCTTAGAGAATGCGTGCATAGGCAAATTAATGAACGATGCCCTGCCAAATTGAAATTTCTTATTTTTGTGCATATATCACTTCGCTCAGTGCACACATTTTTTGTGATATTTTCGCGCCGGTGACAATCGATTAATGACCTAACGGCACCTGTACGAGCATATATAAAAAGCAAAATCAAAGTACATGCCTGAGGTCACCAGACTGACGCACAAGCCACTCGGCCACAGGATCATAAAAGTGACCTAACGGCATATGCACATACATATTAGCAGGCAAAAAAGCTACATACATAGCAGAATTCATACTCGAATAGATTCAGTACTACTCAAATGTCACTGTAAATTTTCATTCATTTGATCCGTGGCCTGACGTTTGTATGTTGTGAGACTGAGTAGTTGCCAGAGCATCTCGTTTACCCATACAACTTTGTAGAAGTATTCTGATTCTTTCAATTCATTTTACACATTGTATATCCGAATGCCGCTTTTTTGCCATTCCCTGCGGTACCCGGTCCCGGTGCTAGACTAGCGATATGCCTAGAACTCAGTGATGAGTACTGGTGCACACTCGCACCACCAGCAATGTATTTACCTAACGAATTTAACTAGAGAATGTCCGCATGGCGTACCGAGCGGTACGGCGGTGCATTACCACTAGCTAACGATATCCCTGAGGCCAAAGGCTTAGGACGCCCAAGCTAACTCTTTCGTTAGGCTTTCGCTCTAGGCCTTTCGCAGTAGGTCATCGCTAGCCAAAGGCTTAGGAATATCGTTAGGCCGCCCAAACTAACTATTTCGCTAGTACAAGTTGCTTACATTTACGCCAGTACAAAATATAAACGAAGACACATTGGTAATTAACATATTAACAAAATTAATTTATTTTTAAATTTTGAATAAAAAAAAGTGCTACTTATGTTAAATGTTTTTAATGTTTTAAATTATTTGCTTAATTGAAGTAATTTATTTAGTATTTTAAGTTTTAAATTATAATTGTATAGTTCCTTAAAGTTAAGTTTAACTGTTTAAAATGTAAAACCTGATTGTGACCAAGTAGTGCATTAATTTAAAAGTGTATAGCTTGTAGCACTAGGAAAATTTAAATAAAATTACAAATTACAAAAATTACTTGGGCTTAATATTATTTTTCTTAATTATTCTTTTTTTTTGGAGTGGCATCGCCTTACGCAGCTCCGGCTGACTGACTTAACTTCAATCGATTAAATTCGATATCTCCGGTGTTTCTTAACCGATTTGGACGAAATTATCAGAAAAGATCTATCGTTACCCATTGTTTCAACCCTCATTTTTACATATTCCAAATTCGATATTTTTGTGTTATCGATTCCATGTGTATATCGGAAACCAGAACAGTTATCGATAATTTGAAGCAAACTTGTTCTGCTCATTATATAGGAGAACTTATGTTCAAAATCTGAAGTCTCTAGCTCTTGTAGTCTCTGAGATCCACGTGTGCATACAAACGGACAGACGGACATGGCTAAATCGACTCGGCTGTTGATGCTGATCAAGAATATATATACTTTATGGGGTCGGAGATGCTTCCTTCTGCCTGTTACATACTTTTGCACAAAACCATTATACCCTTATTTACCCATTTTATGGGTTAAGGGTATAAAAAGAGAAAACAGAAGCATCTGTGAGTGTGGAAAGCATAGGTTAAAAAAAAGTAAATTTGATTTCTTAGCGCAAACTTTAATTGAACTTGGTTTATTTCTTAGCTTTTTAAGGTGCTTTTTTAATACTCGTTACCGAAGGTAAAGAGTAAATTGGGTTTGTGCAATGTCCGTCATGGTGTCTGTCCGTCTGTATGAAAGCAACTTTCTTCCACACCCTTCAAGCTAGATACTTGAAACTTTGCAATCTTCTTTATCTATGGGATAGTAAATTAAAGTGTCAAGATGGGGGTTCTACGATAAGTGGGGGGTTGGCAAATCGATAAATTAGATAACTCAAAACCGATAAATCCACATATTTCGCACATCCTTACAGCTAGAACTACCAATTTTGGTAAGAAGATAGCTACTTCAACCTCCAAAAAACTGCATCAAAAGTTTTGATTCCACGCTCACCATTCCGTCTTAGCCGCCCCCAGCTGCCAAAACGCTTCGTCGAAAACGGGAATGCGAGTATCTTCCAGAGTTGTGGAGCTAGTAACATTTTGGTATGAAGATTGCTGGCAACGACCCCCAAAAATTTGCATAAAGTTTTGAAGCCACGCCAACCCATCCCGCCCCCCTTTCCCTACCTTTTAAAATTTTTGAGCTAGGGTTACCAAATTTGGTATGAAGATAGCAAGTGACATTCCACAAAGATCTGCAGCAAAAATTTGGATGCCACCCCTACCCATACCGCCCCTCAGCCCCCCCATTCCCCACTTTTTACAAACTTTGAGCTAGAGTCACCAAATTTGGAAGGAAGATAGCTGGTGTCATCCCCATCTGCATCGGAGAATCTTTAAGACAGCGTACACCCCTGCCGCATCCGTACCCCTTTGCAATCGGGCCTCTTTTTACCTTTTTATACCCTTAACCCATAAAATGAGTAAATAAGGGTATAATGGTTTTGTGCAAAAGTATGTAACAGGCAGAAGGAAGCATCTCCGACCCCATAAAGTATATATATTCTTGATCAGCATCAACAGCCGAGTCGATTTAGCCATGTCCGTCTGTCCGTTTGTATGAACACGTGGATCTCAGAGACTACAAGAGCTAGAGACTTCAGATTTTGAACATAAGTTCTCCTATATCATGAGCAGAACAAGTTTGCTTCAAATTATCGATAACTATTCTGGTTTCCGATATACACATGCAATCGATAACAAAAAAATATCGAATTTGGAAAATGTAAAAACGAGGGTTGAATGAATGGGTAACGATAGATCTTTTCTGAAAATTTCGTCCAAATCGGTTAAGAAACACCGGAGATATCGAATTTAATCGATTGAAGTTAAGTCAGTATACCAAAGTCTTATATAAACTTAATTTATTTATTGCAACTGGGTTCAGGGTATCTTCTAGTCGGGCTCTCCCGAGCCGCGTTTTTGCTTATTAGCTCCTTTCATCTTGGGTGTGTCGCCGGATGTTGCTGTTGCTCTTTGAGCACATTATTTGCACCCTGCGCTGCTTACCCCACACTTTTTATTTCCTCTTTTGTTGTTCCACTCGGCTATACGCACGCATATGCTTCACCATTTGTGTTCATGCTGTTCCTCTTTTGCAGTCGTTTGCTCATTCTTTTCTTTGATTTCTGCTCGTTGTATTGTGGCAACCAAGGAACCAACTGGATGTGAAAAGATTTAGCAGTCCAGACTCCAGCACGTTTCTCCTTTCCCTCTCTCTAGCTGCGGTATTTAGTGTCTCTTTCGCATTTGTTTATTCGTTCAATGGAAGAAAATTTTTTTTTTAATTTATAAGGAACGCTTTATTTCATAACTATATTTACACAAGTGTGGGTGTTTTACATAGTGAAATGTGAATTATTTAATTTTGATCTTATATTTTTTAAAAGTCATAAATAAACATTAAAAAACCAAATAAGCTGAGCTAAATCAAGTTCACTTAACATTAACATTAACTGCAGCCATAACGTGACAGGAATTGGCTCAACAGCTAAGGCACTCGACGCATTGATGACGCATACGGTTCAACTCCCGTCACGGTAAACATATACAGAACAAGTGGAAACGTTGCAGTCGGACGCAACCGACTGCGGAATACTCGTTACCAGTATTAAAACCGGTAAAAAGAGGCCTGATTGCAAAGGGGTACGGATGCGGCAGGGGTGTACGCTGCCTTAAAGATTCTCCGAAGCAGATGGGGATGCCACCAGCTATCTTCCTTCCAAATTTGGTGACTCTAGCTCAAAGTTTGTAAAATGTGGGGAAAGGGGGGCTGGGGGCGGATTGGGTGGATGTGGCATCGAAATTTTTGTTGCAGACCTTTGTGGAATGTCAATTGCGATCTTCATACCAAATTGGGTGACTCTAGCTCAAAGTTTGTAAAAGGTGGGGAAAGGAAGGGCTGGGGGTGGTTTGGGTGGGTGTGGCATCCAAATTTTTGCTGCAGATCTTTGTGGAATGTCAATTGCGAACTTCATACTAAATTTGGTGACTCTAGCTCAAAGTTTGTAAAAAGTGGAGAAAGGGGGGCGGCACCAAATTTGGTGGCTATAGCTCAAAAACTGTGGAAGATATAGGCTTTTCTGATTTCAAAATGTGGGGGGGGGGGGCTGTGGGCGGAATGGGAGGGCGTGGCTCCAAAAGATTTTTTGGGGTAGTTGCCAGCTATCTTCCTACCAAATTTGGTAGCTCTAGCTCCACAACTCTGGAAGATACACGCATTGCCGTTTTTGACGAAGCGTTGGGGCGGATGGGGGCGGCTAGGGCATTATTGGTGGGCGTGGCATCCAAACTTTTTCGTGCAGTTTTTTGGGGGTTGCTAGTAGCTATCTGCTAACCAAATTTGGTAGTTCTAGCTGTAAGGGTGTGCGAAATATGTGGATTTATCGGTTTTCAGCTATCGAATTTATCGATTTGCCAGCCCCCCAGTTATCGTAGAACCACCATCTTGACACTTTAATTTACTATTCCATAGATAAAGAGAATTGGAAAGTTTCAAGTCTCTAGCTTGAAGGGTGTGGAAAAAAGTTGCGAACATACAGACGGACGGACACCATGACGGACATTGCACAAACCCAATATACTCTTGACCTTCGGTAACGAGTATAAAAATTTGGAAAGGTTTATCCTTATTTCTTTCATATCTAGTTTAAGCCTGTGAATGATAGGCAGCTTTTGAAAAGCTCTAGCTGCGCTATGTATCTATATAAGACTTTCAGAAATTAATAAAATCATGTATTATCATACTTGGATCAAGAACGAAAATTCTTGGAACAATAATGAAAGTACTTATTTTAAAAACTTTATGATTTATCATTTTAAGTACTCAAAAACTTAAATTGAGTTCTGAAAGAACTTAATTTAAGTTTAAAGAAAACTTACATCAAAAACAAACGAAATTAAAAAAAAAAATTTTGAAGCAAGAACGAGATTCTCGGATTCAGTAATTCCGTACTTAGTGAGAAATCAAGTTCGAAATGTGTTGTTTTGAGTACGAAATACTTGATTATTTCTATCAGTGAGCATACTTTACTCATTCTTTCCTGAAACATTTAACTGTGCATGTATGTAGTATTGGTGTTGCGAAGAAAAAAGCTGAACAAAATCTAAATATAATACACAAAAATGTACAAAGTGCTATTTGTTCGGCAGTAGAATTTCAGTTTTCCAACACAAACTTTATTCCCTTGTCTATTTCGAGGCCACAATTCCAGGACGGTAAGGATCGATACTTTTTATACCCTTAACCCATAAAATGGGTAAATAAGGGTATAATGGTTTTGTGCAAAAGTATGTAACAGGCAGAAGGAAGCATCTCCGACCCTATAAAGTATATATATTCTTGATCAGCATCAATAGCCGAGTCGATTTAGCCATGTCCGTCTGTCTGTCCGTCTGTCCGTCTGTCTGTCTGTATGAACGCGTGGATCTCAGAGACTACAAGAGCTAGAGACTTCAGATTTGGGATATAAGTTCTCCTATACCATGAGCAGAACAAGTTTGCTTCAAATTATCGATAACTATTCTGGTTTCCGATATACACATGCAATCGATAACAAAAAAATATCGAATTTGGAAAATATAAAAATGAGGGTTGAAAGAATGAGTAACGATTGATCTTTTCTGAAAATTTCGTCCAAATCGAGCTTAATCGATTGAAGTTAAGTCAGTATACCAAAGTCTTATATAAATTTAATTTATTTTTTGCAACTGGGTTCAGGGTATCTTCTAGTCGGGCTGTCCCGACTAGAGCCTTCTTACTTGTTACTTATCTAACCCTGGTCTGATTGGGTTTTTCTGGGCTTTTCCAATTCACACAACACATGTTTCCCCACTAATTTGGTGTTGAATTTCACAGAGTGTTAAAATTAACTTCTCAAATTTTATTACTTGACTTTAAAATTTCGGATTAAAATGTAATTGTATATTTTAATTTACATATAATTATTTTCACTTAATTTTTGTTTGAATTAATTTTGACTTTTTGTCGGCTGTTTATCGTTCACAATAAAGACCTATACGCATATGCTTGTTCAGCGTCCGTACCGTAATGCACAGATTTTAAGACCATAACGACAAATGTTGAAAAGTTCACATATTGTGGAGGTAAAAGGTTGATAAGTTCTCTTAATAAATCGGAAATGCAACTGTGCTTGGTTGCTTGTTAACATTTGGAAACCACAAATATACATTAATTGATGAATTGTAAACTACACATCTGCGTGAATGGCATGAAAACGATAAATGAAAAACTGTGGTAAATAAAAGCATTCCCGTTTTTAACGAACTGTTATGGTGGTTGGAGGCGGCTAGGGTAGTATGGATGGGCGTGGCATCCAAAGTTTTAATGCAGTCATCACCTATCTTGGCACCAAATTTGGTTTTAAATACTGTGGAAGATATAGGCCTTTCGGATTTCAAACTGCGTGGTGGCTGGGGGCGGAATGGGTAGGGGTGGCTCCAAAATTTTTTAGAGTCGCTACTAGCTATCTTCTCACCAAATTTGTTAGTTCTAGCTGTAAGGATATGCGAAATAGGGTGTGGGTGTATCAATTTTAAGTTGTCTAATATATCACTTTGCCAGCCACCCCCTATCTATCTCTCTCTCTCTCTCTCTTTCTCTGTCTCTCTCTCTTCATTCATTTTCTCTTTATCTCGCCTTTGTCTTTTTGTAAAGTGGCAAACAGATTTTGTGTTTGAAAACCGTAAAGTGAAATTAAAATGGCTACGGCAGCTTTGCGGACTGACCAAACTCGCCTTGGCTAACCACAGGGAAAATGGCCAGCATGCAACACAATTAATCAAACAAGTGGAAACGTTGCAGTCGGACGCAACAGACTGCGGTATACTTGATAACAGTACTAAAACCGGTAAAAAAAAGAGGCCTGATTGCAAAGGGGTACGGATGCGGCCGAGGTGTACGCTGCCTTTAAGATTATCCGATGCAGATGGGGATGCCACCAGCTGTCTTCGTTGCAAATTTGGTGACTCTAGCTAAAAGATCTTGTGGAATGTCAATTGCTATCTTCATACCAAATTTGGTGACTCTAGCTCAAAGTTTGTAAATGGTGGGGAAAGGGGGGCGGAATGGGTGGGCTTGGCTCCAAAACTTTGATGCAGTTCTTTGGGGGTCGTTGCCAGCTATCTTATTACCAAATTTGGTGGCTCTAGCTCCACTACTCTGGAAGATACACGCATTCCCGTTTTTGACGAAGCGTTGGAGCGGATGGGGACGGCTAGGGCAGTATCGGTGGGCGTGGCATCCAATCTTTTGGTGCAGTTTTTAGGGGGTCATCATCACCTATCTTGGCACCAATTTTGGTGGCTATAGCTCAAAAACTGTGGGAGATATAGGATTTTTGACTTTAAAATGCGGGTGGCCTGGGTGCGGAATGGGTGG
Organism: Scaptomyza montana; assembly: GCA_018904305.1. NCBI lineage: Eukaryota > Metazoa > Arthropoda > Insecta > Diptera > Drosophilidae > Scaptomyza > Scaptomyza montana. The sequence continues at coordinate 810,066 of JAEIGR010000061.1, read as the reverse complement.
ACGAGGCTCCAAAATTTTTGATGTTGTTTTTGGGGGTTGCTAATAGCTATCTTCTTACCAAATTTGGTACTTCTAGCTGTAAGGATGTGCGAAATATGTGGATTTATCGGTTTTGAGTTATCGAATTTATCGATTTGCCAGCTCCCCAGTTATCGTAGAACCCCCATCTTGACACTTTAATTTACTATCCCGTAGATAAAGAGAATGGGAAAGTTTCAAATCTCTAGCTTGGAGGGTGTGGAAAAAAGTTGCGAACATACAGACGGACAGACGGACGGACACCATGACGGACATTGCACAAACTCAATATACTCTTTACCTTTGGTATCGAGTATAAAAAGAAAAATATTCCGGAGAAACAGTTGTTTTTTGGCCATCGACTCCTTCATAGCAGTTTTAAAATATCGTTTGGTGTCTGCTATCTTTACTGTAGTTACTGTTGTTCTAGTTTTTTTTTTTTTTTTCGTTTTATTGTTGTTGTCAAAGTTGCAACCACCTTCTACAACAGCGATTACAACCGTGACAATTTACACGGGTTGTGGGCGAAGGGTTTGCGGCTATGATTGGACTGAGAACGTTTTACTAGCTTCAGCCAAATTTTAAATTGGTTAATTTAAAAGCGACTTGTAAAAGCCAAAGGCAAAAAACTGTATCGGGTTGGTGAGACAAATGTTTGACCAGTAAGACGCTGCGTTGATTACTTACTTTAGCAAGTATAATTTAAACTAGATAAACTTTTAATATTTTTAAGATTAATTTGAATTTATAAATGCTGAGTAAATAGTTAAAATTACAACAATCAAATTTAAATATCGATTTTAACAGATTGTGACCATAATTGATGACTTTGCAGTACTGTTACATGCATTCTTACTATGCGGAACTAGCCTCGTGTAGCCGTTGTGCAGAATTTCAACAAATGTTTTGTGGAGGCAGTGAAATCTTTTCAAAACAAGTGGAAACGATGCAGTCGGACGCAACCGATAGCGGTATACTCGACACTTGTTTAAAATCGGGCATCATCTTAGTAATTAAAAATGACGCTTAAAAAAAAATTTTTGTCTGTAAAGTTGGGTTACGGACGATAGTCTTACGTGACAATGTCATAACAAATCATTAATGAAATGATTCCATACTTTTATGAATCAAATTTAATAAGCTTTATTGAATCAGCACTATTTTGTGGGATACAAAGAAGGCGTGAAGTGAAATCTACAATTGAATTTAACTTTTCTATATTTTTCTGTAATTCTCTGTATTTTTCTGTAGTTTTCTGTATTTCTCTGTTGTTTTTCTGTATTTCTATTAATTTTTCTGAATTTCTCTTAACTTTTCAGTATTTTTATTAAATATTTTGCTGCATTGCTCAGTATTTTTCTGTATTTTCGGTATTGTTGGTAATTTTGGTATTTCTATATATATTGGAATTTATGATATTTTCGGTTGTTTTATATAAATTTTTTTATTTTTTTTTGTAGATTTGGTGTTTTTGGTTAATTGGTATTTTTGATATTTATTGGTGATTTTGGTAGTTTTTGGATATCTGGTATTTTTGGTATTTTGAGATTTTTTTTTGGAATTTTGGATTTTATTGACATTTCCACATTCAACAAGTGGAAACGTTGCAGTCGGACGCAACCGACTGCGGCATACCCGATACCAGTATTAAAACCGGTAAAAAGAGGCCTAATTGCAGAGGGGTACGGATGCGGCAGGGGTGTACGCTGCCTTAAAGATTTTCCGATGCAGATGAGGATGCCACAAGCTATCTTCCTTACAAATTTGGTGACTCTAGCTCAAAGTTTGTAAAAGGTTGGGAAAGGGGGTGCTGGGGGCGGTATGGGTAGTTGTGGCATCACATATTTTGATGCAGATCTTTGTGAAATGTCAATTGCTATCTTCAAACCAAATTTGTTGAATCTAGCTCGAAGTTTGTAAAAAGAGGGGAAAGGGGGGCTGGGGGTGGTATGGGTGGGCGTGGCATCCAAATTTTTGACGCAGATCTATCTGGAATGTCAGTTGCTGTCTTCATACCAAATTTGGTGACTCTAGCTAAAAGTTTGTAAAAGGTGGGGAAAGGGTTGCGAAATGGGTGGGCGTGGCTCCAAAACTTTGATGCAGATTTTTGGGGGTCGTTGCCAGCTATCTTCCTACCAAATTTGGAGGCTCTAGCTCCACAACTCTGGAAGATACACGCATTCCCGTTTTTGACGAAGCGTTGGGGTGGATGGGGGCGGCTAGGGCAGTATCGGTGGGCGTGGCATCCAAACTTTTGACGCAGTTTTTGGGGGGTCATCATCACCTATCTTGGCACCAAATTTGGTGCAATGTTCGTCATGGTGTGTGTCTGTCCGTCCGTCTGTCCGTATGAACGCAACTTTTTTCCACACCCTTCAAGCTAGAATCTTGAAACTTTCCATATATCTTCAACTATGGTCCGGACAGATAAAGTGTCAAGATTGGGGTTCAACGATTACTGGGGGGCTGGCAAACCGTTAAATTCGATAAGCCAGTATCGTTAAGTCCTTATATTTCCCACACCCTTACAGTTAGATTTACCAAATTTGGTAAGAAACTAGCTACTGGCATCCCCCAAAAAACTGCATTAAAAATTTTGAGGCCACGTTCACCTATCCCTCCCCCCCAAAAGTTTGAAAGCAAAAACGCCCATATATATAAAAGTTTTTGAAGTATAGCCACCGAATATGGTGTCAAGATAGGTGATGACGACCACCAAAAAAACGGCTTCAAAACTTTGGATGCCACGCCCACCCATAGCACCCCAGCACTTCCACCATTAAAAACTGGTGCCAGTGTCACCAAATTTGCTAGCTGGTGACATCCCACAAAGATCTGTAGCAAACATTTTAATGCCACTCTTCCAAACCATGCCCTACCGCCTCTTTAAAAACGAGAATGCGTTTATCTCTCACAGTTTTTGAACTAGAGTCACCAAATTTGTGGGCAGTATATCTGGGGTCATCACCGAAAGATCTGCTTGAGCCAATCTTTAAACGCAACGCACACCCCTGCAGTCGTTCCCCTTTGCAATCATGCCAATACATTCATTTATTATTTGTATACCCTTAACCCATAAAATGGGTAAATAAGGGTATAATGGTTTTGTGCAAAAGTATGTAACAGGCAGAAGGAAGCATCTCCGACCCTATAAAGTATATATATTCTTGATCAGCATCAATAGCGGAGTCGATTTAGCCATGTCCGTCTGTCCGTCTGTCTGTCCGTCTGTCCGTCTGTCCGTCTGTCTGTCCGTCTGTATGAACGCGTGGATCTCAGAGACTACAAGAGCTAGAGACTTCAGATTTGGGATATAAGTTCTCCTATACCATGAGCAGAACAAGTTTGCTTCAAATTATCGATAACTATTCTGGTTTCCGATATACACATGCAATCGATAACAAAAAAATATCGAATTTGGAAAATGTAAAAATGAGGGTTGAAAGAATGGGTAACGATAGATCTTTTCTGAAAGTTTCGTCCAAATCGGTCAAGAAACACTGGAGATATTTAATCGATTGAAGTTAAGTCAGTATACCAAAGTCTTATATAAATTTAATTTATTTTTTGCAACAGGGTTCAGGGTATCTTCTAGTCGGGCTGTCCCGACTAGAGCCTTCTTACTTGTATTAATTGTCAACTATGTGTCGCTCACACAAAATCTAGGTAAATTCAAAACTAAAATTACTTTTAAAAAATTAAACTAAATTCAAAAATCAATGAGTGTTGGAACTCACTTGCGATCTGTTAACACCTGTTTGTTGGTGTGTTTGTAACTGTAATATTGCTATGAGCACGTTTTCTTGAACAAAACTTATATTTTATTCAATTTGGGTTTACTTTTTGAATTTGAGTTCATCATTCGTCAGTTCATTCTCTTATTAAAGAACTCCGCTATCTTAGTCTGTAAGTGTGTGTGTGTGTGCATTGTGAGGTAGGCCAACATTAGCCTCCCTCACAATTTATAATTAGAGAATATATTGACATTTAATGAAGCTAAGTACATGAAGTACAAATGAGAAGAAGTCGTTCTCACCCTTATATTATAATTTATTAGTTATTAAGAGTAATTAATAACTTGCTAAACATTAAGATTATAATCATTCATTCTTTGTTATATCATAGTTTGCCATGTTACAATTATGTTCATTAGCTTTAAATAAAATTTCGGCTCAAGCAACTTAACAGAATGTTCGAACGGCCAGATCGGCGAAAGATGATCGAAGGGTGCATGCGCTCTCACGACCCACGATCCACAATCGCGACCCACGCGAAGAAGGAAGGCGCACTCGGGCTGAGCACGCGACCGACGAGTTAGTTAGAAATTTGGGTCAAAGGCGTGTAGACGTGTGGGCGTAATAATTGATCAACGGCAAGTAAAGGGTAAACGGTTGCCAAGTACAGTTGACGAGAGCGAAAACGGAATCAAAGCGTTGGCATCCTCAGACGGAGGAGAGAAGATAAAACAAGCGCGCATATATATTACAGCCAAGACTAAAGTCAGCATAATATAGAACACCTAAGGAAGGCATATAGAAATAAAGGTTCGAAAGACAGAAATACCCTAACCCCAAAACCACGTGTGTCTATCATTAGATTGAGTCGTTTCGATTCGCGTTATAAAGTGCTTCGCCAGCTGATGGCGTTCGCCTCAGCTTGGAAGAGAAGAGAAACCTGTGGACTTTGCGGTAGGGGTGCGGTGACAATCCACTCGCCAGCCCAAATCGCCCAGGCATTCCAGCAGCGCGTCTTAATGGTAGTTTACCAGCCCACGGTAATCACCTGGGCTTGGAAAGAGTAATAACTGAGGCTTGTGGTAGGAGTGCGGTGACAATCCACTCGCCAACCCAGATCACCCAGTAAGATCGGTGACGCGACCTTTTGCATTATGATGCTGACGAACTTTACCTCCAGTTAGCAATTGTGTTTCAGCAAATATAAATATTTCTTGTAACGCGAGCCTTGGCCAGACTGAGATCTGTACCTCGGCTCAAAATCACTACTTTACAGCATATACAAACAAAGCAATACAGAATTGCACTAGACGAATGATAAGTGTTGGATACTCTTATAATGTTGGAAGATGATATGTTATTAAACTGTTCTTAGTTATTTCTCAATTGTGTGCTAACGCCAACATTTGCTAATCAAAATAATCAAAATATGCAATTGTTGCAAATATATTCTATAACTACATATCTACAATAGCACCTATATTTTATTAGGGTATCCAACATTCATCATTCGTCTAGTGCATTTCTGTTTTGCTTCTTTTGTGAATTCACACAAACTCACACTTTTTATTATAGCTAAATTTAATTATTGCCAACCCATTATTCTCTATTATAAGTAAATTGTATATTAATAATTGCCAACCCAGAAACCCTGCACCTACAAATAAATAAGCTTGTACGTAATAGTATTTTATTTTGTGGTTGTTTGTGGGCATAACATAAACAGCAGAACCGCGTGACTCGACCGTCTCAGTCGGCTGCATCTCTGCAACTAAGCACAAACAAAACAAAGCGACAGACACAGCGTTCGTTAATTCACGAGCGAGACTTCATCTTTTATGACCACTTTTCTCAGCCGCAATACCAATACCATCATATTAGTTTACAAGCAGACACAATAGTTGTACAACAACCACATACTATTGCAATTTTGGACTGCCTATCTGTGTGAGTAACGGCAGCGACTTACGGCAGCGAATTAACGCAGCGAATTTACTTAGCGAATTAACGCAGCGAGGTATGCATGTGAGTTACGGCGGAGAAGTTTGATAATTTGTGACTTTTAATAGTTACGCTACCGCGCGTATAGATGTTAACACATCAAAAACTCAAATTATATTTCAATATGAAAGTAAATTTAATTAGTGGTTCCGATTAGATAAGGACAAAAAGATCGATCGTTTTAGTACAGGAATTGAGGTCTCTACGGAGATAAGAGAATAAAGCTTGCTATAGTCACAACATATAACACGAAATGGTTCGTGCATTAAATAGTTGCTCTAGCATCGATCAAGGCTAAGAGGTAAAAAGTTACGAGTAGCTCTAATCGGAACAGTTAATTAAATTCGACTTAAAAGAACTGATGAGTCGATTTCACCATTTAGTAGATTAGTGATATACAATCCTTCATGCATAGTTCTACGGTTTAACAGGGAGGGAAGATTTATAAAAAGGAGTCTACTTGAATACGGGGGTAAGTCAACTCCAGGAACCCAGTTTAAGCTTCTAAGGGCAAACAGAAGAAATTTCTTCTGCACAAATTCAATTCTATTCACACACAAGATCCATGCTCCAGAATGGGACGTACGTTTAAGTGGTGTAGGAATCGTTAAACTCTTTCGACCACCGCTTGATGAAACCAATATCACAAACTACTTCATGATATAAAATCTTGGTTGGTTGCTCCAACCGTTTAGCAAGTTTTGCTGTAGAAAATAAGCACTTAAATAATATGAATAAATGACACACACAGTCAAATTTCAGTTGTGCAAATACTTGTCATTCATACTCCGTAAAATTGGTAAAACTATGCCACTAGCCAACAAATATGACATCACAACTACCATACAGTTATAAAGCGATGCACACAAATTCCGAAATTTTATTCAGTAGTTCACCTTGAAGACACCGAAAAAGAAAAACAATAGGAAACGTTGCAGTCGGACGCAACCGATTGCGGTATACTCTTTACCAGTATTAAAACCGGTAAAAAGAGGCCTCATTGCGAAGGGATACGGATGCGGCAGGGGGGTACGCTGCCTTGAAGATTCTCCGATGCAGATGAGGATGCCACCAGCAATCAAGGCAAGTTACAGTTATAGCCTACCTTGGAAGCCTGAGACATAGCTTTTATTACCAATTGCAAACTCTTGAGATTTTCTATACTCTTTGATAGAACTGAACTGCTGTCGAAATGCAGCAGCGGCTTGCACTCAGCTAACGGCCAAGAGCAAGCATTTAAAATTCAAGAAAATTAAATAAGAATAGCATATGCAAAACAACAGTTATGTACGATACATTAAGTTTCTCTTATGCTGCGAGAGTTATGATTCTGCAAACAAATAGTCTTCTGCTCGCGGCTCGTCTACTAAATCGATGAACACAGGCTGCGAACACAGGCTTCATGTTCAAAAAAATGAGTACTAACGCTCATTGTCCCGTTGCTTTGATACACGTCAACGCTAAAGCCATTTTAATGTAAACAAGGCCATGGCGCTGCTGAACAGACGCTGCGTTTTTGTGGAAATGTCAATAAGTTCCAAAATTTTAAAAAAAAAATCTCAAAATACCAAAAAATACCAGATATCCAAAAACTACCAAAATCACCAATAAATATCAAAAATACCAATTAACCAAAAACACCAAATCTACAAAAAAAAAAAAAAATTTATATAAAACAACCGAAAATATCATAAATTCCAATATATATAGAAATACCAAAATTACCAACAATACCGAAAATACAGAAAAATACTGAGCAATGCAGCAAAATATTTAATAAAAATACTGAAAAGTTAAGAGAAATTCAGAAAAATTAATAGAAATACAGAAAAACAACAGAGAAATACAGAAAGCTACAGAAAAATACAGAGAATTACAGAAAAATATAGAAAAGTTAAATTCAATTGTAGATTTCACTTCACGCCTTCTTTGTATCCCACAAAATAGTGCTGATTCAATAAAGCTTATTAAATTTGATTCATAAAAGTATGGAATCATTTCATTAATGATTTGTTATGACATTGTCACGTAAGACTATCGTCCGTAACCCAACTTTACAGACAAAAATTTTTTTTTAAGCGTCATTTTTAATTACTAAGATGATGCCCGATTTTAAACAAGTGTCGAGTATACCGCTTTCGGTTGCGTCAGACTGCAACGTTTCCACTTGTTTTGAAAAGATTTCACTGCCTCCACAAAACATTTGTTGAAATTCTGCACAACGGCTAGACGAGGCTAGTTCCGCATAGTAAGAATGCATGTAACAGTACTGCAAAGTCATCAATTATGGTCACAATCTGTTAAAATCGATATTTAAATTTGATTGTTGTAATTTTAACTATTTACTCAGCATTTATAAATTCAAATTAATCTTAAAAATATTAAAAGTTTATCTAGTTTAAATTATACTTGCTAAAGTAAGTAATCAACGCAGCGTCTTACTGGTCAAACATTTGTCTCACCAACCCGATACAGTTTTTATACTCGATACCGAAGGTAAAGAGTATATTGACTTTGTGCAATGTCCGTCATGGTGTCCGTCCGTCTGTCCGTCTGTCCGTCTGTCCGTCCGTATGTTCGCAACTTTTTCCACACCCTTCAAGCTAGAGACTTGAAACTTTCCAATTCTCTTTATCTATGGGATAGTAAATTAAAGTGTCAAGATGGGGGTTCTACGATAACTGGGGGCTGGCAAATCGATAAATTCGATAACTCAAAACCGATAAATCCACATATTTCGCACATCCTTACAGCTAGAACTACCAAATTTGGTAAGAAGATAGCCACTAGCAACCCCCAAAAACTGCATCAAAAATTTTGGAGCCACGCCCCCATTCCGCCCCCATTCGCCCAGCCCCCCGAATTTTAAAGTTAAAAAGCCTATATCTCCCACAGTTTTTGAGCTATAGTCACCAAATTTGGTGCCAAGATAGGTGATGATGACCCCTCAAAACTGCATCAAAAGATTGGATCCACGCCCACCAATACCGCCCCAGCCACCCCCATGTGCCCCAACGCTTCGTCAAAAACGGGAATGCGTGTATCTTCCAGAGTTGTAGAGCTAGAGCCTCCAAATTTGGTGGGAAGATAGCTGGTAACGACCCCAAAAACTGCATCAAAGTTTTGGAGCCACGCCCACCCATTCCGCCCCCAGCCCCACCGCATTTTGAAATCAGAAATGGCTATATCTCCCACAGTTTTGAGCTAGAGCCACCAAATTTGGTGCCAAGATAGGTGATGATGACCCCCAAAACTGCATCAAAAGTTTGGATGCCACGCCCACCAATACTGCCCTAGCCGCCCCCATCCACCCCAACGCTTCGTCAAAAACGGGAATGCGTGTATCTTCCAGAGTTGTGGAGCTAGAGCCACCAAATTTGGTAGGAAGATAGCTGGCAACGAGCCGGCAAAAATCTGCATCAAAGTTTTGGAGCCACGCCCTCCATTTCGCCCCCTTTCCCCACTTTTTACAATTTTCGAGCTAGAGTCACCAAATTTGGTATGAATATAGCAACTGACATTCCACAAAGATCTGCATCACAAATTGAGATGCCACGCCCACCCATACCACCCCAGCCCCCCTTTCCCCACATTTTACAAACTTTGAGCTAGAGTCACCAAATTTGGTATGGATATAACAATTGACATTCCACAAAGATCTGCATCAAAAATTTGGATGCCACGCCCACCCATACCGCCCCCAGCCCCCCTTCCCCACTTTTTACAAACTTTGAGCTAGAGTCACCAAATTTGGTATGAAGATAGCAATTGACATTCCACAAAGATCTGCATCAAAAGTTTGGATGCCACGCCCACCCATACCGCCCCCAGCCCCCTTTCCCCACATTTTACAAACTTTGAGCTAGAGTCACCAAATTTGGTATGGATATAACAATTGACATTCCACAAAGATATGCATCAAAAATTTGGATGCCACCCCATCCCAGCCCCCTTTCCCCACATTTTACAAACTTTGACATTTGGTATGAAGATAGCATTTGACATTTCAGAAAGATCTGCATCAAAAATTTGATTCCACGCCCACCCATACCGCCCCCAGCCCCCCTTTTCCCCACTTATTACAAATTTCGAGCTAGAGTCACCAAATTTGGTATGAAGATAGCAATTGACATTTTACAAAGATATGCATCAAAAATTTGATGACACGCCCACCCAAACCGCCCCAGCCCCCCTTTCCCCACCTTTTACAAATTTTTAGCTAGAGTCACCAAATTTGGTAAACGGTGGCATCCCCATCTGCATCGGAGAATCTTTAAGGCAGCTTAAACCCCCCGTGCATTCAGGCCTCTTTTTACCGGTTTTAATTCTGGTATCGAGTATGCCGCAGTCGGTTGCGTCCGACTGCAACGTTTCCACTTGTTTGCCTTTGGCTTTTACAAGTCGCTTTTAAATTAACCAATTTAAAATTTGGCTGAAGCTAGTAAAACGTTCTCAGTCCAATCATAGCCGCAAACCCTTCGCCCACAACCCGTGTAAATTGTCACGGTTGTAATCGCTGTTGTAGAAGGTGGTTGCAACTTTGACAACAACAATAAAACGAAAAAAAAAAAAACTAGAACAACAGTAACTACAGTAAAGATAGCAGACACCAAACGATATTTTAAAACTGCTATGAAGGAGTCGATGGCCAAAAAACAACTGTTTCTCCGGAATATTTTTCTTTTTATACTCGATACCAAAGGTAAAGAGTATATTGAGTTTGTGCAATGTCCGTCATGGTGTCTGTCCGTCTGTCCGTCCGTATGTTCGCATCTTTTACCACACCCTCCAAGCTAGAGATTTGAAACTTTCCCATTCTCTTTATCTATGGGATAGTAAATTAAAGTGTCAAGATGGGGGTTCTACGATAACTGGGGGGCTGGCAAATCGATAAATTCGATAACTCAAAACCGATAAATCCACATATTTCGCACATCCTTACAGCTAGATGTACCAAATTTGGTGAGAAGATAGCTACTAGCAACCCCCAAAAACTGCATCAACAATTTTGGAGCCACGCCTACCCATTCCGCCCCAAGGCCCCCCGCATTTTAAATTCAAAAAATTCTATATCTCCCACAGTTTTTGAGCTTTAGCCACCAAGTTTGGTGCCAAGATAGGTGATGATGACCCCCCAAAAATTGCATCAACAGTTTGGATGCCACGCCCACCAATACTGCCCTAGCCGCCCCCATCCGCTCAAACGCTTCGTCAAAAACAGGAATGCGTGTATCTTCCAGAGTAGTGGAGCTAGAGCCACCAAATTTGGTAGGAAGATAGCTGGCAACAACCCCCAAAGATTTGCTTCAAAGTTTTGGAGCCACGCCCACCCATTCCGCCCCCAGCCCCCCGCATTTTGAAATCAGAAAAGCCTATATCTCCCACAGTTTTTGAGCTAGAGTCACCAAATTTTTTGCCAAGATAGGTGATGATGACCCCCAAAAAAAAAGATTGGATGCCACGCCCACCAATACCTAGCCATCCCCATCTGCCCGAACGCTTCGTCAAAAACGGGATTGCGTGTATCTTCCAGAGTAATGGAGCTAGAGCCACTAAATTTGGTAGGAAGATAGCTGGCAACGACCCCCAACAATCTGTATCAAAGTTTTGGAGCCACGACCAACCATTCTGCCCCCCTTTCCTCACCTTATACAAACTATGAGCTAATGTCGCCAAATTTGGTATGAAGATAGCAATTGTCATACCACAAAGATCTGCATCAAAAATTTGGATGCCACGCCCACCCATACCGCCCCAGCCCCCATTTCCCCACATTTTACAAACTTTGAGCTAGAGTCACAAAGTTTGGTATGAAGATGGCAATTGACATTCCACAAATATCTGCATCAATAATTTTGATGCCACGCCCACCCATACCGCCCCCAGCCCCATTTTCACCACATTTTTCAAACTTTGAGCTAGAGTCACAAAATTTGGTATGAAGATAGCAACTGACTTTCCACAAAGATCTGTACAAAAATTTGGATGTCACGCCCACCCATAGCCCCCCCCCCCTTGTCGGTTTTTCTGGCGGAGCTATGTCGTTTGCAAAACGTCATATCTCCGCCGATCGTAGAACGACATATCTCCGCGCGGAGATATGTTGCTATTAAAACGACATATCTCAGCCGAGCGAAGAAAGGCATACATATGAAGCTCCGCGCGAAGATTTGTATATTCTATTCTTGTATGTACATTTGTATTTATTTATGTAAATTAAAAGGAATAACAGTCATTGCATGAACGATACATAATGACTAACATGAACGAAAAACAGCCAAGTCTTGCTGAAAATTTTACAAATATGTACATAAATACATACATATGTATATGATACATACAAATGATACATACCTCATTGTAATAAGTACATGAGCAACAAATGCGTAATTTATTTTCTAAATTTCGCCATAAAAACACATCCAATTTGTTTCACGCTGATCAAAAAATTCAAACAAATTGGTTTTTTACAAATATACTTACATATGTACATAATTCTTATGAAAATCATATCATGCCACTCATTGTACATTTTATGTACATATGTGATAAAGGTTCTAAGAATGATGACCAAGGACAAATTATGCAAAAGCATTCTTTAAATACATAATTACAAAAGACCTTAGCATACCCAGAACATATGTTCCGTTACTATTGAGGAAGAGAGAAACGAAAACATATTTGCACATACATACATATACTTATTGCACTCAGGCACATATGTGTATGTATGTGCTGCCAGAAAGTTGGTATTAAAAGTAAGTGGAACAAAAAAAATTATACAAATATAAAAATGTAATTAAAATTTAACTTGTTTTTTGGCATATAATTTAGTTTAGATGCGCTTATCTTAAATTAACTTTTAAAATATTAGAGGATTTTATCAACGTATGCTTGCTTATATTGTTTACAAAATACTTACAGTTTTAGCTGCACATGTATTTTGGTTACCAACTCTCAAAATGTGGCAGAACTGATGCGTACATAAAGAAAAGGCACGCGCCAAAATTGCACAATTTCTCTGTATTCCCTCATTCGCAGCATATTAATGCACACTTTTAAAAACTTAAGACATATAAAAACTTAAAATTTTTAACCAAAATAAAAAAAAACGATTTAAACAATCTTCTTTGGAAGAAATAATATGAATTATGTTCTGCTTTTAAAATAAGAGTATGTACGTTTGTCTGTAGAATTTTTTTCCGTTTACTATACATAACGGAATTGGCGTGCAAAAAAATTTGTTGCTGATGTTCGCTTATCGAATGCAATCACTTGATGTCGGTCTTTCGATCAGTGTGCTTGTCGATTTATCAAAGTGTGAACAAAATTAATTTTAATAATATCAATTTTGAATTTAAAGAGGGAAGCCGCACAGGCTGCTCTTTATTGTTATATGCCCTAAATGACCAACAAATATATATCAAAAACAAGTGGAAACGTTGCAGTCGGACGCAACCGACTGCGGCATACCGATACCAGAATTAAAACCGGTAAAAAGAGGCCTCAATGCAAAGGGGTACGGATGCGGCAGGGGTTTAAGCTGCCTTAAAGATTCTCCGATGCAGATGGGGATGCCACCAGCTATCTTCATACCAAATTTGGTGACTCTAGCTAAAAATTTGTAAAAGGTGGGGAAAGGGGGGGCTGGGGGCAGTTTGGGTGGGCGTGGCATCAAAATTTTTGATGCATATCTTTGTAAAATGTCAATTGCTATCTTCATACCAAATTTGGTGACTCTAGCTCGAAATTTGTAATAAGTGGGGGAAAAGGGGGGGCGGAATGGAGGGCGTGGAATCCAAATTTTGATGCAGATCTTTCTGAAATGTCAAATGCTATCTTCATACCAAATTTGGTGGCTCTAGCTCGAAAGTTTGTAAAATCCGTGGGGAAAGGGGGGTGGGGGGGCTAGCATATGGGTGGGCGTGGCATCCAAACTTTTGATGCATATCTTTGGGGAATGTCAATTGTTACCTATCCATGCACCAAATTTGGTGACTCTAGCTCAAAGTTTGTAAAATGTGGGGATTTTAATAAAGGGGGCTGGGGGCGGTATGGGTGGGCGTGGCATCCAAACTTTTGATGCAGATCTTTGTGGAATGTCAATTGCTATCTTCATACCAAATTTGGTGACTCTAGCTCAAAGTTGTGCGAAAAAGTGGGGAATTAGGGGGTTAGGGAAGTTATGGGTGGTCGGGCATCCAAATTTTTGATGCAGATCTTTGTGGAATGTCAATTGTTACTATCCCATACCAAATTTGGTGACTCTAGCTCAAAGTTTGTAAAATGTGGGGAAAGGGGGCTTGGTGAAATACGGGCGTGGCAGACTCAATTTGTGATGCAGATCTTTGTGGAATGTCAGTTGCTATATTCATACCAAATTTGGTGACTCTAGCTCGAAAATTGTAAAAAGTGGGGAAAGGGGGGCGAAATGGAGGGCGTGGCTCCAAAACTTTGACTGCAGATTTTTGGGGGTCGTTGCCAGCTATCTTCCTACCAAATTTGGTGGCTCTAGCTCCAAAACTCTGGAAGATACACGCATTCCCGTTTTTGACGAAGCGTTGGGGTGGATGGGGGCGGCTAGGGCAGTATTGGTGGGCGTGGCATCCAAACTTTTGATGCAGTTTTTGGGGGTCATCATCACCTATCTTGGCACCAAATTTGGTGGCTCTAGCTCAAAAACTGTGGGAGATATAGCCATTTCTGATTTCAAAATGCGGTGGGGCTGGGGGCGGAATGGGTGGGCGTGGCTCCAAAACTTTGATGCAGTTTTTTGGGGTCGTTACCAACTATCTTCCCACCAAATTTGGAGACTCTAGCTCTACAACTCTGGAAGATACACGCATTCCCGTTTTTGACGAAGCGTTGGGGCACATGGGGGTGGCTGGGGCGGTATTGGTGGGCGTGGAATCAAACTTTTGATGCAGTTTTTGAGGGGTCATCATCACCTATCTTGGCACCAAATTTGGTGACTATAGCTCAAAATTTGTGGGAGATATAGGCTTTTTTAACTTTAAAATTCGGGGGGCTGGGGGCGGAATGGGGGGCGTGGCTCCAAAATTTTTGATGCAGTTTTTTGGGGGTTGCTAGTGGCTATCTTCTATACCAAATTTGGTAGTTCTAGCTGTAAGGATGTAAGCGAAATATGTGGATTTATCGGTTTTGAGTTATCGAATTTATCGATTTGCCAGCCCCCCAGTTATCGTAGAACCCCCATCTTGACACTTTAATTTACTATCCCATAGATAAAGAGAATTGGAAAGTTTCAAGTCTCTAGCTTGAAGGGTGTGGAAAAAAGTTGCGAACATACGGACGGACAGACGGACAGACGGACGGACACCATGACGGACATTGCCAAAGTCAATATACTCTTTACCTTCGGTATCGAGTATAACAAGTGGAAACGTTGCGGCAAACTCGATACCAGTATTAAAACCGGTAAAAAGAGGCCTCATTGCAAAGGGGTACGGATGCGGCAGGGGTGTACGCTGCCTTAAAGATTCTCCGATGCAGATGGGGATGCCACCAGCTATATTCCTTCCAAATTTGGTGACTCTAGCTCAAAGTTTGTAAAATGTAGGGACGGGGGTGGTGGGGGCAGTATGGGTAGTTGTGGCATCAAAATTTTTGTTGCAGATCTTTGTGAAATGTCAATTGCTATCTTCATACAAAATTTGGTGACTCTAGCTCGAAAATTTGTAATAAGTGGGGAAAGTGGGGCGAAATGGAGGGCGTGGCTCCAAAACTTTGATTCAGATTTTTGGGGGTCGTTGCCAGCTATCTTCCTACCTAATTTGGTGGCTCTAGCTCGACAACTCTGGAAGATACACTCATTCCCGTTTTTGACGAAGCGTTGGGGTGGATGGGGGCGGCTAGGGCAGTATCGGTGGGCGTGGCATCCAAACTTTTGATGCAGTTTTTGGGGGGTCATAATCACCTATCTTGGCACCAAATTTGGTGGCTATAGCTCGAAAACTGTGGGAGTTATAGTCTTTTTGACTTTAAAATGCGGGAGGGCTGGGGGCGGAATATGGGGGCGTGGCTCCAAAATTTGATGCAGTTTTTTGGGGGTTGCTAATAGCTATCTTCTTACCAAATTTGGTACTTCTAGCTGTAAGGATGTGCGAAATATGTGGATTTATCGGTTTTGGGTTATCGAACTTATCGATTTTCCAGCCCCCCAGTTATCGTAGAACCCCCATCTTGACACTTTGATTTACTATCCCATAGATAAAGAGAATTGGAAAGTTTCAAGTCTCTAGCTTGAAGGGTGTGGAAAAAACTTTCAACCATACGGACGGACAGACGGACAGACACCATGACGGACATTGCACAAAACCAATATACTCTTTACCTTCGGTATCGAGTATAACAAACAATTAAAATCTAGCGACACCGCATATGTATGTGTGCCGTGTAAAAGACTGTAAGGCTCGAGTGTATTTAAGTGCAGATAAGACTCGCGTTTATTCAAAGCCCGAGGTAATGAAGCATGTTTGTGGTTCACAAGGCCATGAAATGGAAAAAATCGAAGTTCTAACTGAAGTTAAAAATAAATGCCAAACTAGTAGTTGCAACGACGACACCAAAAAAATATTTAATTAAGTTCTCGCTATGTAAGTAAACATATTTATTTATTTATTTGTTTATTGTCAACTATAATCAGCTGACATAAAATCCAATTTAATTAAAATTAAAATAAAAATTTAAATTTGAAATTAAAATTAAGTAAAATAAAATTATATATAAATCTGAAAGTAATTTTAGGTAAAAAATTTATAAAGTTAACGTTAAAGTTCTAGGAAGTTCAACAATAAAATTAGTGGTCCAACATTTGTTGCGTGGATTGGGAAAAACCCAGAAAAACCCAATCAGACCAGCGTTAGATTAGTAATTAGTGGTTCAAGAGAATAAAATTTGTTATAGTCAGAACATATAACACGAAATGGTTCATGAATTAAATAGTTGATCAAGCAACAATTGGGACATTAAATTTAATTCGACTCAAAAGAACTGATGAGTCGATTTCACCATTAAGTAGGTTAGTAATAAATAATACTCCATGCATAGTTCTACGGTTTAACAGGGAGGGAAGATTAATCAAAAGGAGTCTACTTGAATACGGGGGTAAGTCTACTCCAGGAACCCAGTTAAAACTTCTAAGGGCAAATAGAAGAAATTTCTTCTGCACAGATTATTGATCACATTCCGTAAAAGAAGGTACAGTAGCATCCGGTTATAACGACTCTGCTTACAGCGTCCGTCCGGGTTTTGCGACGAAAACTCGATGACTTGGTTGGTCCCCATACAAACTTATATGAAAGGGCCTCCTCTTATTACGTTTCTACTTTTAGTGACAAACCGCTTATACCGACGAGATTTTTCACAATTCAACCGGATACTGCGACGTGCCGAAAAAAAATACAGTGAAATAATTCCAACAAATTTAATCATCAAACGACGCTGTTAGAAATGTATGTATTTATCAGTGATCGGCACCCTTGTTTGTGTGCGAAGGTAAAGAGTTTTTTGGTTTTGTGCAATGTCCGTCATGGTGTCTGTCCGTCTGTCTGTCTGTCCGTCCGTATGGTTGCAAGTTTTTTCCACACCCTTCACGCTAGAGACTTGAAACTTTCTTATTCTCTTTATCTATGAGATAGTAAAATAAAGTGTCAAGATTGAGATGCTACGATAACTGGGGGGCTGGCAAATCGATAAATTCGATAACTCATAAATATTATATATTAACATATTATATTTGATAAATCCACATATTTCGCACATCCTTACAGCTAGAACTACCAAATTTGGTAAGAATATAGCTTCTAGCAACCCCAAAAAACTGCATCATAAATTTTGGAGCCACGCACACCCATACCGCCCCCCTTTCCCCACCTTTTACAAACTTTGAGCTAGAGTCCCCAAATTTGGTATGAAGATAACAATTGACATTCCACAAAGATCTGCAACAAAAGTTGGGATGCCACACCCACCCAATCTGCCACCAGCCCCCCTTTCCCCACCTTTTACAAACTTTGAGCTAGAGTCACCAAATTTGGAAGGAAAGTAGCTGTGGGCATCCCCGTCTGCATCGGAGAATCTTTAAGGCAGCGTACACCCCTGCCGCATCCGAACCCCTTTGCATTTTTACCGGTTTTAATACTGGTAACGAATGTATACTGCAGTCGGTTGCGTCCGACTGCAGCTTTTCCACTTGATTTTTAGTAAATAAGGAAAACAAATGGAGAAGAGGAGATAGAAGTTAGCTATGATTCTGTCAAACGCACACTACAAAGAAAGAGACAAACCATTCTTCCAAAATCTCCAAGTACTCCAGAGAATATACGCGAAGCTGTTGAAGATGAAAATATCATGAGTCGTTTTGGCATGACAAACAGAAATAATCCGAAAGTTTTTTTTAAAAAATTATATGCATCTTGCTCATTTGCATATTGCATATTTGTATCTGACAAGGTTATTACCGTGATGCAGGAAAATATTGAGGAGCAGTGTAGGCATTTTTTAATATATGCTACTTTTAAAGTATGCCCTTTCGGAGACTTTAAACAACCCCTTATTATATATGTCCAACATATGCAAAAGGTAATTATTTTATTATTTGTTTAATATCATGTAGTAATTTAAATTATTATTTGTTTTTTAGATAACACCTTTTCTTTTGTTTTGATGACGCGTAAGATGTGGCTCTCTTACCAGTATTTATTTACGTATGTTGACTCCAACATTTGTTGCTTAAATTGTGCATCATTTATTTCCGATTATGAGAAAGCGATGCGTAACGCATTGAAAAATTTGCATCCAAACATGAGTTGCTACTCTTGCTGGTTCCATTTTACCCAAGCATGCAAAAGAAATGCAAGGAAAATAATGGGTTTTGAAAAAATGCTTCTATGCAATAACCAAGCGTATATTCTATTTATGAAATTTCTGTATTTGCCGCTTCGACCGGAGAACAAAATTGTCGAAGCATTTGGTCTTCTTGAAGCTCAAGCAACTGATTTTGGGAAGAGGTTTTCTCCCTTTTAAAATATTTTAAAAAGCAGTGGCTTATGAAGGTATTTCACAATTTCAAAATTATGCTACAGTTTTATTTATTCACGTTTAATTTTATAGAAAGGACCTTAAAATAAATCTCTATTCAAGCGTTCGACAAGAACCACGAGCGCTGTAGAAGCATATAATTTGAATCTGGGCAGAAAAATTCTAGCAAAAGGACACTTCTTTAAATTCATTCAATGTATGATTGATGCCGAGTATGAAAAAGTCGCGAGTTTGCTTTGCTTTTTCGAAATGATGGCAAAGGTAATCAGACACAATCAAAGCATCTACAAGTAAGTTTATGCAGAATTTAATAAAAGCTATTAAAATACATTAATATTAATTTTTAATCTCAGGATCGCGCTCAAAAAATTATGAATGCCATGGATTTATTCGACAAAGGAGAAATAGATATACAGGGTTTTTTGACACGCACTGTCTCTCTAAGTGGCCGGTTTTTAAAACAAGACTAATTTGGATGCCACACCCACCCAATCCGCCCCAGCCCCCCTTTTCATACATTTCACAAACTTTAAGCTAGATTCACCAAATTTGGAAGGAAGATAGCTGGTGGCATCCCCAACTGCATCGGAGAATATTTAGACAGCGTAAACCCCTGCCGCAGCCGTACTCCCTTGCATTCAGGCCTCTTTTTACCCGTTTTAATACTGGTAACGAGTATACCGCAGTCGGTTGCGTCCGACTGCAACGTTTCCACTTGTTATGTTTCTTTTTGACGGCTTTTATGATCTCAAATTTGTACAGAAAATATTAAAAACTGTTTTTTTAAATTAATTCTTAGATATTTTGTATAATATTGATCACATTCCGTAAAAGAAGGTACAGTAGCATCCGGTTATAACGACTCTGCTTACAGCGTCCGTCCGGGTTTTGTGACGAAAACTCGAGGACTTGGTTGGTCCCCATACAAACTTCTTCTTCAGCGACACGAAGGTTCTTAAACTGGTACTACTCTCTCTTAATTTTAGCTGTCGCCTTAGCAACACTGCTGAGAGAGAGAGAGAGAGAGAGAGTCGAAGCGCAATCCCGACGCTCACAAATTTTAACAGCGTGCGTGTGCAGACCTCATACCCTATTCCATCAGATATGCCGTTATATTTATAGTTTTTATTCAGGCCTGTTCTAGTTTCCGAGTCGAAACGGAATCGAAATGGATTCTCATTTCGATGGTTGCATTCCCAGATTTCGATCGACTTATATTCTTCTTATACTCAATTTCGATACCAATTTTTTATCGATACAAACAGCTGATTGTGTAAATCAAGCAAAAAAATAAGAACAGTTGTTCATTTAAATAGCTATTTACAATGCCGGCAACAATATTATTAGCAGCAAGAGAAAGAAAACGTTTGGCTAAATTAAACGCTAGACGCATTAATCGCCTGAGAAAGTGAATTTTCTTGGTCTGTGTTTCGTTTTTGCCCTAAAAACGCAACATTTCTAATTAAATGTTCACAAATAATTATTCGCTTACTTACATTTTGAATATATGATTGAGATCAGCTGTTAACCGCAACGATAGCTCATAAATACTCGATAGCTATCGAGTATTAGGGCTGCCCTTACTCAGCACAGATATTTTTAGTTTACTTATATTAGTGTAATTACTCATTTTGCTTAAGCTAAACTTGTCTCTTATATAGGAATCAAGTTTTTATAGTTATTTTTAACAAAAATCTTGTGTAAATAACAACAATTAAAAACATATATAATTCTTTGGTTGAACATGACAGCTCTTTATTTTGTATAAGACTGATTCCAATCGCTTTGGCTTTGCCACCGCACGTAAATTTTAAGTGTACAACTATAAACAAAAAAACAAATGAAAAAATAATATGCAGGCCCTACGAATGACAATGCAAAGTTCTTGCCAATAGTATATAAATTAAGTAAAAATAGTTACAGGGTTTAAAAACACACATAACTTGCTTTATTAGCACAATCGTTTTCATTTCGAGTGCTAATTGTCACTCGTTTTCATAACGATCCATTTGTGCTCGGAATCGAAATGTAGGAATGCAAAACGCTCGGAATCGAAACGATTCCGAGCAGTTCACTCGGAATCGAAAAGTAGAACAGGCCTGATTATATATAGTATATTGGTTTTGTGCAATGTCGGTCATGGTGTCTGTCCGTCTGTCTGTCTGTCCGTCCGTATGGTTGCAAGTTTTTCCACATCCTTCACGCTAGAGACTTGAAACTTTCCAATTCTCTTTATTTATTTATTTATTTATTTATTTATTTATTTATTGTCAGCTAAGAGCAGCTGACATTAAAATGAAATCAAAATTAATTTAAATTAAAAAATAGTAAAAATAATTTAAAATAAAAATATAGATTAATATATAAATCTGAAAATATAATCAAAAGTTAACGTTAAAGCTCTGGGAAATTCAATAAAAATTGAGTAGTCCAACATTTGTTGCGAGGATTGGGAAAAACCCAGAAAAACCCAATCATAACAGTATTAGATTAGTAGTTAGTGGTTACGATTAGATAAAGCAAAAAGGATCGATCTTTTTAGTACTGGAGATGAGGCCTCCAAGGAGACAAGAGAATAAAGTTTGTTATAGTCAGAACATTTTATTTATTTATAATAGTCAGATATAATTAGCAAATTAACACTAACTTAATTTCTAGAAGCACTGGCTGCAAAGGCCTTCGGCTTGGTACTATGTGGTTAGTTATAATTACATATTTATATATTTACATTTTTATTTACATTATTTACATTTTTATTTGTAGTAGGTGGTACATATTTGTTTGTTTAAGATATTCTATTATTTTGGAGATGTTTTCTGGGGATGGGTTCGAAAGGTGGGATATTGGGCATGTGCTTTGAAAGATTTGATTTCTAAAATAGGAGGTTGCGTGGCAGTTGGTAAGGATATGCTTAATGCTGAGGTCTATTGTTGAGTGGCAGTTTGGGCATGGTAAAATGTTATTAGGGTTGTTGTAGTGTTGTTGTGTGAATCTTGTGTGTCCTAGTCTTAGTCTGACTATTTTAATTTGGTCACAGCGTGTGATGTTCCTTTGGTTAATATCTTTTAGATAAAGGGTTGTGTTTTTTAAGGTTGTGTTTGATTGTTTGTAGCATCTATTGCAGTGTTCTAAGTTGTGTCTGATCTTTTGCGCTAGTCCCTTCGCAAGGAATTTGTTTATGTCTGTGGTGTTGTAGTTAGGGGTGCAGTGAAGGGGCATATTGACTGTAGATTTGGCTGCCGTGTCGGCTAGCTCGTTTCCTTTAATGCCACAGTGGCCTGGTATCCAAAGGAGTCTTATTTTAGGGGCAGTTTTGGAAAGGAGGGATCTAATGCTTGTAGGATATATATTACTGTTGTTGATGTTACGAATGGAGTTAATTGATGCGAGAGAGTCGGAGCAAATGATGAAGTTGCCAGTTCTTTTTTGAATTATCTTGATTGCGTCAAGGATAGCTATGGATTCGGCTGATAGGATGGATGAGTAGTGGGGTAGAAGGCATCTTTTAAGGATTTCATTTTCCGTAGTGATGGCAAATGTGGCTATGCTATTTTGCAGGGAACCGTCAGTGTATATGAATGTGTGATTGTTGTATTTGTCTTTAAGTTCAAGGAATTGCTGTCTGTATATGCTTGGTGGTGTATTGGACTTGCTAAATTTCTGTAGTGAGGTGTTGATAAGGGAAGGGGGGAATGTCCATTGGGGAGTGATTGACTTGTTCGGAAGGGGGAGGTAGGGAATGTTGTGTTCTTTGCATGAGATTATAATTTTTTCTAGCGTTGACGTTAATTTGCTTCTTTTTTTCCCTACGTTTTGTTGAATGTATTTGTGAAGTGGAGAGTTTGAGCTGTATAGTAGTGTTTTGTAGGTTTTGGTTGTGATAAGATCTCTTTTTTGTTCTATTGTGGGTATGTTTGCTTCAAAAAGCAAGTTGGGGATGGGAGTTGACCGTAGTGCTCCCAGTGAAAAGCGGATTGCGGCGTTAAATAAAGATTTGAGTTTATTTAGTGTTGATTTAGGGGCATGGCCGTAGATATAAAGGGCGTAGTCTATTTTCGATATTAAGGTTGATTTTGCTATATTTATAGGTGTGTGTGTGTTGCAATTTAGTTTAGGGCTTGATAGGCATTTAATAATGTTAAGTTTGTTATTTAAGGCTGGTTGAATTTGTTTTATGTGTGAGTCCCATCTGTATTTATTGTTTATTGTTAGTCCTAAGATTTTAAGGTTGGTAACTGAGGGAATCGGGGTGTTGTTGCATGAAATGTTGCATGTGCAGTTCTGCTTACGGCAAATGTGGAGGTGTTGGCATTTTTCAAATGATAATGATGCTCCTGAATATGAGCACCATTCGTGAATATTTGAGAAGAGGGTGTCGAGGTTGTATGTTTGGTTTTTCTGTCTGTTGAGGGGAATAATTAAGAAAAAATCGTCGGCATAGGCGCTGAATTGTATTTCTTTTTTTAGGCTTATGATGGTTGAGAGTCTGTTGTAGGCGATTAAAAACAGAATGACTGATATTGGCGATCCTTGGGGGATGCCGTTGTGGAGTGGGTATGGGCAACTTATTATATTTTTGATTTTCAACCTAATTTTTCTTTTTGACATAAAGTTTTTGACGAAATTTGTTATTTTTGGTCCTACTTTCCAGCTGATTAGTTGATCGATTATGGAGTGCACTCCGACTCTGTCGAAGGCCTTTGAAAAGTCAAGGGCGATGACAGAGGTGTGCTTTTTAGTTTTAAGCGACCTGGTTATCAGGTGGTCGGCTAGGAGCAGACCGTCTGCAACCGATTTGCCGTGTTTGAAACCTGATTGGTTTGGATGTAAGTTATTATGTAAAGTTATTATGGGTTACAAACCACCATAACCGTTTGGCTATTATTTTTTCTAGGGTTTTGGAAAGGCAGCAGTTAAGGGAGATTGGTCTATAGCTGGTGATTATTGTTTTGTTAGATTTGGGTTTAAGTATGGGGATGACTAGGCTGGTTTTGTAGGATTGCGGGATGAAATTGTTGAAAATAGTGTTAAATAGGGCTGTGATTCTAGTTTTTAGTGCGTAGGAGGTGTTTTTGATCATAGGGTATGATATTCTATTGAGGCCAGGGGTTGTCCCTTTAAGGGAGTGTAATGCTGCTGAAAGCTCTATTAGTGTGATATCAGATTCTATTGTTTGTGCTGTCGAACTGTGTATGTAGCTGGTTAATTTATCTGCGTATTTGTTGGCGGTGAAGTTTTGGTCGAAGTTTTCGTCCTTGGAGATATCTGACCAGTGTTCGGCAAAAAGATGGGCTATTTGGGTTGTATCTGTCGTGAGTGCGTTGTTATTTATGTCTGCGATACAGTGTATGGATTTAGTTTGGTTAAGTCCGCAGAGCCGTCGGATATTTGCCCAGATTTTGTCTGTGGGGGTATTGGGTGTGATTGTGGACGTGAAATCTGTTGTAGCTTTGTTTTTTGATATTTTTAGCTCTCTCCGGAAGAGTGCGTTAGCTCGTTTGTATTTAAGGAGATTGTCGGTGTTGTTGGAGCGTTTGAAAATTTGCCAGGATTTAAATTTTTTTGCCCTGAGTTCAGTGAGGGACTTATTCCACCATGGGGTGTTTTTGTTGTAGTGGTGTGGGGTTGTCTGTGGGATACTGAGATGGGCTGCTTGTAGAATTATTTTGCTGATAGTTGCAGCTTCTTTATTGATGTTGGAGCTTATGGGTATGAGTTCGTTGAATTCTTCCGTTAATTTTGTGAAATAAGGCCAGTCTGCTAACTTTGTTTTAAAAAGGGGGCGAGAAAAGTTAGTTGTCGATGATTGAGGGAACAAGGAGACTAGGATTGGAAAGTGGTCACTTCCATGGAGGTCGTCGACTATTTTCCAGTTAGTGAAGGGGGTGAGTTGGGGGAGCATAATGAGAGGTCTATGTGGGTGAATGTATTGTGTGTTGAAAAGTGGGTTGGTGAGCCGTCGTTAAGTATGGTGAGGTTGGTGTTTTGGAAGAATTTGGCTAAGATTCTGCCTCTCCTGTTAGCTTGAGGTGATGCCCAGCAGTGATGCCAGCTGTTGAAGTCGCCTAGTATAATTTGGTTGGTGTTGGTTTTATGCGTTTCAAAGTTGTCGTTTAATCTTTTAAGTGAAAAGGTTTTGTTGGGAGGGATGTACGTTGAAAGTATTCTAATTTTTGTTTTGGACATGATATCGACTCCAAGAGTTTCTAAGTGGTAAGGTTGGTTTGTCTGTGTATGTTGAATAGATTTGTGCACTAATATGGCTACTCCACCAAATCTGTTGGAAGGGGTGTTGGTGTAGATTTGGTAATTAATTGGGACGGGGGTGATTTTGTTGTAATAGTGGGTTTCTTGGAGGCAAATAATTTGTGGTGAGTGTTTTTTTATTATGGTTAAGAGTTCGTTGTAGTTGTTTGTGTAGCCCTTGATGTTCCATTGTAGTATTATGAGTGACATTTTGGGTACTGTGGTTTTAGTTTGATTTAAGTTAAGCAAAAAATAAGTTAAGTTTAGGTTAGGGGCAAAATTAATTTTAATTATTATTTAAATGGAGTCGCTTTCGCTACTGGTTGCGTACTTGTTCTTGTTTGAGGGTTTGGCTTTGATTTTTGTACTTGATTTGGTTGTTTTGAAATTGGTAGAGAGGTTGTTAGACTTATCTTTGGAATATAATTTGAGTTTTAAGTCTTCGGTGAGGAGTGAGGTGTATGGCTTGTTTGCTGTGTTGGTGTGGTGGGTATTGTCGGTGTCCATGTCTTCTAGTTCGGTCAGGCTGGGTCGCTGTGTCGCTGCTGGTGGTGGTGTTTTGGTTGACGATGTTGTGTGGGATGTTGGATTGAGTGTACCGTGCCCAAGGGGTGTCGGTGCAGCCAGGATGGTTTGTTGGGTTGTTCCAGATAGGTTTGTAGGTTTTATGATTGGCGATGTGTTTGTTGGCGTATGTGTGTTCGGTGATTGTGTGATGGTTGAATGTTGTGTTGTATTGGTGAGAGTTTTTGCATAAGATGTTCTGATGTGTTGGCCGTGGCGGGTGTTATAAATATTGAGTGCAGTTTTGTGGTCAACTTTTTCTGTGATTTTGATAGCAGTTAGTTCTTGTTGTTTTATGAATGTCGGGCATTTACGATCGAGAGGACTGTGTTGGTGGTCGATGTCTGGGTTGTTGTTGCAGTTCAGGCAATTTTTTTGATTGTTGCATCGCTCGTTTTCGTTGGTGTGCTTAGCGTTTGAGCAGTTTATGCATGTTTCTATGCCTTTGCATACTATAGTTGGGTGGCCAAAGCGGAGGCATTTTCTGCAACGTAGGGGTAGTGGAATATACGGACGCACGCGAACCGTTTCATAGCCGATTCGTAGTTTTTCGGGGAGATTTATTGTTCCAAAAGTGATTATAATTAGTCCAGTTTCTGTTAACGTGTTGTTTATTCCTTCGGTGTTTGTGTTAGTTGGTTGTTTTTTTAAGATTTTCCTTACTTCAGTTACATTTTGTGCTTTTAGATCTTGCTGTATTTCGTTTTCGGCGATGCCGCGCAGTCCGTTGCAATAAATGACTCCCTTGGTGGAATTTAGAGTTTTGTGTTCGGAGACAGTGATTGCTATTGTTGTCATCATTTTAAGTTTTAATAGTTTAATTGCTTGTAAATTGTTTTTCGTTTTGATTAGGAGTGAGCCGTCTTTTGTTTTTTTGCATGTCTCAACTTCCCCATCGCAGGCGAAGTCGATTGTTTTTTTGATAAAAAACGGTGAAACGTTTTC
Organism: Scaptomyza montana; assembly: GCA_018904305.1. Taxonomy (NCBI): domain Eukaryota; kingdom Metazoa; phylum Arthropoda; class Insecta; order Diptera; family Drosophilidae; genus Scaptomyza; species Scaptomyza montana. The sequence goes on along the minus strand of JAEIGR010000061.1, from coordinate 783,496 downwards.
GAAAGTGTTGTTGTCGTTTCTTTTTATTGTTATGTATTTGGGCTCGCCTAGGTTTGTGTTGTTGGATTTTAGTCCGAATGTTCTTATGTCAGGTGGTTCGTGCAAGTTGGTTGTTGTTGGGCCGATGCCCGCGGTAACTGTTGATGCTGTTTGTTGTTGAGATTTCTCGTTTACGTTTTGTGTTTGGAGTTTATTGATCTAAGCGGTGTTTGGTTTTGTTTGCTGTTTGTCGCGGTTTTTGTATTTGCTGTAACACGTCTTATCTCTGCAGAGGTTGAAGTGGTACTGATAGTCAGAACATATAACACGAAATGGTTCATGAATTAAATAGTTGATCAAGCAACGATCAAGGCTAAGGGGTAAAAAGTTACGTGAAGATCTAATTGGGACATTAAATTTAATTCGACTCAAAAGAACTGATGAGTCGATTTCACCATTAAGTAGGTTAGTAATAAATAATACTCCATGCATAGTTCTACGGTTTAACAGGGAGGGAAGATTAATCAAAAGGAGTCTACTTGAATACGGGGGTAAGTCTACTCCAGGAACCCAGTTAAAACTTCTAAGGGCAAATAGAAGAAATTTCTTCTGCACAGATTCAATTCTATCCTGGTGAATCGAGTATTGTGGGGACCACACACAAGATCCATACTCCAGGATGGGACGTACTAGGGATGTATAAAGCGTTTTAGTGGTGTAGGGATCGTTAAACTCTTTCGACCACCGCTTGATGAAGCCAAAGACATTAATGGCCTTATTAACCATAGACGAAATATGAGAGTCAAACTTTAGCTTAGGATCAAGAATAAAGCCTAAATCTTTAATTTCAAACACGCGGTCAAGTGGTGAAGCATCAAGCAAGTAGTGAGCAGTATGAGGGGTACTTCTACAAAAAGACATGACTTTACATTTTGAACAGTTTAAATTGAGTAAGTTAAAACGACACCAGGCCGACAGCGCACACAAATCCGACTGTAGTAAGTTGCACAGAGAAGCATCATTGTAGGTGAAACATAGTTTTACATCATCAGCAAACATATAAACAAAAGAGTTAGTAATAACAGCTGGAAGATCGTTAATAAACAAATTAAATAGCAAAGGACCAAGGTGACTACCTTGGGGAACACCAGAGGTAACTAAAATAGGTTTAGATACAGACGACTTAAAAACAACTTTTGTGTTCGGCCACACAAGTACTCCGAAAGCCACAACACGAGTTTTGATGGAAATCCAATAATTTTTAATTTTTGAAGCAACAGAGAATGACTAACAGAATCAAATGCCTTACTAAAATCGGTGTAAACAACGTCAGTTTGCATTTTTTCCTGAAACCCTTTGATAACAAGCGAAGTGAATTCAAGAAGGTTAGTGGTAGTAGATCTACGCCTAACAAAACCGTGTTGATAAGGCGATATAATTGAACTGCATGTGTGTTGCAGTTGAGAACATATAATTTTTTCAAAGACTTTAGGAATGGCGGACAACTGGGATATGCCTCTATAATTTTTAACGTTAGACTTAGAAGAATTTTTATGGAGTGGAATAATAAAAGATTCCTTCCATATAGCAGGAAACACTGTTGAGTCAACCGACAAGTTAAATAATTTATGTAAGGGTTTACAAAGTGAATCCGCACAGTATCTAAGTATACAACCTGGCACTCCATCAGGACCAGGCAGATAGCCTGGTTTGATAGAGTTAAGGTCACTTAGAAGCGTACACTCAGTTATAACTGGGATATATATGCAATTTGACGATTGAACTCGAAAAGGATAGGAATTACTGCAACTTTATAAACTCGTTGAATATACTGATTGAAAATACTCAGCAAATAGATCGGCTACTGCCTGATCAGAACTTGCTTTTGTATTATCAAGGTATACTGAGGTAGGCAAGCAAGAAGACTTACGTTTAGAGTTAACAAATTTATAAAACTGTTTAGGGTCACGTGAATAGTTTAGTCTACAACGATTAAGATAATTATTATAACAAGATGTGTTAACAGAAAGAAAACTAGATTTTGCTACTAAAAACGAAGATAAATCTAAGGTAGTTCCCGATTTTTTAAATTTTTTATAGAGGGGAACACAAATATCCAAAAGCGAATTCAAGGTCCTATAAAATATGGCAATGGCAGTTTCTATATCACTACAAGAATAAAGGCGAGACCAATTAGTATGTTGAAGAAGATAATTTAATTTAGTAAAATTAGTTTTACGAAAGCAACGGGTTTTTAATGTATTATTAGATATTGAACTAGGGTTAAGCATTTCGATGGATAGTTCTAAGGTTGGATGGTAGGTATCTTCCGGAAGCACTAGAGGGGGTATTCTACAAGCATTACTGCAATCTGAGTCAGAAACAAATATTAAGTCCAACATTCTACCACTACAGTTATGCACCCTGTTAACTTGCGATAGGCCTAACTCCAGTAGGCCATCGATAAAATCATCAGAAGTGACTGGTAACACCGCCGAAGATGTGTCATTCACAGACCATGCAACATGTGGCAGATTAAAATCACCAACCACTATCAGATTATCCATATCTGTCAAAAATGACGAAACAAGTTGCAGGGCACTCAGATGGGATGAGTAAATGTTAATATCAGAATGAGGAGGAATATAAGAGCAAGTAACATAAAGTGAACGGCCGTTTAGTAATAATTTAACACATAAAAACTCTATGTCCGGAAGATCCTGAGATAGAATCTGTTCAGAGGAAATACAGGAGTCAACAGCAATGAGAACACCACCCCCTTTGCGGGAAGTGCGATCGCATCTGTACAAGTTATATTTAGAAGGAAAAACGGAATAATCAGAAATATCGGGTTTTAACCAGGTTTCTGTAAGTGCAACTATTTGTGAATCAAAAGATAGGCTGTTTACATATAATTTGGCAAGTTTAGTGTTAAGGCCTCTAACATTTTGGTAGGCCAAGCTAATTAGTTTTTTGCCGACGACGTGGAGGCCACAGGGTGGCTAACAGGCTGTGCACTAGTAATCCTAATACCATTTTTATTAAAATTATCATTACGCCTATTCACATACTCCTTTACAACGAGCTGTGGCGGCCAAAACTTTTCAGAACAAATCGTCGTGAAAAGTTCGGGCGGAACACTCAACTTTGAATTTAAATTTTTCCACCCTAATATGTGGGGACTCGATATAACTTTTAATGTAGGCACTAACATCATCCGATGAAGTATCGGATGCTAGCCTAGACACAAAGATAAATTTGTTGATAGGCACAACCACAAGAGGCTTGGGAGTGCCGGCTGTACCTACAGTAGGATTACTAGGCACACAAGCTGTAGGATCAGAGGGCACTTGTAAAGGATTGTTAGCTGTGGTTAAGTTATTAATAGGATTTCTAGCTGGCGAGTTAAAAACCATTAATGGGCCAGCAATAGGCCCCGATGTGGGATTATTACTTGGCACCAGTAGTGGCTTGGTTGGCAGGACAGGTGGGACACTAGGTGGAAAAGGACCCGAAGTCTTTTTGCGCTTCGGATATTCCGTCATGATCTTGCCATTTTTAGAATTCGCCTCAAGCTCCTTGAAAGCCGTATGCAGATTATTAAACGCTTTGTTAACAGATACAAAGCTTAGGTGTGTCTGCCTTATGAATTGAGCAGTTTCTTTCTCAACCTCATTGCAGGACTCACAATACCATTTCAGGTCAGAGTCAGCAACTAAGCAGTCACTTATTTTGGCAGTAAAGCCAGCACATTTCATATGAATCGCGTTGTCACACAATCTACATAAAATAAAGTCTTGGTTGGTTGTACCAATCGTTTTACAATTCTTGCTGCAGCAGGTAAACATATTGAAAAATGTAAACAATGAAATAAGCAAATCGAAATGCTAAAACAAAACAATGAAGAGTGCAAGAATATATGTATGTATTAACGTTTCAATGCAATGAGTACGTTGAAACGGTAAAAAATAAAGAGAGCAAGAGAGCGTGAGCAGATAGAACCGTCGGATAAGAGCGGACGAAAGCGGGAGAGGACTGATGCTGAAAAGCGAGAGTAATAAAATTGACAAGCTGTTTGTTGTTTAGACACAGAATAAGCAAATGCAAATATATGTATATGTCGGAGCGCTAGTACATGTACTTTGTAGATTAGTGTATATGCATGTGTCAGAAGTGCTAATGTTTTGTAGACCAGTGTATGTATTAGAGCGTCATATAAAGTAGGCGACGCATAGGCGGCATATGCGGCGCTGCCTTGGTCTGCAAATGCGCAATTAAGAGCGAGTTAGCATAGTAGCAGCAATGGAGCGACTGTTACTGAGTGAGGTCTGATCGTATTCCGCGAACTGAGAGGTGCCGTTAGGCACTTTGAGTAAAATCACAAGTAAAGCGCGACGATGGTGCGTTGTGGTTTTGCAGAGGGCAGTTCAGAAAGCGGCACTGACACGAACAGAACTTGCTGTGCTACTAAAGAATAAATAAGTTTATAATTATGAATACTGATAATAACTCAAATCCGACATCAGAAGTGGGATCGGCTGAGCCTATACATCAAGTTTCGGGCCATACCCTCGCAGTCCTTGAAGCACAGAACCGGAATTTAATGGATATAATCACGTCCATGAATATTCCAAGGCCGGTAGCAGATGCAAGGCTTGTCCACGTTGCTTTGCCAAAATTTAATCCCGATTGGGTTGGAACAGACGCCTCTGCATGGTGTAACACGGTGGACTTGATTTTTGCTGAAAACATCCTAGAAGGCGGCGCACTTGTGATAGCGTTAAGCAAGGCGCTAGACGGCAGCGCATCACAATGGTTATCCCAGATATGTTTCGCAGGCATAACCTGGACACAGTTTAAAGAGCTGTTTATTCAACGCTTCGTGGGAGTGGAGACAACTTCAGCGATTCTACTGAACGTTTTGAATAGTCGCCCTAAATCTGGTGAGGGATTCGCAGAATATGGCAGTCGAATTGTAACGTCCCTTATGTCCAAGTGGAAAGCTAAAGACGTGGAGGAAATCGCAGTGTCGGTAGCGTTGGCACACCTGGCGCAAATCGACAACAGTTTGTTACGCTGGGTATATACCACCAACGTTGCAAGCCGCAATGAGTTACAACAACAACTGCAGGCCCACGCTTTTAAGAAGCGTAACACTGGAGAGGATGCATATTCAACTGGCCCAGAGCGCAAGAAGTCAAAGTTCCAAGTGAACTGTCACTATTGCGGTAAGATTGGCCATAAATTTGCCGAATGCCGTAGTCGTCGGGAAAGAGAAAAGAACGCAAAAGGAAACAATCAGCACGGAAGCAGTAGTTCTGGAGTGAAAGATCGTTCCAATATACGATGTTTCAAGTGCAACGAAATTGGCCATTACGCTACATCATGTCCTAAAACCAGCGGGAACCAGAAGATCTTCGAGAAGCGTGTTGACCTTTGCACTGTAGCCCCGCCAAAGGGAATAATAACTGTATCCGGTGAGTCCATTCCATTTTGCTTCGACTCCGGAGCTGAATGTTCATTGGTTAAGGAAAGTGTTGCAGCTAAGTTTAAGGGAAAACGACTAAACAATATTGTAAAACTAAATGGCATAGGTGACGACTCCATCTGCAGTACGATGCAAATTCTTTCTAATATAAACATTGAACAGTATTGCCTTGAGACTTTATTGCACGTTGTAATGGACAAATACCTGAATTATGATATTTTAATTGGCCGCGAAATATTAAGCCAGGGCTACAGTGTAACAATAGACGCCAAAAAATTCAGTATTTCCAAAACAAAAAGAGTTGATGTCGTAACTTTTGTTAATTACGAAAATCTTGTAGATTCCGATGGTGACCTGAATGACTCCGATAAGATGGCATTAAAAAACATTTTATATCGCTATTCTGATCGATTTATAGACGGAATACCACAGACTCGCGTAACAACAGGGCATTTGAAGATAAAGTTGATAGATTCACAAAAGACAGTGCAGCGCAGGCCATATAGACTTAGCGATGACGAGAAAGAGCATGTACGTCATAAAATCGATGAGCTTCTGAAATATAATATTATTCGTACCAGCTGTTCGCCTTTCGCTAGTCCAATGATGCTCGTTAAGAAGAAGAATGGTAGTGATCGTCTTTGTGTGGATTACCGTGCTTTGAATGAGAACACAGTCGCAGACAAGTACCCATTGCCTCTAATTTCAGATCAAATTGCTCGGTTACGTGGGGCAAGCTATTTTTCATGTCTTGATATGGCTAGCGGTTTCTATCAAATACCGGTGCATCCAGATTCGATTGAGCGCACCGCTTTTGTCACGCCCGAAGGACAATACGAATTTCTGGCTATGCCTTTTGGCTTAAAAAACGCTCCATCTGTGTTTCAGCGAGCTATAATTAAAGCATTGGGTAATCTGGCATACACATGACGTCATCGTGTACATCGATGATGTTTTGATTGCGGCAAAAACTAAGGATGAGGCTTTAGACTAGTGTTGGGTTGCTCATGAGTGAGTGAGCAAAACTGAGCTGTTCACCCAACTGAACAAGTGAGTAATGTTCTGTACTCATTGCTCACTTTTGCTCACTTACTCACTTGTTCACTTGCTCTTGCTCTTGCTCTTTAGCTCCCTGCAGCTCAGTTGTTCTTTTTGCTCAACTGTTCTTCCTCCATATCAGTTCTTATGTTCACAGAGGTTCTTTTGCTTACCGTTCATTTGAATGTTTTGGTTCACTTCCGTTGATTTTGTGCTCGCGCCAACACGAATCGTTTAAAATAAAATAATTATATTCATAATTAAAAATGTCTTTAATACGCAAACACAGCGAAATTTGGATACATTTCTCCGATTTGGGCAACGCGCAAGCGAAATGCAAGTACTGCAATGGTGTTTTAAGCACAAAGTCGCAGAGTAACTTAAGTGAACAAGTGAGTAACTGAGTAACTGAAGTGAACAAGTGAGCAATGTGAGTGAGTTGACTCTTTAAAAAAAAAGAGCAAGTGAACATGTTCACCAAAGTGAGCAGTGTTTACCCAACACTACTTTAGACCGATTGCAGGTTGTGCTAGAAACTTTGAGTAAGGCTGGATTTTCATTTAATGTAACAAAGTGTTCTTTCCTCAAAACTAAAGTGGAATATCTTGGATATGAAGTAAGCAATGGAAAAGTTCGCCCTAATTCACGCAAAATTCAAGCGTTGACAGAATTACCACCTCCAAAAACGGTAACGCAATTGAGACAATTTATAGGGCTAGCTTCTTACTTTCGGCAGTTTGTGCCAAAATTTTCAGAGACTTTAAAACCATTGTATTCGCTCACCTCAAAGAACAACTCAGATTTCGTTTGGCTGGTAGAGCATGAAAGAATTCGCTCGAAAATAATTTCTATTTTAACCCAGGAGCCGGTGCTTACCATATTCAACCCTCAACCTTCGATAGAATTACACACAGATGCCAGCTCAATTGGCTATGGGGCAATATTACTACATAAAATAGATAAAACGCCTCATGTTGTTGAATATTATAGTAAATGTACGTCACCTGCGGAATCGAAATACTGCTCGTACGAACTTGAAACTTTGGCACTCGTCAATGCCATTAATATTTTCGTCATTATTTGCAGGGGCGTAAGTTTGTTGTATTTACTGATTGCAATTCGCTGAAAGCCAGTCGTACTAAATCGGACCTATTACCGAGGGTGCATCGATGGTGGGCTTTTCTACAGTCATTTGTTTTTGATATCCAATATACAAAAGCAGATCGAATGGCACACGTCGATTTTTTATCAAGGAATCCGCTGATTAAAGAATGTAGGAGTGTGGAAAAAATAGTTGAAAAACGGGTTGAATTGACTGAGGTAACTGATAACTGGATACTTTCTGAGCAACAACGTGATCCTGAGGTAGCAGAGTTGTCAGCTAAGCTAAAAAATAACGAATTGCCGGAAAATTTAGATAAAACGTATGAATTGAGAAAAGGAGTTTTATATACTATTGTGCGTTTTATTTCTGCTATTAATTTCGCGTCTTTGTGTAAACTAATAGATTTGTGACTTTGTGTTTTGTCGGTTTGCCTAAACCCAAAGTGGACAGTAAATTAACAATTTAATTTGCATTTGTTTTAAAGTGATTCCAAACACAACAACAAGCTGCAGTCCAGCATACTGAAAAATTTGCTCAACTTGCTGCCGCCTGCGTTTGTTTTGTTTTTGTGTTTTTACGCTCACTCTCTCTCTCTTTTTTTTCAAGCGCTTCGCTCCCGGTGCATTAAACCGTTTCTTGATCGTTTACTCTAACGCGCTCTTTTGTGTTGGTGTTGGTCGCGGTCAAACTTTTCTCCGTTGCTTGTTGCTTTCGGTGGTCGCGCTCGCGCCGTTTTTGTTTGTGAAGCTGTGAAGTAAGTTTTGTTTGTAGCTTTACTATTTGCACATTAGGGTGGACCTGTGTTTTAATCATAACAATTTTCTGCAGCGATATTTTTTTATTTTTTTATTTTTTATTTGTATTTTTCTTTTCTTTTAATAAATTAAATAAAAATGTCTGTCTGCTGCTATGCGAATTGTCAAGTCCGCGCAAACTCTAAAATGGGTTTTGTCTGCTGCTGGATGTGCACAAATGTTGCTCATGAGCAATGTGCTGGCATTAATGGCCGTATCTCCGACCTCATGAAGGTTACTAATTTAGAGTGGCCGTGTTGGTCATGTTTGGAGAAAAAAAAAGACATTGCAAGCTTTATAGAAACTCAACTTGGCTTAGAGGGCGTTTTCTGCCAGTTGAATAAACTGTGTAAAAAATTCTCATCGGTTCAAAGAAACCTTAACGAGAAAAATCTCGTAATGGATTCTCCAAAGCGTAAAAAGGCCAACGTTGGGCAGTTATCGGGCTCTGTGATGTCCGAAAATACTCCAAACGCTCCGATACCACAGTGTAAAATAAATAAAGTAAATAAAAAACTTCATGTCCCTCCTACTAAAATTATCGAGAACTTAGATGATATGCCAATAACTCCCATGGATATTGTGTTATCTGATCCCGATCCTTCGGTTCCTTTGGTGGTTAGTAGTGTTGATGTTAATCAACAAAAAAACTCTATCATACTTAAAGAGCCAAATACTCAATTATCCGAGACTGAGTCTTCCAAACCAGCCTCAGTGGAGGATATAATTAAAAAATTTATTGCTGTTCCACCTAAAAAACAAATATTTGTTTCAAGGCTTCCCCCTGATTTAACATTAGATGATGTCAAGGTCTATATCAAGGCCAAATCGAATGCCAATTTCACGGTGGAGAAATTCAAATTTGCTTATGATCGGAACATTTCGTCGTTTAAAATCAGTGTTTCGAATCAAGATTTTTGCACTATATGCTGCAAAGAATTTTGGCCAGAACACATAATTGTGAAAGAGTATACTGCAAGGAAGAAAAAAAATCGGCCCCCGATTGTATCTACCCTTCCGGTGGTTGGTTCTAAGATAACTCTGCCAATTACTGATAGTTCAAAAAACTAACATCCTCCTTCTTACTTGGCTATCAGAATGTAAGAGGTCTTTGTAGTAAACTCACTAGTTTATACCTTAATAGTCTTTCTTTCGCTTTCCATGTCATTGCCTTTACTGAAACGTGGTTAAGGCAAGACATTCTCAATTCCGAAATTCTATGTAGTACATATTCTATTTACAGAAAAGACCGTACTCTTCGGCGTGGTGGTGGAGTGCTTATTGCTGTGAATGTAGACTTTCCTTCTGAAACAGTCGTATTAGATAGTTCTTTTGATATAGAGTTTATTGCTGTAAAGCTAAATATTTACGGTATTAACATTTTTATCACTTGTTCGTATATACCTCCTTCCTCTGATCTCTCTATCTATGAGACACATCTATCTGCTATCCATTCTGTCTCTGCCTTGCTTTCTGATCGCGATTTTCTTGTAGTTCTTGGTGATTTCAACATTGCTGAAGCTACTTGGATTTCTTCTCCTGACTCTGGTGCCCTGACTCCCGCGGCCCCGAATGAATTTTTAATCGACCTACTTGGGATGTCATTGAGTCAAATTAATGCTATCCCAAATTCTCTTAATAAAATGCTTGATCTGATTTTTGTTTTGGATTCATCATCTTCATCCGTTTCCCGTTCCCAGCCTATATCTTATCCCGAAGACTTATACCATCCTACGTTGGAGCTGTTGATTAATTTACCTTCCCGGACGCGTTGCAATATCAAGATGCCTTTGAGTCGAGTTCGTCAATTTCGGAAAACTGATTTTGAGGGACTCGCTCTGCTTTTATCCCAAACTGACTGGTCTCCCCTCTACGAGTCTGACGACTTGGACGTGGCAATCAGTATTTTTTATAATACCTTACATTCTTTATTTGATTTATGTGTCCCGGTTGGTAAGCTAAACAGGTCTAACAAACCTGTGTGGTTTACCCGAGAGTTGACAATTCTCAAAAATCGTAAATCTAAACTCTACAAGAGATTTAGAAAAAACGGCTCATCGGTAGCCTATTCTGCATACTTGATTGCTCGTGCCAGTTTTGATATCTTAAATAACCAATGTTATAAGAATTACCTGACTCGGTGTAGATTACAGTTTCAGCAGGATCCAAAGCGGTTTTTTGATTTTGTTAATGCGAAGCGTAGGTCATCGACACTCCCAACGGAAGTATTCTTTGAGGAAACGAAGGCCAATTCTGATCAGGAGATTGCAAATATATTTGCCCAATTTTTTCAAACGACTTATAGCTCATTTCAATCTCAAGTCGATTTGCCTTACCCTTATCGGGTTAATGGCTCGAATCGCATCTTTGGACTGAAAATCACTGAAAACTCACTTTTAAATAATCTACATGGTTTGAAACCTATATTTTCCCCAGGACCTGACGGAGTGCCAAGCTGCGTGCTTAGACACTGTGCTCATGGTCTTTTAAAGCCGTTGCTTAAAATGTTTAACTTGTCCCTGGAGTTAGGCTCCTTTCCAAAAATTTGGAAAGAGTCATTTATTATTCCTCTCCATAAAAAAGGAAACAAATCTAATGTTCAAAATTATAGGGGTATCTCCAAGTTGTCTGCTATTCCTAAGATTTTTGAAAAATTAATAACCTCCCATCTTCAACACCTTTGCAAATCTATTATTTCACCGTGCCAGCACGGATTTATGAAACAAAGATCTACTACCACTAACTTGTTAGAATTTACTTCATTTGTTATCAAGGGTTTTCAGGACAAATTGCAGACTGATGTTATTTATACTGATTTTAGTAAGGCTTTCGACTCTGTAGATCATCGTCTTCTTATACATAAACTAGAACTCTTGGGCTTTTCAAATATTCTAGTTCTTTGGATTAAAGACTACCTAACTCTTAGAACTCAGAGGGTTTTATTTAAAGGGTCCGTTTCCAAGACGGTTCAGGTCACTTCAGGCGTTCCACAGGGTAGTCATCTTGGTCCTTTGTTATTTATTTTGTTTATAAACGATCTTCCATCAGTTATAAAGTTCTCTCGGGTTTTGATGTACGCTGATGATGTAAAATTATGCACGTCGGCTGCAACTCCCCTTGCTGCTCAACAGCTTCAAAGAGATTTAGACAACTTTCAAATGTGGTGTAAAGTAAATTTTTTAAATCTTAATTGCAGTAAATGTAAAGTAATGTCATTTTTTAGATATTTGCCCTTTTTAATATATATTTTCTTGACAACAAACCACTAGATAGAATTGAATGGGTTGACGATTTGGGCATCGTTATGGACCCAAAGCTTAAGTTTGACAAGCATATTTCTTCAATTTCCAATCGAGCATCTGGTGTCTTGGGGTTCATTAAGCGCTGGTCGAAGGAGTTTAACGATCCCTACTTAACAAAAACTCTGTATACTTCTCTTGTTCGACCGATTCTGGAATATGGATCTTGTATATGGTTTCCGAAATACGAAATTCATCAGAATAAAATAGAATCGGTACAAAAACAATTTCTGCTCTTCGCACTTAGAGGTCTTAACTGGGACACTAACAATAATTTGCCGTCTTATCGTAGTAGACTTTTACTAATAGATCTTCCTTCTCTGAGTGATCGTAGAATAATGCTATCATTTTCCTTTTTTCACAAATTAATTAATGGTGAAATTGGTTCTTCTGAATTAATTAACCAAATTAACTTTGCTGTTCCTATTAGAAATACTAGAAATTTTGTACCTATATCTCTTCAAACTTGTAATTCTAATTATGCTCTTCATAACCCTTTTCGTATTCTGTGTTCTATTTATAACGATCTTTCCCACTTAATACACAGTGCCACTCCTACTTGCTCTATTAAAAAGTTAGTTTTGTGTCATTTGTCTACATGTTCGCGATCATCGTAACCGCACGATAAGCGGAGCGCCCCTCGGTCGGATGGGCGGGAGGTGGGTCGCTTTGTGCGTGGGTCCGCGCGTTAACAAGCCGGTGCTTGGTATCGTTGGGCCACTTGACTGTACTGTTCGTTAGTACATCTACGTCCAATAATAATATAAAAAAATACAAAGAAACGGTAAAACCAAATGTTTACCCGTAATCCCTAGGGCATTTAGATGGGCAGTGATTAATCACGTCCACGAATCCATTATGCATTTAGGTTGGGAAAAAACGTTGGATAAAGTTTATGGATTTTATTGGTTCGAAAATATGTCAAAGTACGTTCGTAGATTTGTTGAAAATTGCATCACCTGTAAATTGGCCAAGCCACCAGTTGGAAAAATACAGGCCGAATTACATCCGATTCCTAAGGTAGATATTCCATGGCACACAGTGCATATAGACATAACGGGTAAAATGAGTGGGAAGAACGATTTAAAGGAGTACGTAATTGTTTTGGTAGACGCGTTCACAAAATTTGTTTATTTTCATCACACCTTAAACATTGACACAGAAAGCTCTATAAAAGCCGTTAAAGCCGTCGTGTGTTTGTTTGGTGTGCCTACACGAATTATAGCGGATCAGGGTCGTAACTTTGCAAGCACAGGATTTCGTGAATTTTGTTCTTCACAAAAAATTGAGTTACACTTAATTGCTACAGGCGCGAGCAGGGCAAACGGCCAAGTAGAACGTATAATGAGCTCGCTTAAGAGTATGTTGACCGCCGTCGAGACTAGTCAGAGGTCGTGGCAAGATGCCTTAAACGAAGTACAGTTGGCAATGAATTGCACGACCAATCGGGTCACCAAAGTCAGCCCATTGGAAATGCTAATCGGTCGGGACGCTCGAACTTTCGGTTTATTGCCAATCGGCGAAGAAGAGGAAAATTTGATTGTTAGGGAATCATTAAGAAAACTAGCTAAGGGAAACATGGAAGCTAATGCTCATTACGACAAACGTAGGTTTGATAAGAACAAGGCAAAAATAATAAAATATAATGTAGGAGACCATGTGTTGCTGAAAAACGAAGAGCGTCACCAAACGAAGCTTGACCTAAAATTTAAAGGTCCGTTTGAAATAATCGAACTACTAGATGGAGATCGTTACATTTTAAAGTCATTAACTAGCAAAAGAGCTTATAAGTATGCGCACGAATATTTGAGGGCATTGCCGAATAGACAAATAAGTAATGAAGTAGATGAAAATTTGGACGATTTTAGAGAAGATGCGTCTGATGCCCAAGTGGGAAATAAAGATAATGATGGTACAGTAAGTGCCTTGGATTTCCAAGTGGGGAAAAAAAGATATGGATGGCACGGTAGGTGCATTGAAATCCCAAGAGGGGACATAAAGACCGCACCATAACAGATGGACATGTTATGGCGGGGGTCTGTGGTGACCGCACCATAACAGAAGGACATGTTATGGCGGGGGTCGGCCAATGGGTGTAAAAGGAAATACACCAGTGAATGAAGCTTATTAGCTTAGTATGAATTGTTAAGTATGGTTAAGAAGAAAATGTAATGAAAAGAATTTATAATATGTTGTTAAGAAACTACTTTGCTTATTTTGTCTGAATGTCTCAAATTTTATATGAAGAAAAACTAATGAAATGTTTGTAAACAATAAAAATCAATAATAACTGACGTTTGAGAATATTGTGATTTAAAGTCAACACACGAGGACGTGTGAGTTGTCAGGAAGGCCGTGTCGGAGCGCTAGTACATGTACTTTGTAGATTAGTGTATATGCATGTGTCAGAAGTGCTAATGTTTTGTAGACCAGTGTATGTATTAGAGCGTCATATAAAGTAGGCGACGCATAGGCGGCGCTGCCTTGGTCTGCAAATGCGCAATTAAGAGCGAGTTAGCATCAGTGTTGCCATAATTTTTTGTGCAAAAAACGCTAGATTAGCAAAGAAAAACAGCCAAAAAACCCAAAAAATCGTTTTAAAAAAGCTAAAAATTACCCTAGATTTTCTTACAATTCTTTAGTCAAAGCTTTTTATTATATCGTCTATACCGACAGCCTCTTCGTCGGAGTAGATATTTTGAGATGTTCCGATCATCATTAGGAACTTCGATTTTTGTATTCATGACAACACTTGCCATGGCGCTGCGAAGATCTTCCTTAAAGTGGCATGCTAAAACATTCTTTATAATGTGGGTACATTTTGTACGGTGCAGCTTAATTTTCCATTATTTCGACTTTTTGAGACTATTTTGAGAGAAAAAATTTATTTTCAACATTATATTTAATAACAACAAGCCGATCTCGTACAGAAACATTGTTGTTATTAAATGTGATGTTGAAAATAATTTGTTTCTCTCAAAATAGTCTCAAATAGTCGGAATAATGGAAAATAATGGAAAATATTAAAATTATTATTTTCCATGATTTTCAATTATTTTTCATTATTTTTAATAATTTATGGTAATTTTCCATTATTTTTGATCATTTGTGGTCCTAATCATTAAATAATCATACATTTTACACCAGCGAACTATATAATCACTACGACTATTTTCCAAAAATAATTTAATTGATTAGTAATTCTAATGGCAACTTAACAGGTATGGTTGCAGCATGAGCTCGCAAATCGCTTTATTTTGCGGCTACACCGCACTTGCAATAGCTGCAGTAAGCCCGTGTCAAATCGGTAACATCTTTCCACAGCCACTCCTTAACCCTCTCATGCCCGAATTAAAATGGGCGGTGCTAAAATTTTTTTGAGTAGATATTTAAGATAGGGTTGACATCAGTATTAACTGTTCAAAATTTCAAGGTCCTAGGTGTCCTGGTTCAAGAGCTACAGGATGTTGCGTATATGCAACATTGGGCAACGGTGGTATATATTTCAAAACAAGTTTTTTTTTTACAAATGCCGTTTATTTATATTTTATGTATGATAAGACACGAAACAGTTTTTTTGGGGATTGGAACACAAGTGCACATTACATTTACTGCATTTACAGCTTGGAAACCCAGTGGTACATACACTACATCTGCCTCTTGTTCCCCATTCCGGCCAATGATTATAACCATCATGTCTTAGTGATTTTGGTGTTTCTTCAACGTAAGTTCTTTTATAGGAAATCCAAATCTTGAACATCTTCAACATCGTCGCTTCCAATAATTTGGTCAATCAAACCAACTTCCACATTTTCAGCTCTGTTATCCAAAGTTTACAATGTTTCCTCTATAATTTCCTCCATATTTGGCTCTTCTTCTTCTACAATTTCTTCGTCAGCCGAATCTTCCCAATCAAAGTTGACAATTCTTTCAATGTCAGCTTGAGTCAGCCCCTTTGATGCATCTTAGAAAGTATATACAGAAAGAAATTAAATTTTTCGAAAATTACCACAATAGACCAATGTTGCATATACGCAACACGAAAATAAAATAATTATTACAGACAAACTAAATAATATTTTTTATATGGGGTTTTTTTCAAACACTCTCTTACCTCTCTATATTTATGTAGTAAAGTTGGTTTCAGGATGAAATAATTATTTTTAACTACTTTTTTCCACTTTTTTATAACACCGTATTTTCGCAAAATCAATTTTTCAACTTCTCGCTCACAAATGTGACTACCGACTGAAAGCGTGTACAGCTGGCTGCCTAAAAACTTACTGTTTGCTTTCTCAACACAATAAGCTATAATTTAAAAAAAAAAATTAAAACAATTACTCAAAAATAACGGGAGTTAGAGGCTCCGAAAGTCAATGTTGCGTATATGCAACATCGGGCATGAGAGGGTTAAACTCGCTGTCCTGCAGCCACGCATCGCGTACTTTTTGCTCATACACTTTAGATTAAGACATTTTTCACACTTCATCAGACACACCACAATGCAAGAGTTGTAAGCATTCTATCGATATATTACCGATGATGCGTTAGTGCTGTAAAAGCCTTAGAAAATGCAAATGTATGAAAATATAGTTTAATACATAAAATCGCTGAAAAACGCTAAATCGATCTGAAATAAAGCTGAATTAGTTTCTTCCCCCTGCTTTACAATTTTTCCCGCAATCGCAATTGAAAAAACGCCAAATCTGGGGGGAAAAACGCTAAAACGGCAACACTGGTTAGCATAGTAGCAGCAATGGAGCGACTGTTACTGAGTGAGGTCTGATCGTATTCCGCGAACTGAGAGGTGCCGTTAGGCACTTTGAGTAAAATCACAAGTAAAGCGCGACGATGGTGCGTTGTGGTTTTGCAGAGGGCAGTTCAGAAAGCGGCATTGACACGAACAGAACTTGCTGTGCTACTAAAGAATAAATAAGTTTATAATTATGAATACTGATAATATCTCAAATCCGACATACCTCATGGAAATAAGTAAGGGAGAAGCCCTAATGACGGTCATAGCCCCTAAGTACGTCAACCGGAATATTTTGGCGAGTTTTGATGCTAGCGGGGTCTAATCACTGTGATTGATAGTTCTTAGTGCCGGCTTGCTTTTTATGTAGTCTACTGGTGTTTATACTAAGTTTTGGATGCACCAGAGACTAAAATTAAAATACCGATATTTCGACGTAAGCTTTGTAACTTTTCAACGCGTTGGAACTGTATTATTTCAAGTTTCAGCAAAGGGAAATAATTTTTTTCTTAATCGTTTTTTCTTGCCCTTTCATAATCTGTTCAATATTTTGGGTTTAACATTAATAAATGTGAAATTATGTTTCTGCGTGTTCTGGTCACATACGATGTGACACACTTTAACACTTATGGATATTTTTATCGACTATCGTATCACTTTGCGTCTCTCGCGTTGTTCTTAATTGCGTGTGGGCGCCAAAATGATTTCACCACGGAAATTACTCTTTGCTGTAAAAATGGTTATAATAGATAAAGAATCGAAAAGAAAAGTTGCTAATTTATTTGAAATGCCACGTACAAATTTGGTACGATATGTTGGCAAAGTTGTGAGCGCAATAAAGAACGTAGCATAGTGGAGGTTAAAAGATTGGCGTTCCAACAATGTTAAATGAATTTGTTATGATTTGCAAGAAGAGCAAGAAAAAGTTATATTAAGAAAATGAAGAAAAATTAATAAAATGAATTTATTATGAGTTGGCATAAAACTTGACTTAATTTTTTGTAGATTTGCTTAAAACCTTGCGCCCTTTTTAATAGCAACATGACACAATTAAGACAGATAACGCATTGCGCAGATGACGTCACGTATGATGCATATTACCAAGGCAAATATTCCACACGTGCATTGTGACGTCATCTGCGCACAACATAAACATTATATGTGCACAACATTTTTTGTCTTTATCTCTTTTAAAAGTAACGGTACATTTATTTTTGGTACACACAATTTTTCTGTTTGAGCCTACTGCAAGAGTTATTTTGCAAAATTCCTCTTTCGTCACCATTCGCGGTACCGTTATCATAGTTTTATGTGGCATCGGGCAATATTCTTAGGAAAGAAGTATATGTGCAATGTGACATTAGTAGGTATTTGGCAAATTTCGCGATCACATACAAGTGCTTCAGTGATTTCTTAATTATTTTTTATTATTAATAACGTAAGTTAATAAGTTAAAGCGTAAGAAACTAGAAATTTACATATTGTTGTTGTTGAATAGAATTTGAAAATGCCACTTGGGACGCATTTGACCGCTCAAGAGCGTGGCTTGATTATAGGAATGAAAGAAAGTGGCAGAACAATTGCCGAAATTTCTTCCCGCGTGCATCGTCATGGGAACACCATAGCAAACTTTTGCAAAAATGTATCCAGTTATGGTAAAATCAAGCGCAGCGGCCGACCAACAGATCAAAGAACGCTGTTAACGGGAAATTTGGCGTCTTGCTGCCCAAAAGGAGATGTCCTGCAGCGAGATATGCAGCCATCTGAATCTTAACGTGTCTAGGAGACGGGTTAACCAAATAATAGGCGAAAATAAAAATCTTTCATATGCTTTGAGAGAGGCTGTACCAAAGCTACTACCACGCCACCTTAAGGCCCGTATGGCATTTGCCGAAAAATATAAGTTTTGTACTCACGAGTGCCGAAATGTAGTTTTTTCTTACGAGAAAAAGTTTAATTTAGACGGTCCAGATGGTTGCCACAAGTATTGGCGAGATAAACGTCTGCCACGACAAACCCGACACAAACGCAACTTTTGTGGAGGATCGTTAATGGTCTCGGCTGCCTTTGGATATACCGGAATTTCCCGAATATGCTTTATTCCGACAAAAAAAAATGCGGAAATATATATACAGCTTCTTGATCAAGAGCTCATTGACTTTACGGAAAATTTGTGTCCTCCAAATTGGATTTTTCAGCAGGACAATGCTCCCATACACACGGCAAACTTGACAAAACAGTTTTTTTCGTCACGTAATATTGATGTTTTAGAGTGGCCAGCCATAAGTCCGGACTTGAATCCAATCGAGGACCTTTGGGGCATTTTATCGGCCAATGTTTATAAAAATGGACGTCAATTTGAGTCAATAGTGCAGCTCAAGGATGCTGTGGTCGCTGAGTGGGCCAAAATTGGCAAATCCACCCTTGAAAAGTTGGCAGACTCAATGCACAGTCGCTTAAACAAAGTTATTCTTGCAAAAGGCAGTCATATTAATTATTAAATAAGGTTAAATAAGTTTTAATATTTGAAATAGGCAAAAATTGCAGCAAAAATGAAATATGCACATATAATTTTTTCCTATTAAGATTTTTCATTTTATTTTATATTTCAATGAGTTTAAAAAGAACTGAAGCTTTGGTTATTGTTTTTTGTTCCTTTTGATTAGATTTATAAGTAAAAACGAAGTTTACATACTTTCTATCATTTGAAATATATATTTCCCCATAAATTGTCGTGCACATATACTTATTTCCATGAGGTATATATGTATGAACGTATGTTTTCTTTAAGTTAGGCACTGCAGCGTCAGTTAAACTGCAAATTAAAGTGTATAAAAACTTGGCAAAGCTTTTTTTTGCAAACGTAAATAAGTACACGTATATTTGCAATCCCTGTTAGAATTATTTACCAGATTAAACAAATTTAAACACCGTAAACACAAAAGAACAATAAATACTTGAGAGCACGTAAAAACACGACCGTCACCAACGAAAGACAACTTGTTATTTATCTATGAGATAGTAAAATAAAGTGTCAAGATTGAGATGCTACGATAACTGGGGGGCTGGCAAATCGATAAATTCGATAACTCAAAATCGATAAATCCACATATTTCGCACATCCTTACAGCTAGAACTACCAAATTTGGTAAGAAGATAGCTTCTAGCAACCCCAAAAAAACTGCATCAAAAATTTTGGAGCCACGCACACCCATACCGCCCCCCTTTCCACACCTTTTACAAAATTTGAGCTAGAGTCCCCAAATTTGGTATGAAGATAACAATTGACATTCCACAAAGATCTACAACAAAAGTTTGGATGCCACACCCACCCATACTGCCCCCAGCCCCCCTTTCCCCACCTTTTACAAACTTTGAACTAGAGTCACCATATTTGGTATGAAGATAACAATTTACAGTCCACAAAGATCTGCAGCAAAAATTTGGCTGCCACTCCCACCCAATCTGCCACCAGCCCCCCCTTTCCCCACCTTTTACAAACTTTGAGCTAGAGTCACCAAATTTGGAAGGAAAGTAGCTGTGGGCATCCCCGTCTGCATCGGAGAATCTTTAAGGCAGCATCCGTACCCCTTTGCATTCAGGCCTCTTTTTACCGGTTTTAATACTGGTAACGAGTATACCGCAGTCGATTGCGTCCGACTGCAACGTTTGCACTTGTTTTTTCTGCTTTTTTCCAAATTAAACTGAATGCGTAACTTCGCCAAATGACAAGTATGTAATGCGCAAAATGCGCAATAATGAGCTCATTCACTTTAAGCTCGACACATGTGCATTACACCCGCAAAATGTCTTTAAAACGAAAGTGCTTCTCCGTTAATGAAAAAATGCAAATAATTCGGCGCTTGGAAGCCGGTGAGCGCAACGTTACTCTGGCTATTGACACACAACACACAACAATTGCCACAGTAAAAAAACATGAAGAAAAAATTAAAGCTTTATTTAATAGCAATGTCTTAAAGCCAAAACGCGTCAAAGCGTCAACTCAAGATCAAGTCGATAAAGCATTGTTACAGTGGTTTATAATGCAACGCAGTCGAGGAATCCCATTAAGCGGTCCACTGCTTCAGGAAAAAGCTAATTTTTTCGCTAAACAATTCAAAATTGAAAGTTTTAATGGTTCTGTTAGTTGGATAAGCCGCTTTAAGGTCAAGTATAATATCGTCGCCGAAACAGACTGCTATCTTCCATCCAAATTTGGTGACTCTAGCTCAAAGTTTGTAAAAGCTGGGGAAAGGGGGGCTGGGGCGGAATGGGTGGGTGTGGCATCCAAACTTTTGCTGCAGATCTTTGTGGAATGTCAATTGCTATCTTCATACCAAATTTGGTGACTCTAGCTCAATGTTTGTAAGAGTTATGGAAAGGGGGGCGGAATGGGTGGGCGTGGCTCCAAAACTTTGATGCAGTTCTTTGGGGGTCGTTACCAGCTATCTGCCTACCAATTTTGTTGGCACTAGCTCAACAACTCTGGAAGATACACGCATTCCCGTTTTTGACGAAGTGTTGGGGTGCATGGGGGCGGCTAAGGCAGTCTTAGTGGTAGCGATTCAAAATAGATTCTGCGTCTGCGCCAATTTCTGGCTCAGGGTTGGATAGTGCACCACCGACAAGGAAGTGACCCGGGCTCAATGCCAGCAGGTCGGTTGGGTCTTCGGAAATTGGCGAAATTGGACGTGAGTTTAAGCACGCTTCTACTTTGGAAAGCAGAGTTGACAACACCTCGAAGGTTTGCTTGAACGTGGCCGTGGATTTGTAAAAGAGAGTTTTAAAACTCTTCACTCCGGCTTCCCATAAGCCACCCATGTTTTTATTATTTGTTTATTGTCAACTTTAATCAGCTGACATAAAATCCAAATTAATTAAAATTAAAATGAAAATTTAAATTTGAAATTAAAATTGAGTAAAATAAAATTATATATAAATCTGAAAGTAAGTTTAGGTAAAAAATTTATAAAGTTAACGTTAAAGCTCTGGGAAATTCAACAATAAAATTCAAATTAAAACAATAAAATTGTGG
Source organism: Scaptomyza montana (assembly GCA_018904305.1). NCBI lineage: Eukaryota > Metazoa > Arthropoda > Insecta > Diptera > Drosophilidae > Scaptomyza > Scaptomyza montana. The sequence goes on along the minus strand of JAEIGR010000061.1, from coordinate 762,005 downwards.
GGCACTAGAAGGGTTGAACCGCCAGGATAAGACTAATTTGGATGCCACACCCACCCAATCCGCCCCGGCCCCCATTTTCATACCTTTCACAAACTTTGAGCTAGATTCACCAAATTTGGAAGGAAGATAGCTGGTGGCATCCCCAACTGAATCGGAGAATCTTTAAGGCAGCGTACACCCCAGCCGCATCCGTATTCCTTTTAGTGACAAACCGCTTATACCGACGAGATTTTTCACAATTCAACCGGATACTGCGACGTGCCGAAAAAAAATACAGCGAAATAATGCCAACAAATTTAATCATCAAACGACGCTGTTAGAAATGTATGTATTTATCAGTGATCGGCACCCTTGTTTGTGTGCGAAGGTAAAGAGTTTTCTGGTTTTGTGCAATGTCCGTCATGGTGTCTGTCCATCTGTCTGTCTGTCCGTCCGTATGGTTGCAAGTTTTTTCCACACCCTTCACGCTAGAGACTTGAAACTTTCTTATTCTCTTTATCTATGAGAAAGTAAAATAAAGTGTCAAGATTGAGATGCTACGATAACTGGGGGGCTGGCAAATCGATAAATTCGATAACTCATAAATATTATATATTAACATATTATATTTGATAAATCCACATATTTCGCACATCCTTACAGCTAGAACTACCAAATTTGGTAAGAATATAGCTTCTAGCAACCCCAAAAAAACTGCATCATAAATTTTGGAGCCACGCACACCCATACCGCCCCCCTTTCCCCACCTTTTTACAAACTTTGAGCTAGAGTCCCCAAATTTGGTATGAAGATAACAATTGACATTCCACAAAGATCTGCAACAAAAGTTGGGATGCCACACCCACCCAATCTGCCACCAGCCCCCCTTTCCCCACCTTTTACAAACTTTGAGCTAGAGTCACCAATTTTGGAAGGAAAGTAGCTGTGGGCATCCCCGTCTGCATCGGAGAATCTTTAAGGCAGCGTACACCCCTTCCGCATCCGAACCCCTTTGCATTTTTACCGGTTTTAATACTGGTAACGAATGTATACTGCAGTCGGTTGCGTCCGACTGCAGCTTTTCCACTTGATTTTTAATAAATAAGGAAAACAAATGGAGAAGAGGAGATAGAAGTTAGCTATGATTCTGTCAAACGCACACTACAAAGAAAGAGACAAACCATTCTTCCAAAATCTCCAAGTACTCCAGAGAATATACGCGAAGCTGTTGAAGATGAAAATATCATGAGTCGTTTTGGCATGACAAACAGAAATAATCCGAAAGTTTTTTTAAAAAATTATATGCATCTTGCTCATTTGCATATTGCATATTTGTATCTGACAAGGTTATTACCGTGATGCAGGAAAATATTGAGGAGCAGTGTAGGCATTTTTTAATATATGCTACTTTTAAAGTATGCCCTTTCGGAGACTTTAAACAACCCCTTATTATATATGTCCAACATATGCAAAAGGTAATTATTTTATTATTTGTTTAATATCATGTAGTAATTTAAATTATTATTTGTTTTTTAGATAACACCTTTTCTTTTTGTTTTGATGACGCGTAAGATGTGGCTCTCTTACCAGTATTTATTTACGTATGTTGACTCCAACATTTGTTGCTTAAATTGTGCATCATTTATTTCCGATTATGAGAAAGCGATGCGTAACGCATTGAAAAATTTGCATCCAAACATGAGTTGCTACTCTTGCTGGTTCCATTTTACCCAAGCATGCAAAAGAAATGCAAGGAAAATAATGGGTTTTGAAAAAATGCTTCTATGCAATAACCAAGCGTATATTCTATTTATGAAATTTCTGTATTTGCCGCTTCGACCGGAGAACAAAATTGTCGAAGCATTTGGTCTTCTTGAAGCTCAAGCAACTGATTTTGGGAAGAGGTTTTCTCCCTTTTTAAAATATTTTAAAAAGCAGTGGCTTATGAAGGTATTTCACAATTTCAAAATTATGCTACAGTTTTATTTATTCACGTTTAATTTTATAGAAAGGACCTTAAAATAAATCTCTATTCAAGCGTTCGACAAGAACCACGAGCGCTGTAGAAGCATATAATTTGAATCTGGGCAGAAAAATTCTAGCAAAAGGACACTTCTTTAAATTCATTCAATGTATGATTGATGCCGAGTATGAAAAAAGTCGCGAGTTTGCTTTGCTTGTTCGAAATGGTGGCAAAGGTAATCAGACACAATCAAAGCATCTACAAGTAAGTTTATGCAGAATTTAATAAAAGCTATTAAAATACATTAATATTAATTTTTAATCTCAGGATCGCGCTCAAAATTATGAATGCCATGGATTTATTCGACAAAGGAGAAATAGATATACAGGGTTTTTTGACACGCACTGTCTCTCTAAGTGGCCGGTTTTTAAAACAAGACTAATTTGGATGCCACACCCACCCAATCCGCCCCAGCCCCCCTTTTCATACATTTCACAAACTTTAAGCTAGATTCACCAAATTTGGAAGGAAGATAGCTGGTGGCATCCCCAACTGCATCGGAGAATATTTAGACAGCGTACACCAGAGTCACCATATTTGGTATGAAGATAACAATTTACAGTCCACAAAGATCTGCAGCAAAAATTTGGCTGCCACTCCCACCAATCTGACACCAGCCCCCTTTTCCCCACCTTTTACAAACTTTGAGCTAGAGTCACCAAATTTGGAAGGAAAGTAGCTGTGGGCATCCCCGTCTGCATCGGAGAATCTTTAAGGCAGCATCGGTACCCCTTTGCATTCAGGCCTCTTTTTACCGGTTTTAATACTGGTAACGAGTATACCGCAGTCAATTGCGTCCGACTGCAACGTTTGCACTTGTTTTTTCTGCTTTTTTCCAAATTAACCTGAATGCGTAACTTCGCCAAATGTCAAGTATGTAATGCGCAAAATGCGCAATAATGAGCTCATTCACTTTAAGCTCGACACATGTGCATTACACCCGCAAAATGTCTTTAAAACGAAAGTGCTTCTCCGTTGATGAAAAAATGCAAATAATTCGGCGCTTGGAAGCCGGTGAGCGCAACGTTACTCTGGCTATTGACACACACACACAACAATTGCCACAGTAAAATAACATGAAGAAAAAATTAAAGCTTTATTTAAAAGCAATGTCTTAAAGCCAAAACGCGTCAAAGCGTCAACTCAAGATCAAGTCGATAAAGCATTGTTACAGTGGTTTATAATGCAACGCAGTCGAGGAATCCCATTAAGCGGTCCACTGCTTCAGGAAAAAGCTAATTTTTTCGCTAAACAATTCAAAATTGAAAGTTTTAATGGTTCTGTTAGTTGGATAAGCCGCTTTAAGGTCAAGTATAATATCGTCGCCGAAACAGACTGCTATCTTCCATCCAAATTTGGTGACTCTAGCTCAAAGTTTGTAAAAGCTGGGGAAAGGGGGGCTGGGGTAGAATGGGTGGGTGTGGCATCCAAATTTTTGCTGCAGATCTATGTGGAATGTCAATTGCTATCTTCATACCAAATTTGGTGACTTTATCTCAATGTTTGTAAGAGTTATGGAAAGGGGGGCGGAATGGGTGGGAGTGGCTCCAAAACTTTGATGCAGTTCTTTGGGGGTCGTTACCAGCTATCTGCCTACCAATTTTGTTGGCACTAGCTCAACAACTCTGGAAGATACACGCATTCCCGTTTTTGACGAAGTGTTGGGGTGCATGGGGGCGGCTAAGACAGTCTTGGTGGGAGTGGGGGGTCATCATCACCTATCTTGGCACCAAATTTGGAGGCCTTTGTTTTTTTTTTTTAAATTCCTGGGTTTATTTATTGAATCTTTTCTAGTGAATTAGAAAACTAGCAAAAAGTATACAAATCTCATTCATAAATCTTAGCTGACAGTACATTTTCTTTTGTTTTTGACTGTATTCTGAGTGCGCGTCCCTAAAAATCATCGCTGGGTTGGTAAGTCGTTACGACGACGGCGGGATGGGCTGCGCAGCCTTGCGAGACCTCTTGCGAGATGATTTGTGTGCGATGAGAGCTTGCTAAAATATTTTACTTTTTGTTCCGCTATTTCCTCATTGACTGTTAAGATGTTTAAGTCTTTATGAATGTTTTCGTTCCGAACATACCACGGTGCCCCGGTGATGGCTCTCAGGATTTTTGACTGGGCTGTCTGGACAATGTCAATGCTGTTGTTGCAAGCGTTCCCCCATAACTGGGAACCATAGGTCCAGTTTGGTTTTAGAACAGAGTTGTAAGCCAGGACCTTTTAGTCCAAACTAAGGGAAGAGCGAGCATTTATGAGCCAATGGAGGCTATTGGCTTTCAGTTTGAGATGTGTTGTTTTAGCTTCAATGTGTCGCCGCCATGTAAGTCTTCTGTCTAAGTGTACGCCCAGATACGTTACATCGTTTGCTTTTGGAAGTGTGGTGTTGTTTAACGTGAGCGGTGGACAATCTTGCCTGTTAAGGGGGAAAGTTACTTGCTTACATTTTTGTTCGTTTACCTTAATTCGCCAATCTGATAACCATTTTTCCACGTTGAACAGATGAAGGGCTAGTTGCGCTGTTGCTTGTATTGGGCATCTGGAGCGGCTCAGAATAACTGTATCATCAGCAAAGGTAGATGTTGTCAATCGGCTACTTATTGGGATGTCTGCAGTGAATAGCACGTACAGTGTTGGTCCAAGTACGCTGCCCTGTAGAACACCAGCTTCAATACTGTGTTCGTCAGACATTGCAGTGTTACATCTTAAGGCCTCTACGCAGATGCTAGTACATCGCCCGTACCGTAGAAATTTCATATAAAAACAAGTGGAAACGTTGCAGTCGGACGCAACCGACTGCGGCATACTCGATACCAGTATTAAAACCGGTAAAAAGAGGCCTGATTGCAAAGGGGTACGGATGCGGCAGGGGTGTACGCTGCCTGAAAGAATCTCCGATGCAGATGGGGATGCCACCAGCTATACTCCTTCCAAATTTGGTGACTCTAGCTCAAAGTTTGTAAAATGTAGGGAAAGGGGGGGCTGGGGTCGGTATGGGTAGTTGTGGCATCAAAATTTTTGTTGCAGATCTTTGTGAAATGTCAATTGCTATCTTCATGACAAATTTGGTGACTCTAGCTCGAAATTTGTAATAAGTGGGGAAAGGGGGGCTGGGGGCGGTATGGGTGGGCGAGGCATCCAAATTTTTGATGCAGATCTATGTGGAATGTCAATTGCTATCTACATACCAAATTTGGTGACTCTAGCTCGAAGTTTGTAAAAAGTGGGGCAAGGGGGCTGGGGGCGGTATGGGTGGGCGTGGCATCAAAATTTTTGATGCAGATCTTTGTGAAATATCAATTGCTATCTTCATAACAAATTTGGTGACTCTAGCTCGAAATTTGTAAAAAGTGGGGAAAGGGGGGCTGGGGGCCGTATGGGTGGGCGTGGAATCCAAATTTGTGATGCAGATCTTTGTGGAATGTCAATTGCTATCTTCATACCAAATTTGGTGACTCTAGCTCGAAAATTGTAAAAAGTGGGAAAAGGGGGCGAAATGGAGGGCGTGGCTCCAAAACTTTGATGCAGATTTTTGGGGGGTCGTTTCCAGCTATCTTCCTACCAAATTTGGTGGCTCTAGCTCCACAACTCTGGAAGATACACTCATTCCCGTTTTTGACGAAGCGTTGGGGTGGATGGGGGTGGCTAGGGCAGTATTGGTGGGCGTGGCATCCAAACTTTTGGTGCAGTTTTTAGGGAGTCATCATCACCTATCTTGGCACCAAATTTGGTGGCTATAGCTCAGAAACTGTGGGAGATATAGCCATTTCTGATTTCAAAATGCGGGGGGCTGGGGGCGTAATGGGTGGGCGTGGCTCCAAAACTTTGATGCAGTTTTTTGGGGGTCGTTAACAGCTATCTTCCCACCAAATTTGGAGGCCCTAGCTCCACAACTCTGGAAGATACACGCATTCCCGTTTTTGACGAAGCGTTGGGGTGGATGGGGGCGGCTAGGGCAGTATCGGTGGGCGTGGCATCCAATCTTTTGGTGCAATTTTTAGGGAGTCATCATCACCTATCTTGGCACTAAATTTGGTGGATATAGCTCAAAAACTGTGGGAGATATAGTCTTTTTTGATTTCAAAATGCGGGGGGGCTGGGGGCGGAATGGGGGGGCGTGGCTCCAAAATTTTTGATGCAGATTTTTGGGGGTTGCTAATAGCTATCTTCTTACCAAATTTGGTAGTTCTAGCTGTAAGGATGTGCGAAATATGTGGATTTATCGGTATTGGGTTATCGAATTTATCGATTTGCCAGCCCCCCAGTTATCGTAGAACCACCATCTTGACACTTTAATTTACTTTCCCATAGGTAAAGAGAATTGGAAAGTTTCAAGTCTCTAGCTTGAAGGGTGTGGAAAAAACTTGCATACATACGGACGGACAGACGGACAGACACCATGACGGACATTGCACAAAACCAATATACTCTTAACCTTCGGTATCGAGTATAAACATAGTGGCGCATAGTTAATTTTGGCTATGCCAAGACTATGATACCCTTCACACAGCCAAATCAATGCTCCCCCCTCTTATGTTTCTGTGCAGTTGTTGGTAATTTTTCGCTAATATTTTTACTCTTGAGCGTTATTTACTTGCTTGTGCAACAACAACAATTTTACATGTAGGTACTTGAAAGTGCACGACAGAGACAACAATTGATAGTACGATATGGTAAATTTGTATGGTGGCTATGTCGTAGAATGCTCCGATCGAATTGAAATTTCATGGTGAACAAACCCGACATGATCTAAGCAATCTGTGACAGTTTTATCAAGATCGGTTCAGCAGTTTGGCCGGAAATCGTGTTGATATGGTAAATTTGTATGGTGGCTATGTCGTAGAATGCTCCGATCGGGATGAAATTTCATAGTGAACAAACCCGACATGATCTAAGCAATCTGTGAAAGTTTCATCAAGATCGGTTCAGCAGTTTGGCCGGAAATCGTGTTGAAACAGACAGACGGACAGACGGACAGACGGACGGACGGACGGAAATCAATTCCTGAGCTCGTCCTGATCATTTTGATATATAGTTTATGGGGTCTCCCATCATTCCTTTAAGGCGTTACAGATTCATGACAAAGTCAATATACCCTGTTTCACATGTGAAGGGTATAAAAACAGTCTCGTACATCACCCGTACCGTATTACGAAACTCTGGTATGCAGCTCTGTTAGTCACAAGCAGTAGCTTAGTGTTGAACAATGAAAATGTTAAATAAAAGCTGTGCTGTTGTGACTGATGGAATCAATGTTCAGCAATTGTTTACGGGCCTTAAAAGTGAAATAATATGTCGGCAAACAAAAGTAGGTTTGAAAATTTTAATAGTGAATCGGCGCAAATTGCTCTAATAAAGGCAATGGAACGTCGGCCTGTCTTGTGGGACATTACAAGCAAGTTGCATTTTAATAATGTAATCGTTAAATGCGCGTGGGAGGAAATTGGCGCCGAGTTGGGAAAAGATGGTAAGCAATTGAACAAATTAGCCAACAACATAATTTAATCATATATATATTCTTGTGTATTTACATTGCAGTAAGTGATTGCAAGAAGGCATGGGCGGGTCTACGCGATAAGCATCGATATCACCTCAAGCAACGTGCTAAACGGGCAAAGAGTGGCAGTGCTGGCGGCTGTTCGCTGAGTGTTCCACATATTGGGGATTGGGAGCTTGCCCCGCATATGGCTTTTTTGGTGAATATGTCCCAATTGAGAATGTAAGCCATTTTATATATATATTATTCCAATTTCATATTATTAACAATTTAAGTATTTTTATTTCAGAACAATGGATTCGAATATTAGAACGATAGATTTGAATATTAGTGAAGCTGAGAGCTCGGGCAATGACGTGATGGAGACGTTGCTCTCAGATGTAGATTTGGATGCGTCCACTAGCTCTGCGAGCCAACAACCACAGTATTCGTATGTAAGTAATAGAACAAAGCAACTACTTAAGCATACTAATACTACCATAATTTTTACAGAAACCAAATAATGCAAGAAAGCGCAAACGCGATGATGGAGCTGATGACGATCAACTTTTACGCGACATAATGGTGTCGCATCAAAGTTTAGTCAAGGAAATTGCAACGCAAACTCCGTTGGAGCCGCACTTTGTGTATTGGCGTTCCATTCTGCATAAATTGGACCAAGAGGCAAGTGAAAATGCTGTGGTTAAGGTGACCCAGCTTTTGTTGCAAGAGCAACAAGCATTTAAAGATGCTAATAAAAAGAATGAAAATGTTACACATTGGTTTTTTTATTATATTTCATTTTATTCGGGAACTCCCGCTGACTCGTACTGCCAGGGTACAGATCCACTAGCTGAATTAACATAATCTTTTAAGTGATTTCTTATCTGCTTTGCGTATTCCCTGTGTCTTCCACGTATGGAACACGCATTTGCGTCAATAGCACTTTCAACTACGTTCAAGTTGGTTGTGTTGCCATACACTAGTGGACTTCTTTTTATCAAAGAATTGTGAAGCAGGCAGCATGCGAACACAATTTTTTGCGCTCTGGTAGGGGAGCATAAGAGCTTCCGTTGCACCGCAATCCATCTAGCCGTCAGAATCCCAAACGCGTTTTCAATGCAGCGCCGAGCTCTACTCAAACGGTAGTTGAAAATGCGTTCTTCTCTAGTCAGATTCCGGGACCCGAACGGCTTCATGAGATGCTCATGCAAGGGGAATGCGTCATCTCCAACCAGGTAATATGGAGTGAGCAGGCCATTTACCACGCTGTCGTTCGGAAATTCGAACGTGTCCTCCAACAGCGCTTTTCCAAATTTCGAATGAGAAAACGCATTCATATCGCCTTCGCTTCCATAAGCGCCAACATCAATATAGGTAAACGCATATGATGCGTCGCATATGCCGAGAAGCACAAGTGAAAAAAAGCCCTACAAAACAAAACAGAATTATGTAATTAAATTAGTTTAGCAAAGGGCAACACTACTTGCATATGCATACCTTGTAATTATAAAACGCGCTGGGAGGTGCGCGAAGTGCAACATGCTTGCCGTCAATTGCTCCAATGCAGTTTGGAAGATTCCACTTCTCTTCAAACTCCTTCGCAAACAGTAGCATGTTTTCATTGTTCCACTTAGGGAACTCGCCAGATAAGGCCTGCACAATTGCATTGCAAACCAAATCAATGGTGGTTCCAATGTGCTGCTTGCTCACACGGTAGGTTGACCCAATGTGCCGTTGCAGATCACCAGAAGCTAAATATCTGCAAGGAAATTAATTTTAATAATGCAAACAATGCATATTTCAATTTACTTACTCCAACACAATTGCAAACTTGGCTTTGGTTGGTATCGAATCTGGCCGTGTGAGCCGATTCGGTACCAAGTACTGCTCCACTAATCCAAACAAATCCAGAAAATTGCTGGACGTCATATGAAAATTTTCATAAAATGTAGCCGGCTCCTTGCATAGATTTTCAAACTAAAATTAGGTTGCAAAATAAATATACTTAAATTTTTTTACATATAATTCAAAATACTTTAATCTCTTGCAAATCGGCCATGCTCAGCCCTGCCCATCAAATATGGATTTACCCAAATGCGTCTCTGCCGCTTAGCTTTTGCAGCGTCCCTTTTTTTTAATAACGCCAACACCAAGGTGCTTCTTGATATGGCGAGTAATTTAAGCTGTTCATAATCCATAATTGCAGTTTTATTATTTTTCACAATTGTAAACAAACAATCAAACACAGCTGCATTTCCGATTTATTAAAAGAAAGTTATCAACCAACCGCCACAATATGTGCATTTTTTAACACTGCTCGTTAAGGTCCGTAAAACTCATGTATACGGTACGGGAGCTGTACGAGGCTCATGCGTACAGGCCTTTACTGCGAACTTCCTGTCGTAGAGGTACGACTTAAGCAGCTTATGTTTGTTGTTTGGGAGCATTGTTTTGATTAGAGATGGGCATGGGCCTAATTCTTCGCGCCCGACCCGATCCAGCCCATGGGCCGCTGCGCCAGTCTTTAACCGTACCCGATGGCAATAAAAAATATCATACCCGAACCCAACCCGCCCGCCCGAAAAATGTAGAACTTTTTCAAAAACTTAATTTTTTATTTTTATTAAATAAAATTACATATTTTTGTACTAAAAATGAAGCTTGTCCAAATTCTCACTTGAATGTTTTGTGCGTCTTTCATTCAGAATTTTACCAGATGAAGAAAAAACTCGCTCGCTTGTCGCAGAGCTATCAGGAATGCACTATATATTTTTAGCAACAACTTGCAATATTTTGAGGTCAATTCCTTTTTCCAAAATTCTAGAATAGGCAAGTTTGAATGAGAAGTTTTGGCATAATATTTTTCAATTTCGAAATCAATGGCATTTTTGTCAAGTTTTAGTTTTTTTGGTTGATGCGTGTCAAAAAACTCTTGAAACTCGTGACTCGTGTTTGGCGACGAGCTTTCAGTTTGCGAGTTATCAAGATTATCTTTTAACGTTTCGCGATATTCAATCATCATGCATTTCACTGTTTCTAACACATGATTTTTTCTTTCTTCTGATAAAAAACTTAACTCTTCAAACGGAGGGTTTAAAAATAATGCAACTAAATTAACTGAAGTTGGCTAAAAACGTTTTTCTAAAGAATTTAAAGTTTTCTCCTTTAATTGTTCTATTACATGGAAATCATATAATTCTACTTTGCAATGTTTTTTAAGTTTTTCGAACCATAATATTAACCAAAATATTTACTAACTTTATTTCGGGTAAAGCGGGTTGAACGGACAAACCCACACCCGCCCGCACCCAGCCCGAAATATGATTTTTCAGCCCGTACCCACGGTTACCCGCGGGTGCCCACGGGTACCCGATAAAAGCCCAGCCCGTGCCCACCTCTAGTTTTGATCTTATGCATCAGACCTTCCAACCAAACTTTGTCGAATGCCTGAGAAACATCTAGAAATATTGCAGTGCAGTATTCTCTATTTTCGAACGCGCTTCGTATCTCTGATGTTATTCTGTTAACCTACTCAATTGTTCCGTGTTTTCACGAAAGCCAAATTGGTTTGATGGGATTATGTAATGAAGATTTAGAATAGATTTATCCGGGACAGCAAACATCTTTCAAAAAGTTTTGATAGACACGATAATAAGCTTATAGGTTTATACGACGTGGGAACTGTGTGATCCTTTCCAGGATTTGGTATCATAATGATGATTGACTTTTTCCATCTGTCTGGATAGTGGCCAAGTTTTGTGATAGTATTGAAGAGCTGGGCAATTATGCAGATCGCACAGTAAGGAAGCTCAATAATCATCTTTGGGGTTATTTGGTCACCTCCTGGAGATTTTTTTGGGTTCAATTGCTCTTTAATGATTCTAACGATTTCATTAGGGCGAAACTTGATTGGATCATGTTGAAGCTGAGAGCCGTTTGAAGCAGTCGGTAGTGCAAACGTATTTGTTGCAGGGTTAGGTTGTTCAATTTGTAGATTTGTTGTCCTTTTGTTGTGTATTGTTTTTGATGTTTGAGGCGTAGCGGTGCGAGCTGCGGCGACGAAGACCGTCTCCAGCGTGTTAACAAAACTATCAATGTCAGCTACATCTACGAGACGTGGCTTAAGCTCAATGTGTGAGCTTGTATATTTTTTGTATCTGAGCCAGTTAGTTTTATGTGAAGTTAACTTACCGGGTCGATTTATGAATTCAGGATGTCGTGTCAGATTTATTAGGACTGGCGAGTGATCGGATGATAGATCCGAAAGGCACTCTGCACTTATCAGTCTACGCGAAATGTGTTTGGTAACTGCAAAGTCAATCAAATCGGGTAGTTTTTGTTCAGTCTTTGTCTGTTGGCTACTACTTATAGTAATCGCCGGGCATGGATGACATCTGCAATTTTTATTAATTGGGTACGGGATTGGAATGTTGAGCTTAAAAAGCAGAAAAAAAGATATTGATATTAGTTGATAATTGTCCAGCCTATCCCACAATTAGTGACCTAACGAATATCACTCTAGTTTTCCTTCCACCAACTAAGACATCGGTATTACAACCAACGGATCAAGGCATAGTTCGAGTGATTAAATCAACTTTTCGGAAAAATCTCGAACTTAAAATAATCAGCCATCATGAAAACCATGATGAAAATTACCCGAAAATTACCATCTTTGAAACCATTTTAATGATATATGATGCATGGCAACAACTTTCGCCATTGACAATTGCGAATTGCTTTAAGCATTCTGGGCTTACCGAAGAAAATTTAGATGGTCCCAGCAGCTCATTCTCAAATGATATTGAAATCGGAGATGAAATTCGTCTATCGGTTTGGGCAAGAGCTCTAAAAAATCAGCTACCGATTTCAAAGGAAGAACTGGATGAATATGTTCTTATTGACAATGGTGTGGCGATTTGTGAGGAACCTTCCGAAGACAGCATTGTTAATAATATATTAGATGACGGACAGGACAGCGACGACAAAGTCGAAGATCAAAATGAAGATGTGTCAGCACCTAGCGTTTTGGAAGCATTCAAGGCTGCAGAAATTCTGAATAGATTTGTCCATTCAAATTTTAATGACGAGAACTTAACGCACAGCGTGTCTCGTTTAAATAATGCTGTGCGCGACTGTTTTTATATCGGCATTTCCATCAAAAGGTCAACCGAGACGAAAATATTAAAAGTTCTTGATAACAATGTTTGATGTCATATTCACATAAGGTAACAATCAAATTTAAGTAATTTAAATACATTTTACATTTATTCATATCTCATTGCGAAACATTCGGATGCAAAGAGCGCAAATGTGAAATATTGCTTATTTTGATATTTCTTTGGTATGTCTTGTCTTTATAACAGTTATTAAACACATACATAATGCATCGACTTTTGCTTGCTCAAATTTTTCTAGTAGTATAAAGAACGACTTATGCATAGTTTTTATACTCGATACCGAAGGTAAAGAGTATATTGGTTTTGTGCAATGTCCGTCATGGTGTCTGTGCGTCTGTCCGTCCGTATGTGTGCAAGTTTTTTCCACACCCTTCAAGCTAGAGACTTGAAACTTTCCAATTCTCTTTATCTATGGGATAGTAAATTAAAGTGTCAAGATGGGGGTTCTACGATAACTGGAGGGCTGGCAAATCGATAAATTCGATAACTCAAAACCGATAAATCCACATATTTCGCACATCCTTACAGCACGAAGTACCAAATTTGGTAAGAAGATAGCTACTAGCAACCCCCAAAAACTGCATCAAAAATTTTGGAGCCACGCCCACCCATTCCGCCCCCAGCCCCCCGCATTTTAAAGTCAAAAAAGCCTATGTCTCCCACAGTTTTTGAGCTATAGCCACCAAATTTGGTGCCAAGATAGGTGATGATGACCCCCTAAAAGCTGCATCAAAAGTTTGGATACCACGCCCACCGATACTGCCCTAGCCGCCCCCATCCACCCCAACGCTTCGTCAAAAACGGGAATGCGTGTATCTTCCAGAGTTGTGGAGCTAGAGCTTCCAAATTTGGTGGGAAGATAGCTGGTAACAACCCCCAAAAACTGCATCAAAGTTTTGGGCCCACGCCTACCCGTTATGCCCCCAGCCACCCCGCATTTTAAAATCAGAAATGGCTATGTCTCCCACAGTTTTTGAGCTAGAGCCAGCAAATTTAGTGCCAAGATAGGTGATGATGACCCCCCAAAAACTGCATCAAAAGTTTGGATGCCACGCCCACCGATACTGCCCTAGCCGCCCCCATCCACCCCAACGCTTCGTCAAAAACGGGAGTGCGTGTATCTTCCAGAGTTGTGGAGCTAGAGCCACCAAATTTAGTAGGAAGATAGCTGGCAACGACCCCCAAATATGTGCATCAAAGTTTTGGAGCCACGCCCTCCATTTCGCCCCCCTTCCCCCACTTATTACAAACTTCGAGCTAGTCACCAAATTTGGTATGAAGATAACAATTGACATTCCACAAAGATCTGCAACAAAAATTTTGATGCCACAACTACCCATACCGCTCCCAGCCCCCCCCACCCCTTTCCACTTTTTACAAACTTTGAGCTAGAGTCAGCAAATTTGGAAGGAATATAGCTGGTGGCATCCCCATCTGCATCGGAAAATCTTTAAGGCAGCGTACACCCCTGCCGCATCCGTACCCCTTTGCAATCAGGCCTCTTTTTACCGGTTTTAATACTGGTATCGAGTATGCCGCAGTCGGTTACGTCCGACTGCAACGTTTCCACTTGTTTTATTTGAATTTCATTATAGGGCACAAATATGGATCACAATATGGAAATATAGATCACAAATATGGTGACCGAAAAAGTGTCACCTGCGACATGTCACGTGCAACCATCTCTGTTATTAAATAAAAAAAATATATAAATCCTTAATGTCTACAATGCTAGCCATTTTAAAGGAACATCAATACACATAATTAAAAAAAATTACATATATGAAAACATTGCTTCCCATTTCGCTGAAATCCGCGTTTGAATTTTTTGCCACGAAAACCACTTCTGTTTTTGGTCACGTGCGACCACCTTGGTTTTTTGCAAAAATTTTGAAAACGGAAAATGGCCCAAAAGTTTACAATACCAATAATTAACGGCCTAATTGAGAGCTATAAGGTACGCCTATTTTATAAAAGAATAATATATTATTTTGTCATATTTTTCACTTTAAATGTGTACAACAGTCACGTTCGACACCATGTAAATGCCCATATGTCAAAAACAACTGCTAAACAATCAAAAATCACTGATTATTTAAATTAAGAATAAAAAGAAAAACCACTTATAGAAATTAATCTTGTTATATTATGCTTATGAATATGCATTATATGAAATGTATATGTATTATTAAATTTTATGTTATTATTATTACGAACATGGAAACCATGTTCCAAAAAACAAGTGCCGCATAGTTAATTTTGGCTATGCCAAGACTATGATACCCTTCACACATGGATTAATTTTTTTATACCCTTCACATGTGAATCAGGGTATATTGACTTTGTCATAAATCTGTAACGCCTTAAAGGAATGATGGGAGACCCCATAAACTATATATCAAAATGATCAGGACGAGCTCAGGAATTGATTTCCGTCTGTCCGTCCGTCTGTCCGTCTGTCCGTCTGTCCGTCTGTCAGTCTGTCCGTCTGTCCGTCTGTCCGTCTGTCTGTTTCAACACGATTTCCGGCCAAACTGCTGAACCGATCTTGATGAAACTTTCACAGATTGCTTAGATCATGTCGGGTTTGTTCACTATGAAATTTCATTTCGATCGGAGCATTCTACGACATAGCCACCATACAAATTTACCATATCGTACTATCAATTGTTGTCTCTGTCGTGCACTTTCAAGTACCTACATGTCAAATTGTTGTTGTTGCACACGAACAAGTAAATGACGCTCAAGAAGAAAAATATTAGCGAAAATTACCAACAACTGCACAGAAACATAAGAGGGAGCATTGATTTGGCTGTGTGAAGGGTATCATAGTCTTGGCATAGCCAAAATTAACTATGCGCCACTATATTTATACTCGATACCGAAGGTAAAGAGTATATTGACTTTGTGCAATGTCCGTCATGGTGTCCGTCCGTCTGTCCGTCTGTCCGTCTGTCCGTCTGTCCGTCCGTATGTTCGCAACTTTTTCCACACCCTTCAAGCTAGAGACTTGAAACTTTCCAATTCTCTTTATCTATGGGATAGTAAATTAAAGTGTCAAGATGGGGGTTCTACGATAACTGGGGGCTGGCAAATCGATAAATTCGATAACTCAAAACCGATAAATCCACATATTTCGCACATCCTTACAGCTAGAACTACCAAATTTGGTAAGAAGATAGCCACTAGCAACCCCCAAAAAACTGCATCAAAAATTTTGGAGCCACGCCCCCCATTCCGCCCCCATTCCGCCCCCAGCCCCCCGAATTTTAAAGTTAAAACCTATATCTCCCACAGTTTTTGAGCTATAGTCACCAAATTTGGTGCCAAGATAGGTGATGATGACCCTCAAAAACTGCATCAAAGATTGGATTCCACGCCCACCAATACCGCCCCAGCCACCCCATGTGCCCCAACGCTTCGTCAAAAACGGGAATGCGTGTATCTTCCAGAGTTGTAGAGCTAGAGCCTCCAAATTTGGTGGGAAGATAGTTGGTAACACCCCCAAAAACTGCATCAAAGTTTGGAGCCACGCCCACCATTCCGCCCCCAGCCCCACCGCATTTTGAAATCAGAAATGGCTATATCTCCCACAGTTTTTGAGCTAGAGCCACCAAATTTAGTGCCAAGATAGGTGATGATGACCCCCAAAAACTGCATCAAAAGTTTGGATGCCACCCCCAATACTGCCCTAGCCGCCCCCATCCACCCCAACGCTTCGTCAAAAAACGGGAATGCGTGTATCTTCCAGAGTTATGGAGCTAGAGCCACCAAATTTGGTAGGAAGATAGCTGGCAACGACCCCAAAAATCTGCATCAAAGTTTTGGAGCCACGCCCTCCATTTCCCCCCCTTTCCCCATTTTTTTAATTTTCGAGCTAGAGTCACCAAATTTGGTATGAATATAGCAACTGACATTCCACAAAGATCTGCATCACAAATTGAGATGCCACGCCCACCCATACCACCCCAGCCCCCTTTCCCCACATTTTACAAACTTTGAGCTAGAGTCACCAAATTTGGTATGGATATAACAATTGACATTCCACAAAGATCTGCATCAAAAATTTGGATGCCACGCCCACCCATACTGCCCCCAGCCCCCCTTTCCCCACTTTTTACAAACTTTGAGCTAGAGTCACCAAATTTGGTATGAAGATAGCAATTGACATTCCACAAAGATCTGCATCAAAAATTTGGATGCCACGCCCACCCATACCGCCCCCAGCCCCCTTTCCCCACATTTTACAAACTTTGAGCTAGAGTCACCAAATTTGGTATGGATATAACAATTGACATTCCACAAAGATATGCATCAAAAATTTGGATGCCACGCCCACCCATACTGCCCCCAGCCCCCCTTTCCCCACATTTTACAAACTTTGAGCTAGAGTCACCAAATTTGGTATGAAGATAGCATTTGACATTTCAGAAAGATCTGCATCAAAAATTTGGATTCCACGCCCACCCATACCGCCCCCAGCCCCCTTTTCCCCACTTATTACAAATTTCGAGCTAGAGTCACCAAATTTGGTATGAAGATAGCAATTGACATTTTACAAAGATAGCATCAAAAATTTGGATGACACGCCCACCCAAACCGCCCCCAGCCCCCCCTTTCCCCACCTTTTACAAATTTTTAGCTAGAGTCACCAAATTTGGTATGAAGATAGCCGGTGGCATCCCCCATCTGCATCGGAGAATCTTTAAGGCAGCTTAAACCCCTGCCGCATCCGTACCCCTTTGCATTCAGGCCTCTTTTTACCGGTTTTAATTCTGGTATCGAGTATGCCGCAGTCGGTTGCGTCCGACTGCAACGTTTCCACTTGTTTTTACTTGTTCGTGTTCGACAACAACAACAACAAT
Organism: Scaptomyza montana; assembly: GCA_018904305.1. Classification (NCBI taxonomy): domain Eukaryota; kingdom Metazoa; phylum Arthropoda; class Insecta; order Diptera; family Drosophilidae; genus Scaptomyza; species Scaptomyza montana. Next base: position 744,481 of record JAEIGR010000061.1, on the reverse strand, counting down.
TTGACAATTTTTTGCGTTATACCACTTTTGAAGCAAATAAGCTGTATGTAGGTACTTGAAAGTGCACGACAGCAACAACAATTGATAGTACGATATGGTCAATTTGTATGGTGGCTATGTCGTAGAATGCTCCGAGCGGGATGAAATAGTAGTGAACAAGCCCGACATGATATAAGCAATCTATGAAAGTTTCATCAAAATCGGTTCAGCAGTTTGGCCGGGAATCATGTTGAAACAGACGGACACGCGGAAATCAATTCCTGAGCTCGTCCTGATCATTTTGATATATAGATTATGGGGTCTCCCATCATTCCTTTAAGGCGTTACAGATTCATGACAAAGTCAGTATACCCTGTTTCACATGTGAAGGGTATAAAAACAGTCTCGTACATCACCCGTACCGTATTAAGAAACTCTGGTATGCAGCTCTGTTAGTCACAAGCAGTAGCTTAGTGTTGAACAATGAAAATGTTAAATAAAAGCTGTGCTGTTGTGACTGATGGAATCAATGTTCAGCAAATGTTAACGGGCCTTAAAAGTGAAATAATATGTCGGCAAACAAAAGTAGGTTTGAAAATTTTAATAGTGAATCGGCGCAAATTGCTCTAATAAAGGCAATGGAACGTCGGCTTGTCTTGTGGGACATTACAAGCAAGTTGCATTTTAATAATGTAATCGTTAAATGCGCGTGGGAGGAAATTGGCGCCGAGTTGGGAAAAGATGGTAAGCAATTGAACAAATTAGCCAACAACATAATTTAATCATATATATATTCTTGTTTATTTACATTGCAGTAAGTGATTGCAAGAAGGCATGGGCGGGTCTACGCGATAAGCATCGATATCACCTCAAGCAACGTGCTAAACGGGCAAAGAGTGGCAGTGCTGGCGGCTGTTCGCTGAGTGTTCCACATATTGGGGATTGGGAGCTTGCCCCGCATATGGCTTATGGTTACAATAAAATAGTAGAAGTAAAAAGCCTAGGCAGAGAACAAAAATGTCTAATAACATCACCGACTGATGGGGGTGTTTTATTTGCCAGTCCGGCCAGCTATGTCCCTTTCCACAGCCAAAACTGTCAGTGATATTATAGACTCTATACTTAAAACAGAGATGTTAGTAGAAAATAGAAAAGAAAAATTTAAAGGTGAAAACTAAAAATAAAAGTTAAAAAAAATAAAAATAAAATAAAAATAATAAATAAATAAATAAAATAGAATAAAAAATATTTATATATATAAATATATATATATATATATATATATGAACCAATGGAGTGAAAGAAATTTAGCCAGTCCAGCAAGCTCAGCCCCGTTTCATAGCTGAGAGCGGTCATTAACTTCGCGAAGATAAACTGAAAGCAATGGTTTGATTAAGGAGAGAGAGGTCTCATTAGAGAACACGTGGTATAGATTATTAAATTGGACGCATAAAACACGAAATGGACTGTGCATAGCGTAATCTGTTGTGCACGTTTTCAAAAATAACGGGCGAAAGTTTCTAGTAGGTCTGGAAGGAATAGAGAAATGGAGATGACCTAACAGAAAAGAAGAATCTATATCACCAGTAATCAACTTGTACAGGAAGGCAACACCAAGGACTATCCTACGATTGTTCAACGAGGGGAGGTTAAGGAGAAGAAGTCTACTGGAATATGAAGGCAAGCGAAGGTTACTATCCCAATTTAAGCCTCGTAAGGCAAAAAGCAGAAACTGCTTCTGAACAGATTCGATACGATCCTGGTTATTTCTATACTGTGGGCTCCATATACAAGAGCAGTACTCTAGGATAGGGAGGACAAGGGAAGTGTACAGAGTTTTCGTAACGTAAGGATCGTTAAACTCTTTAGACCAACGTTTAATGAAACCAAGAACACATTTTGCTTCATTAACAATAGTAGAAATATGAAGGCCGAATGAGAGTTTGGAGTCAAAAAGAACACCAAGGTCCTTGACTGTAAAAATACGTTGCAACGGGGTACTGTCAATTGAGTAGCTGGTAATGAAAGGGTTATTTCGGCTGAAAGTCATAAACATACATTTAGAACAATTGAGAAGCAACTGATTAGTCTTACACCAAAGTTGCATTGAATTTAAATCATCTTGTAAGCAAGTATGATTTAGAGAACTACAGTAGGAGAAAAAAAGTTTCACATCGTCTGCGTACATGAGAATGCGAGAATGTGATAAAAACAGAGGGAAGATCATTTATAAAAAGAGTGAAGAGTAAAGGACCAAGATGACTACCCTGAGGTACTCTAGAAGTAACATGAACTTGTTTCGAGGTAACCAATCTTAGGAGTACTCTTTGTGTCTAACCCTTTAAATAAGAAGAAATCCAAGATATAAGTGAGGGAGGGAAACCAATACGGACAAGCTTGAGAAATAATAGGTCATGGTGTACAGTGTCGAAAGCTTTACTGAAGTCTGTATAAATGACGTCAGTTTGCATTTTCGAGAGGAAAGCATAATTTAATAAAGTTGTGAATTCTAATAAATTGGTCATGGTTGACCGATTTCTTACGAAGCCGTGTTGAGCAGGGGATAAGACTGATTTGCAGAAATGTTTAGAGATGAAGTGATAATTTTTTCAAAAAATTTAGGGCTAGCGGACAATTTTGCAATGCCCCCATAATTTTCAATATTGGACTTCCCACCTTTTTTGTGAAGAGGGATTATAAAAAATTCTTTCCAAAGAGATGGAAAGACAGAAGATTTAAGGGATAGGTTAAAAAGCTTAAGCAACGGGCGAAGAAGAGAAGCACTGCACTCTTTAAGAAGACAACTAGGTATATTGTCAGGTCCAGGAGAGTAAGAAGACTTTAACGAATTTAAAGCTGATAGCAGAGTTGACTGAGAGATGGTAGGAACAGGAATATAATTTGTAGAAGCAGTACTATAAGGGTAAGGTATGTTAATAGGTGATGCAGAAGAGTAAGTTGATTGGAAAAAATTAGCAAAAATATTAGCGGATTCGCTATCGTTGCTAGATTTATCCATCCCAAACATGAAAGATGACGGCAAAGTGTAAGATTTACGCTTAAAATTGACAAAATTATAAAATTGTTTGGGATTTAGCATAAATTGCCGTTTGCAACAAATAAGGTAATTCTCATAGCAGTGAGAATTCAGGAGAAGAAAGTTTAATTTGGCTATAATGTATTTAGACAAGTCAGCACTCAATCCAGACCTGCTAAATTTTTTATAATATTTAGATTTATTATTTTGTAAAGTTGATAGTCTTGGAGTGAACCAAGGGGGCTTAGAAAAAACGGACAACGGAGCAGAGTGAGGGATACATTCGTCCAATAGAGAATTAAAGGTGCTATAAAAAGATTTTAAGGCAATATTTATATCAACCGAATCATATATAAAAGACCAATCAGTTGCCAGAATACGTTGATTTAATAATGAGTAATTTCCTTTGCGAAAGCAACGGCGAGGCAGGTTAAACACTGGAGGAGAAGACATAACAGGATTGCTAACAGACAATGTAACTTCTAAAGTAGGATGATATGAATCCTCAGGGACAGACAGAAGGGATGACCTAGAGACATTGGCAATACTGTAGTTGTTGATAAATACAAGGTCGAGTGTTCTAATCAAATGATTAGAAATTGAATTGATCTGAAACAATGGAAGATCAAGCATGGCTTCTAAGAAGTCATGATGGGCAGACGGTACAAGATAATTAATGGTGTCGGATGAAGACCAGGGGATGATTGGTAAATTAAAGTCACCCAGTACGATAAAAAATATCATTATCACGTATATGAGCAGAAACTTCTTTAATACAAGTTAGGTGTTGAAGATAAACTTGAATGTCAGAAGAAGGAGGGATATAAGAGCAAGTGATATAAACAACATGTGAAGGGAAAGTTATTTTAACAGAAATAATCTCAGCATCATTAACGGTAGAAAAACAGAAAGGTTCCGACTGGAGAATAGCTTTAACAGCAATTAATACCCCACCACCTCGGCGAGTCGGTCGATCAGCTCTATATACGATAAAATTATTTGAAAAAAGTTCACAATTAGATATATTTGGATTTAACCAAGTTTCAGTAAAAGAAATTATATCAGAATGGAACGAAAAGCTATTCAAAAACAAGTTTTTAAGTTTTGAGACCAGACCCCTAACATTCTGATAAATAATAGATATTTCATCAGAATTTAGTTTTTTGAAACGGCAGAGTTATTATTTGAAAAGGTTGCAGCAGGAAGGTTGACAGGTAAAGGCAGAGTTCTTTTTTTTGCAAAAACTCATGAACAACCGTATGAGGGGGCCAAAATTTGGGATCACATATGATTGAAAACGATTCTAGAGAGACATAAATTTTAAAAGATGATATTTCGCGAGGGGAAGAAAAGTTAAATTTCGTAATAGAGACGCTAGCTTTAGTTTTGCTAGCAATATAGGCAGCAACACAAGTTGTTTCAGCGGAAAGTCGCGACACAAAAACTTGCTTGCGAGGAGCCACTACTGTTAAAATAGGAGGTGGTTGTGGTATGGGGACAGATAGATCATTATTTACCGCGTTAATCTCGGCAGGATCCAAGACGGGAACCATATTACTAATACCAGGGGATACTGCAGGAGATATATTCGGACAATCGCTTGGAGTTGGAGATAATGATAGAACTGGCGACAATTCTACGTTACTAGGCACGGGTGAAAGCGACGAGAGTGAAGGGGCAAACATTAACGGAACATTCAAAAATTCAGACTCCAACCGGCGAGTAGACAATGACTCAAATTTAAAATTATTGAGAAATTCCAAACTTGAATCAATGTCAGTCACTAGCATGCTTGCCGTCTTTTTTAGTTTTGAAAACTGATTTCTCACAGAATTCTACATTCTAGAGAAATCAATTTGCTTATCAATGCACAAAGGGCATGACCAACGCACACCGCCACAGCCGGTCTTGGCTACAGCAGTGATCTTGTCACACTCACGCCCAGTAAGACCTGCACATTTAGCATGCATAAAACTCTCACACAACCAGCAATGAACAAATTGAGGCCGTGCAGAATCGTCAGACTGCTTAAGGCCCAACCAAACGATGATTACGTGCATGCAGAGCCGCTGCACGCAAAGTTTCAACATATGTTAAGGCCCAACCAAACGATGCTTTCGTGCATGCAGAGCCGCTGCAAGAATGAACGAAATGCATGCTTAAGCATTATGCATCAACGTCTATAGCCATACGTTGCTTAAGTGCTTTATCTCTTCTTCTTCTTTTTTTTTTGTCAACCATTGTTGCCTCATGTTCTTTTTTTATTCCATTAAAAAAATAAATGTTAACATTTTATGTAATATTATGTTAAAAACAAGTGCGGCATAGTTAATTTTGGCTATGCCAAGACTATGATAGCCTTCACACATGGATTAATTTTTTTTTCGCTCCTATTTTTACTCTTGAGCGTCATTAACTTGTTTGTGTGCGACAACAACAACAACAATTTGACAATTTTTTGCGTTATACCACTTTTGAAGCAAATGAGCTATATGTAGATACTTGAAAGTGCACGACAGCAACAACAATTGATAGTACGATATGGTCAATTTGTATGTTGGCTATGTCGAAGAATGGTCCGAGCGGGATGAAATTTCATAGTGAACAAACCCGACATGATCTAAGCAATCTGTGAAAGTTTCATCAAGATCGGTTCAGCAGTTTGGCCGGAAATCGTGTTGAAACAGACAGACGGACAGACGGACGGACGGACGGAAATCAATTCCTGAGCTCGTCCTGATCATTTTGATATATAGTTTATGGGGTCTCCCATCATTCCTTTAAGGCGTTACAGATTCATGAAAAACTCAATATACCCTGTTTCACATGTGTGAAGGGTATAAAAATATGAAATTTTTTTTTCTCCTTTCGGTAAGAGCGTCTTCCGGGTATAACTACGTAAAATCGTCGGTACTTTGAAAGATGTTATAAACGGATTCTACTGTATATCCAAAATACTAATTATTTCTGAACTATAATTATTTCCTAACTCTTTTAATGACTTTACATGCCACGTGATGGAAAAGGTGGATCGTAAGTTGCTGCTGCACGTTGAAGAGGTCCTAATTTTGTCTCTCCCTTGATGCTATGAAAGTGTTTAGCAATAAAAAAAAATTTGTTTAAGGACTCCTGTGCTTCTTCAGAAAGGTTTCCAATAGTAAAACTTGAACACTCTTCCATGCTTTTTGTTGGCCTTCCTCTTGCACGTCTGGTTGATGTGCTGTGTTCATCTTCTGCCAATTTATCCAGGATGGTATCTTAATTAAGCCAGTCCTGGTGTTTGCAGTTAAATCTTTCAGTCGTACGATTTACATTTATTAATTTTTTGTTAAGACTGGCATACATCAAGCGAAGATTATTTTTTAGATTTTCACTTTTCTGTAAAAGCTTTTAAGTTCTTCGAAGGCAGCTTCCGCGAAAATTGTTGCTGTTGAGTTCCCAAACAGGTCAAACCCATAAAATGGGTAAATAAGGGTATAATGGTTTTGTGCAAAAGTATGTAACAGGCAGAAGGAAGCATCTCCGACCCCATAAAGTATATATATTCTTGATCAGCATCAACAGCCGAGTCGATATAGCCATGTCCGTCTGTCCGTCCGTCTGTCCGTCTGTATGAACGCGTAGATCTCAGAGACTACAAGAGCTAGAGACTTCAGATTGGGATATAAGTTCTCCTATGCCATGAGCAGAACAAGTTTGCTTCAGATAATCGATAACTATTCTGGTTTCCGATATACACATGCAATCGATAACAAAAAATATCGAATTTGGAAAATATAAAAATGAGGGTTGAAATAATGGGTAACGATAGAACTTTTCTGAAAATTTCGTCCAAATCGGTTAAGAAACACCGGAGATATCGAATTTAATCGATTGAAGTTAAGTCAGTATACCAAAGTCTTATATAAATTTAATTTTTGTATTGCAACTGGGTTCAGGGTATCTTCTAGTCGGGCTCTCCCGACTAGAGCCTTCTTACTTGTTAGTGTATAAAAAGTACTTGTCTCGCCAGCTTTCAAAAGTATACTAATCCAGGGATTATGCATGTTTTTATAGATACTTAGTCTTATTTTTTGCCTGATAGATACGGTTTGTACTTAGGGCTTATGAAAAGGGTTATGCTTCCATACCTTAAATGTACCTATTACCAGTATAAATATGGGCTAAGGTCAAGCTTTGAAATGTTGATACATATAACCAAAAAGTATAGAATCTATACATATAACGCACATGTCCGAAAAAGATTCGTGCCTACCTATTTTGTAAGCGAACACAATTTCTATAATAGGTGCGTTAGTGGTACTTTATTTGTATATCGTGTATCTGAAACTGGGTTAAGGGAGCAAAATTTGACAGAGGCTCACAGGTAAGCACTACAGAATTTAAAACTGAAATCATATATCTTAAAAATAAACAATAAAAATCGTTAAATAAAAATGCATTCCATACATTTTGGAACCATGTAACTTTTAACAATTTTACCCCTAGCATAAATGGGGCCCATAGCAGGTGGAAATTTTTGCATTATGCAAAGAACTTATTGTGAAAATATGGCAGATATACAAAAATACTTATATTTTTATTTTCCATCAAAGTTAAAAAATAGTGCAATAAAATAAATGGTTGTCTGTAAAGTCGGTTTACTGACGAAAGTTGAACGTGACAACGTCTTAAGAAAATACTGATGGAATGGTAGAATTTTTCAAAAGAAAATTTTAATTTCATTTGTTTAATACATTTGTATATAGAGAAGGAGGTAATTGGAAATCACAATGAAAGTTAAGTTAAAACAATCACTGCACTATGGGCAAAAAGTCCGAAATTTGTGCATAAAGTATATTTTTCTATGTTTTAAAAACTCAAAATTGAATGTTTTTTCTAATTATTCATAGAATATAAAAATGTTTCGAAAAAATTTTTAAAGTTTTCGGTTTGAAATTGCCGCGCAAACAAAGTCCGATGACCAATCGTTTGCTCCACTTATTGAAATACAACCATAATTATACCCTTAACCCATAAAATGGGTAAATAAGGGTATAATGGTTTTGTGCAAAAGTATGTAACAGGCAGAAGGAAGCATCTCCGACCCTATAAAGTATATACATATATTCTTGATCAGCATCAATAGCCGAGTCGATTTAGCCATGTCCGTCTATCCGTCTGTCTGTCCGTCTGTCCGTCTGTCTGTCTGTCTGTATGAACGCGTGGATCTCAGAGACTACAAAAGCTAGAGACTTCAGATTTGGGATATAAGTTCTCCTATACCATGAGCAGAACAAGTTTGCTTCAAATTATCGATAACTATTCTGGTTTCCGATATACACATGCAATCGATAACAAAAAATATCGAATTTGGAAAATATAAAAATGAGGGTTGAAATAATGGGTAACGATAGAACTTTTCTGAAAATTTCGTCCAAATCGGTTAAGAAACACCGGAGATATCGAATTTAATCGATTGAAGTTAAGTCAGTATACCAAAGTCTTATATAAATTTAATTTTTGTATTGCAACTGGGTTCAGGGTATCTTCTAGTCGGGCTCTCCCGACTAGAGCCTTCTTACTTGTTAGTGTATAAAAAGTACTTGTCTCGCCAGCTTTCAAAAGTATACTAATCCAGGGATTATGCATGTTTTTATAGATACTTAGTCTTATTTTTTGCCTGATAGATACGGTTTGTACTTAGGGCTTATGAAAAGGGTTATGCTTCCATACCTTAAATGTACCTATTACCAGTATAAATATGGGCTAAGGTCAAGCTTTGAAATGTTGATACATATAACCAAAAAGTATAGAATCTATACATATAACGCACATGTCCGAAAAAGATTCGTGCCTACCTATTTTGTAAGCGAACACAATTTCTATAATAGGTGCGTTAGTGGTACTTTATTTGTATATCGTGTATCTGAAACTGGGTTAAGGGAGCAAAATTTGACAGAGGCTCACAGGTAAGCACTACAGAATTTAAAACTGAAATCATATATCTTAAAAATAAACAATAAAAATCGTTAAATAAAAATGCATTCCATACATTTTTGGAACCATGTAACTTTTAACAATTTTACCCCTAGCATAAATGGGGCCCATAGCAGGTGGAAATTTTTGCATTATGCAAAGAACTTATTGTGAAAATATGGCAGATATACAAAAATACTTATATTTTTATTTTCCATCAAAGTTAAAAAATAGTGCAATAAAATAAATGGTTGTCTGTAAAGTCGGTTTACTGACGAAAGTTGAACGTGACAACGTCTTAAGAAAATACTGATGGAATGGTAGAATTTTTCAAAAGAAAATTTTAATTTCATTTGTTTAATACATTTGTATATAGAGAAGGAGGTAATTGGAAATCACAATGAAAGTTAAGTTAAAACAATCACTGCACTATGGGCAAAAAGTCCGAAATTTGTGCATAAAGTATATTTTTCTATGTTTTAAAAACTCAAAATTGAATGTTTTTTCTAATTATTCATAGAATATAAAAATGTTTCGAAAAAATTTTTAAAGTTTTCGGTTTGAAATTGCCGCGCAAACAAAGTCCGATGACCAATCGTTTGCTCCACTTATTGAAATACAACCATAATTATACCCTTAACCCATAAAATGGGTAAATAAGGGTATAATGGTTTTGTGCAAAAGTATGTAACAGGCAGAAGGAAGCATCTCCGACCCTATAAAGTATATATATTCTTGATCAGCATCAATAGCCGAGTCGATTTAGCCATGTCCGTCTGTCCGTCTGTCTGTCTGTCTGTCCGTCTGTCCGTCTGTCCGTCTGTATGAACGCGTGGATCTCAGAGACTACAAGAGCTAGAGACTTCAGATTTGGGATATAAGTTCTCCTATACCACGAGCAGAACAAGTTTGCTTCAAATTATCGATAACTATTCTGGTTTCCGATATACACATGTGATCGATAACAAAAAATATCGAATTTGGAAAATATAAAAATGAGGGTTAAAATAATGGGTAACGATAGAACTTTTCTGAAAATTTCGTCCAAATCGGTTAAGAAACACCGGAGATATCGAATTTAATCGATTGAAGTTAAGTCAGTATACCAAAGTCTTATATAAATTTAATTTATTTTTTGCAACTGGGTTAAGGGTATCTACTAGTCGGGCTCTCCCGACTAGAGCCTTCTTACTTGTTTTTCATAAACTTTGTGCTATTGTTGCGGCTTGTTCCTTAAAGTGAAGACAATTTGGAAAAATTGAAAATAGTCGTACAGGCATGTAGATTGAATGTTGTACGTTGGTTTATATGTGCTTTGTATGTTTTGCCGCGTATCGTCAATTGTTGTTGGAGTATTTTTACAGCTGAAGTTTAGCAAATGTAGTTGTGTTCTGTGGGGTGTAACTTATTCGCAGCGCGCGCTTGCGAGCAACGAAATATGGTATGTTTTTCGTTAAAGTATTTAGGTTACGGTGATATTAACATCTTTTGCCCCTTTTCGAAAAAAATGGCATATTGCAGCCGGGTATGAGTTTCGCCGCTTAACATTGCTGGAGGTTTGGGACAACAACGGACGTGATGACTCTGCCGTAACGAAGTGGGTGTTGGAAAAAATTAACAAAAATGAAGTCAGCAACTCACACGTTGATCAAATTGAGGAAACTGTGCGCAATTTCATAGCACACGTTAAGAAGTATTTGCCTAAATGCAACCGTATGTTGTCAAGGTTTAAGGTTACTCATTCAAGGTGGCTTTCGCAGGCGATTATTATAACCTTAGATGGAGAGCTTACGGATCCATCTCCCTCTAAAATGGGTAGACCAACCAAATTCCCAGGCTGGAATGCGTTTAAAACATAAATTAGCAAGTGATCTTGCATCCGGCACAGATTTTTCAATGCAGCACTTATTACATGCTGCTTCTGTTTCTGCAAAAAAATCTAAAAAGGATGATTTGTTTAACGCGTTAAATGTAATCAGGGAAGAACAGACAGCGAGCACGACAGGAGGCCGAAAATTTTCGGTGATTATTCCCCTTACTCCTGAAAAAGCATTGCCATTTTTGTTGGAAAATGGACTTACGAAACAGCAGTACATCAATATGCACCATTTCAATAAAGCTCATGGCTGCAACATTTTCCCCCATATAATAAAAAAATAAATAATAAACTCCTCTTTGCTTCCGGTTGGATGTTTAGGAGAAAATGCTTCAGAAGCAAGAAACAAGTACTATAAGAACGATTGAAAATCACACGCCCGAAAAAATAGCCGTTTAAGCAATATGGCTGATGTTTTTAATAGAGCTATGGATGCTTCTGATCCACTTGTATCCAGCATATGTTTGAATGAAAGGCAACATAAAATAAAGAAAAAACCCTTGCCGGCAGAAGTAATAAATCTTTTAAAATGCCCATCTCCCCAGAATAACGAAACAATTACGTCAGCTACGGGAAATGAAAATTCGGACTCCGCGGACGATTCTGATGGTGATCTACAATTTGAGTTAGACAATGAAGAACAATAAACTTATCTGTTAATACAATTTTGAACTAATACATAGAAATTTTTATATTTTTTCTTGGGTGTGGGGAGGAGGTGTTGAAGGTGTGGTTTGATTGAAAAATAAAAAAATACATAATTCTATATTAATATTTCACATTTTTGTGCAAAATTTTAATGCTCTAGCTTGAAAACTGGACATATGCACAAATTTCGGACTTTTTGCCCATAGTGCACTGAGAAAATAGTAGTGGTATTCATTTAAAGTTGCATTGCTAAAAAAATCGCAAAGTGGCAACATTGCAATAAATATTAAATGGCAATCATGTTGCATTGATCAGCTGTTTTCCAGTTTGTTTACATTTCAATAGATTGTGCTTTAATTAAAATGCCACATATAAGTGAAAACAGAGAACTGCTTAACCTCTTAAAAATTGTGCATTAAATGATTTAATGATTTTGGAATTCTTTTTGTGAAGACGGTATGTATATTTTTGACTTATAAATATATAATGCATAATAATTTATTTCTCTTTGTAGAAGAATTGAAAAAAGAAAAGGAAAATGAGATCTTGGATGATTTGATGATGACTTTGGCTGTCGGCGAAACATGCAGATATAGCGTCCCTTTCCTGCAAAACACTGTACCAAAATCGAAATACTTTTTAACAGATGTATTGGGAAACATGGATGAAAATCGATTTAAGAAATTTACGCGCGTAAGCCGCAGTACTTTTCAAGTGCTACTTGATCTAATAAAACATGATGAGAATTTCAACGGTGCTCGATCATGTAAACAACTGGCAATTGAAACTCAATTGATTTTCGTTTTGTACCGTATGGGCTCGAGTGGCGAAGGTGCATCTATTTCCAAAATTGCCAGTTTATTTGGCGTGGGCGACGGTGGAACCATCCAAGTAATAAGTTTTCCATTAATTTGCTTTATCATAAATATTTATCTTTCGATCAATTTTAGAATGTCACTGATAGAGTTTTTGATGCCTTATTGAAGCACAAAGATAAGTATATTTTTTGGCCAAATGCATTTGAACGCCAAGAACTAGTGAAGAAAACATGGATGGAGTTGCCAAATTGCATTGGATACGTTGATGGTACGGAAATTCCATTAGCTGAAAAACCTTCAATAGACCCAGAAGCATATTTCTCTCGCAAGCACGTTTACTCTCTCAAAGTTCAAGCTGTATGTGACCGTACGCTGCAGTTAAGGCATCTAGTTTTGGGCTATCCAGGCAGTGTACACTATTCACGCATATACAATAATGGCGAATTGTTAACTCGTTCAGACGAATTTTTCAGTGCTGGCCAATGGATAGCTGGTGATAGCGCGTATAAATTGTCAAAAACAGTTATAACTCCATTCAGAGATAATTCAAAAGATCTTAGCGCTGCCGAGCGTACTTTTTTCAATAAAAAATTCAGCCAAAATCGAATAAGGGTTGAACATTGTTTTGGTATGTTAAAAGAGAGATTCAACAGTTTAAAAAGCTTGAAAATTCAACTGAAAAATGAAAATAGTATCAGGAAGATGAATAAATGGATTCTTTGTTGCGCGCTGCTTCACAACATCATAATTCAACAAAATGAAAAGTTTGACTTTGACCTACAAGTACCAGAAGATGATGCGGAATTTGATCAAACATACAGCACTGAAGGTATATCGGAAGGTGACACAGCTCGTCGCGCACTGTGTGCCATTATGCTTGCTATGGATTAAGAACACACATAAATATATACCTAGAAAAAATTTAATATCAATTTATAGTAGATGCTACAAAACAAAAAACAATTCATTTTAAAATTAAATAAAAAACATAGTGGCGCATAGTTAATTTTGGCTATGCCAAGACTATGATACCCTTCACACAGCCAAATCAATGCTCCCCCCTCTTATGTTTCTGTGCAGTTGTTGGTAATTTTTCGCTAATATTTTTACTCTTGAGCGTCATTTACTTGTTCGTGTGCGACAACAACAACAATTTGACATGTTGGTACTTGAAAGTGCACGACAGAGACAACAATTGATAGTACGATATGGTCAATTTGTATGGTGGCTATGTCGTAGAATGATCCGATCGAAATGAAATTTCATAGTGAACAAACCCGACATGATCTAAGCAATCTGTGAAAGTTTCATCAAGATCGGTTCAGCAGTTTGGCCGGAAATCGTGTTGATATGGTAAATTTATATGGTGGCTATATCGTAGAATGCTCCGATCGGGATGAAATTTCATAGTGAACAAACCCGACATGATCTAAGCAATCTGTGAAAGTTTCATCAAGATCGGTTCAGCAGTTTGGCCGGAAATCGTGTTGAAACAGACAGACGGACAGACGGACAGACGGACGGACGGACGGAAATCAATTCCTGAGCTCGTCCTGATCATTTTGATATATAGTTTATGGGGTCTCCCATCATTCCTTTAAGGCGTTACAGATTCATGACAAAGTCAATATACCCTGTTTCACATGTGAAGGGTATAAAAAAATAAAAACTCACAGTTCATAAAAAATGAGAAAAATTCAAATACAAATTAAGTATTAATTAATTATTATGTGTCCTTGACTTTGTGAGCGTAGTCTCTCCATTTCTACCCGTTCTTCTTTCTCCAACTGCAGTTTCTGCAATTCAAAACGATTATTTTCTTTGGTTTTTTCAAGCTCTAGCTTCTCTTTTTCAATATCCACTTTTTGCTTCTGAATTTCGAACATAGCAGTCAGCAGATTTATGGTTTGTTGCTGACTCCAACGATAGGTGCCATTCGCACGTTTACGTTTTGCCTATATATTATTTATAATAATATGAATAAATAAATTATTTTTTAATTAGTTTAATATATTTATGTACTTACTTCGTCCATGACAAGTTGAATCGTGCTAAAAATCAGCTGGTAATGCAATGCAACAAGTATTGCCACATTTGCAACACAAAATGCTGTGGCATTATTGCCACTTTATTGCAAATGAATTTCTATACAAAACTGAACAGCTGTTTCGCGACATTGCCATATTGCGATAAATGCAACAAATGCAACTAGTTTACAACTTTAAATGAATACCACTAGTGATTTTCTGTGGTGACGCTAACAACGCTGGACAAACAATAGTGACAAACATTAATTCTCAGAGTTTGTCTGCTCACTCAGCGGATATTGAAATGGATTCAGTGATTCCAAGGTCGGATTATTTGGTGTTGACTAAAACGTGGATGCGTGACGATTTTGATCCCGTTTCAATAAATAATTTTGAGTGTGTAACCTGGCAGAACAATCGATCAAATTCTGACACAAATGCAGATGGTGGAGTAGCCATTTATAGAATATTTTCATCGACATCCACGGCCAAAGCTCTGCACGTTGAATTATCGGACACAAGTCGTCTCAGAAAAAATTAGGGCGACGTCTGCTTTCACGGTTGATAAAACGTATAAAATTGTTCTTTTCGCAATTTATATTCACCCTGGAGCAATTGTTTCAAAAATTAGTATTTTGCTGCACCAAGCATTTTTTCCTTATGTGCAAAACAGCCAATATGTGCATTCGATCATGCAAATGGATAGTAAAGTACCAGTTCTTCTTTGTGGCGATTTTAACACAAACGTAAAAAATTATGACAATTTCCTTAAATTCATGAAAGTCGTGTATAATCTTGACTGCGCATCAAATGTTGATAAGTCAACAACGCTGGGAGGAACCACCATTGATTAGACTTTTTCGAGGCATATTGATGTTGAAACACTGCCATTTATTTCCTACCTTTCCTATCATTGTCCTATCATATATATAAACACACAGATTAGCTGAAATAAATAAAAATATATTCATTAAACTATGCTATCATTTCATCATTGTTTTGTTATTGTAAGTTGTCACGTAAGACTATCGTCCGTAAACCAACTTTACAGACAGCAATTTGGGGCGTGGCCGGATAATTATGTTCGCTCTACTTATAAATTATTTTTCCAGTATAGTGACTACAGCTTAAAATCTGAGAAATATAAAGGCATTAACAAAATATTTCTATAGAGAAGCAGATATTTGGAGAAAGTCACCAAACTCTCATCTCATCATTTATCACACTAAATCTGGCTACTCAAGCTGTTAAAATGGAGGAAATGTGTGTGTTTTATTGACTTAGATCTCCATGCCAAACTTTGAGCTATCGAGTTTCCAGCCCCCCGGTGTTTGTAGCAACACCATTTTTATACTTTACCTGCCGCAGACAAGGAGCAAGAAAGCTTATAGCGCCATTCTTTTCGACAACCTAAAAGCTAGAAAATTTAAGTTGTCCAAAATAATTGAGTTCATACACACTGGTGGACTGACAGCATAAAGGATATTGTACAAAACGAAAGTACTCTTCTAATATCAGCATCTGGGTATTAAAGCTCAAGCAAAGCCTGATAAATTGCGAATTCAGCAGCTATTCAGAGGCGCTAAAGTTAATAGAAACAAGTGGAAACGTTGCAGTCGAACGCAACCGACTGCGGAATACTCGTTACCAGTATTAAAACCGGTAAAAAAAGGCCTGATTGCAAAGGGGTACGGATGCGGCAGGGGTGTACGCTGCCTTAAAGATTCTCCGATGCAGATGGGGATGCCACCAGCTATCTTCCTTCCAAATTTTGTTGACTCTAGCTCAAAGTATGTAAAAGGTGGGGAAAGGGGGGCGAAATGGGTGGGCGAGGCTCCAAAACTTTGATGCAGATTTTTGGGGGTCGTTGCCAGCTATCTTACTACCAAATTTGGTGGCCTGAGCTCCACAACTCTGGAAGATACACGCATTCCCGTTTGTGATGAAGCGTTGGAGCGGATGGGGGTGGCTAAGGCAGTATTGGTGGGCGTGGCATCCAAACTTTTGATGCAGTTTTTGGGTGGTCATCATCCCCTATCTTGGCATTAAATTTGGTAGCTACAGCTCAAAAACTGTTGGAGACATAACCATTTCTGATTTCAAAATGCGGGGGGCTGGGGGCGGAATGGGGGCGTGGCTTCAAAATTTTTGATGCAGTTTTTGGGGGTCGTTACCAGCTATCTTCCTACCAAATTTGGAAGCTCTAGCTCCACAACTCTGGAAGATACACGCATTCCCGTTTTTGACGAAGCGATGGGGTGGATGGGGGCGGCTAGGGCAGTATTGGTGGGCGTGGCATCCAAACTTTTGATGCAGTTTTTGGGGCGTCATAATCACCTATCTTGGCATTAAATTTGGTAGCTACAGCTCAAAAACTGTTGGACACATAGCCATTTCTGATTTCAAAATGCGGGGGGCTGGGGGCGGAATTGGGGGCGTGGCTTCAAAATTTTTGATGCAGTTTTTTGGGAGTTGCTAGTAGCTATCTTCTTACCAAATTTGGTAGTTCTAGCTCCACACTTCTGGAAGATACACGCATTCCCGTTTGTGATGAAGCGTTGGAGCGGATGTGGGTGGCTAAGGCAGTATTGGTGGGCGTGGCATCCAAACTTTTGATGCAGTTTTTGGGGGTCATCATCACCTATCTTGGCATTAAATTTGGTAGCTACAGCTCAAAAACTGTTGGAGACATAGCCATTTCTGATTTCAAAATGCGGGGGGGGCTGGGGGCGGAATGGGGGGCGTGGCTTCAAAATTTTTGATGCAGTTTTTGGGGGTCGTTACCAGCTATCTTCCTACCAAATTTGGAAGCTCTAGCTCCACAACTCTGGAAGATACACGCATTCCCGTTTTTGACGAAGCGATGGGGTGGATGGGGGCGGCTAGGGCAGTATATGGTGGCTATATCGTAGAATGCTCCGATCGGGATGAAATTTCATAGTGAACAAACCCGACATGATCTAAGCAATCTGTGAAAGTTTCATCAAGATCGGTTCAGCAGTTTGGCCGGAAATCGTGTTGAAACAGACAGACGGACAGACGGACAGACTGACAGACGGACAGACGGACAGACGGACGGACGGACGGAAATCAATTCCTGAGCTCGTCCTGATCATTTTGATATATAGTTTATGGGGTCTCCCATCATTCCTTTAAGGCGTTACAGATTCATGACAAAGTCAATATACCCTGTTTCACATGTGAAGGGTATAAAAAAAATAAAAACTCACAGTTCATAAAAAATGAGAAAATTCAAATACAAATTAAGTATTAATTAATTATTATGTGTCCTTGACTTTGTGAGCGTAGTCTCTCCATTTCTACCCGTTCTTCTTTCTCCAACTGCAGTTTCTGCAATTCAAAACGATTATTTTCTTTGGTTTTTTCAAGCTCTAGCTTCTCTTTTTCAATATCCACTTTTTGCTTCTGAATTTCGAACATAGCAGTCAGCAGATTTATGGTTTGTTGCTGACTCCAACGATAGGTGCCATTCGCACGTTTACGTTTTGCCTATATATTATTTATAATAATATGAATAAATAAATTATTTTTTAATTAGTTTAATATATTTATGTACTTACTTCGTCCATGACAAGTTGAATCGTGCTAAAAATCAGCTGGTAATGCAATGCAACAAGTATTGCCACATTTGCAACACAAAATGCTGTGGCATTATTGCCACTTTATTGCAAATGAATTTCTATACAAAACTGAACAGCTGTTTCGCGACATTGCCATATTGCGATAAATGCAACAAATGCAACTAGTTTACAACTTTAAATGAATACCACTAGTGATTTTCTGTGGTGACGCTAACAACGCTGGACAAACAATAGTGACAAACATTAATTCTCAGAGTTTGTCTGCTCACTCAGCGGATATTGAAATGGATTCAGTGATTCCAAGGTCGGATTATTTGGTGTTGACTAAAACGTGGATGCGTGACGATTTTGATCCCGTTTCAATAAATAATTTTGAGTGTGTAACCTGGCAGAACAATCGATCAAATTCTGACACAAATGCAGATGGTGGAGTAGCCATTTATAGAATATTTTCATCGACATCCACGGCCAAAGCTCTGCACGTTGAATTATCGGACACAAGTCGTCTCAGAAAAAATTAGGGCGACGTCTGCTTTCACGGTTGATAAAACGTATAAAATTGTTCTTTTCGCAATTTATATTCACCCTGGAGCAATTGTTTCAAAAATTAGTATTTTGCTGCACCAAGCATTTTTTCCTTATGTGCACAACAGCCAATATGTGCATTCGATCATGCAAATGGATAGTAAAGTACCAGTTCTTCTTTGTGGCGATTTTAACACAAACGTAAAAAATTATGACAATTTCCTTAAATTCATGAAAGTCGTGTATAATCTTGACTGCGCATCAAATGTTGATAAGTCAACAACGCTGGGAGGAACCACCATTGATTAGACTTTTTCGAGGCATATTGATGTTGAAACACTGCCATTTATTTCCTACCTTTCCTATCATTGTCCTATCATATATATAAACACACAGATTAGCTGAAATAAATAAAAATATATTCATTAAACTATGCTATCATTTCATCATTGTTTTGTTATTGTAAGTTGTCACGTAAGACTATCGTCCGTAAACCAACTTTACAGACAGCAATTTGGGGCGTGGCCGGATAATTATGTTCGCTCTACTTATAAATTATTTTTCCAGTATAGTGACTACAGCTTAAAATCTGAGAAATATAAAGGCATTAACAAAATATTTCTATAGAGAAGCAGATATTTGGAGAAAGTCACCAAACTCTCATCTCATCATTTATCACACTAAATCTGGCTACTCAAGCTGTTAAAATGGAGGAAATGTGTGTGTTTTATTGACTTAGATCTCCATGCCAAACTTTGAGCTATCGAGTTTCCAGCCCCCCGGTGTTTGTAGCAACACCATTTTTATACTTTACCTGCCGCAGACAAGGACAAGAAAGCTTATAGCGCCATTCTTTCGACAACCTAAAGCTAAAAATTTAAGTTGTCCAAAATAATTGAGTTCATACACACTGGTGGACTGACAGCATAAAGGATATTGTACAAAACGAAAGTACTCTTCTAATATCAGCATCTGGGTATTAAAGCTCAAGCAAAGCCTGATAAATTGCGAATTCAGCAGCTATTCAGAGGCGCAAAGTTAATAAAACAAGTGAAACGTTGCAGTCGAACGCAACCGACTGCGGAATACTCGTTACCAGTATTAAACCGGTAAAAAAGGCCTGATTGCAAGGGTACGGATGCGGCAGGGTGTCGCTGCCTTAAAGATTCTCCGATGCAGATGGGGATGCCACCAGCTATCTTCCTTCCAAATTTGTTGACTCTAGCTCAAAGCATGTAAAAGGTGGGGAAAGGGGGCGAAATGGGTGGGCAGGCTCCAAAACTTTGATGCAGATTTTGGGGGTCGTTGCCAGCTATCTTACTACCAAATTTGGTGGCCTGAGCTCCACAACTCTGGAAGATACACGCATTCCCGTTTGTGATGAAGCGTTGGAGCGGATGGGGGTGGCTAAGGCAGTATTGGTGGGCGTGGCATCCAAACTTTTGATGCAGTTTTTGGGTGGTCATCATCCCCTATCTTGGCATTAAATTTGGTAGCTACAGCTCAAAAACTGTTGGAGACATAACCATTTCTGATTTCAAAATGCGGGGGGGCTGGGGGCGGAATGGGGGGCGTGGCTTCAAAATTTTTAATGCAGTTTTTGGGGGTCGTTACCAGCTATCTTCCTACCAAATTTGGAAGCTCTAGCTCCACAACTCTGGAAGATACACGCATTCCCGTTTTTGACGAAGCGATGGGGTGGATGGGGGCGGCTAGGGCAGTATTGGTGGGCGTGGCATCCAAACTTTTGATGCAGTTTTTGGGGCGTCATAATCACCTATCTTGGCATTAAATTTGGTAGCTACAGCTCAAAAACTGTTGGACACATAGCCATTTCTGATTTCAAAATGCGGGGGGGCTGGGGGCGGAATTGGGGGCGTGGCTTCAAAATTTTTGATGCAGTTTTTTGGGAGTTGCTAGTAGCTATCTTCTTACCAAATTTGGTAGTTCTAGCTCCACACTTCTGGAAGATACACGCATTCCCGTTTGTGATGAAGCGTTGGAGCGGATGGGGGTGGCTAAGGCAGTATTGGTGGGCGTGGCATAAACGATGCAGTTTTTGGGGGTCATCATCACCTATCTTGGCATTTTGGGCTGGGGGCGGAATGGGGGCCGTGGCTTCAAAATTTTTGATGCAGTTTTTGGGGGTCGTTACCAGCTATCTTCCTACCAAATTTGGAAGCTCTAGCTCCACAACTCTGGAAGATACACGCATTCCCGTTTTTGACGAAGCGTTTGGGTGGATGGGGGCGGCTAGGGCAGTATCGGTAGGCGTGGTATCCAAACTTTTGATGCAGTTTTTAGGGGGTCATCATCACCTATCTTGGCACCAAATTTGGTGGCTATAGCTCAAAAACTGTGGGAGACCTGCGGGGGGCCTGGGGGCGGAATGGGTGGACGTGGCTCCAAAATTGTTGATGTAGTTTTTGGGAGTTGCTAGTAGCTATCTTCTTACTAAATTTGGTAGTTCTAGCTGAAAGTATGTGCGAAATATGCTGGTTTATCGGTTTTGAGTTATCGAATTTATCGATTTGCCAGCCCCCCAGTTATCGTAGAACCCCAATCTTGACACTTTAATTTACTATCCCATAGATAAAGAGAATTGGAAAGTTTCAAGTCTCTAGCTTGAAGGGTGTGGAAAAAACTTGCACACATACGGACGGACAGACGGACAGACGGTCAGACGGACAGACACGATGACGGACATTGCACAAAACCAATATACTCTTTACCTTCGGTAACGAGTATAAAAAGTTTAAATTTTTGTTTAGTGAACGTAAAGCAAAGTTTTTGAGTCTTAAGACCATCCAAAATTTAAGCTCGAACAATGGAATAAATTATCATTATTATAAGGCAAAGTGCACGTAATATTTGGTAAAAGGCTCATTACACTAAGCTCCCAACTGCTTTGCCCGCACTTTTCCTCCATTGTGGCATCAAAATTTTTGATGCAGATCTTTATGGAATGTCGATTGCTATCTACATACCAAATTTGGTGACTTTAGCTGGAAGTTTGTAAAAAGTGTGGAAAGGGGGGCTGGGGGCGGTATGAGTGGGTGTGCCATTCAAATTTTTGATGCAGATCTTAGTGAAATTTCTCTGGTAACAACGAACTTTGTGAGATGGTTCTGAGGAGGGCTAGCTGAAGCCACCGGACGGGTCGCAGGTTGCGGATAGCGCAAGGCCTCCATCGGAGGTTAGCTGCGAATAGCGACTTGTTGTAATAAGCAGTCCCGGACAACAGCGGGTACCACACCGATAGTGGGACCGACAAGGCGCTTGTCTGACCGTCTTTAAAACATAGTCTCACACACACCCAACTCCTACACAAGATCCTACCCATTTCCTATCCCCCACAGCTCACACGGGCAGTGGTGACGTCCTTAGGCAAGTGTGCCTCTTCACTCCCCTAAGCCAGGGTGTTACGTGGTCCGGGCCCATTGGTTGGTTTGCAGTCAGGGGTTTCTGACTGTAATAGAACGGAGCCTCACCGATACCTGGCCGCCTCGGTGAGTATACCTGGCCCCGGCGTGTTAATGGGGTCTATGACATGCCGGTACTACTTTCCCCCACACTCGTGGGACCAAATATATGGAAAAAATTTTAAATGATATGCGGGGCTTAACCGCTACACAGATAGCAGAGCGGATGGAAGAGGCGGCTCTGGACTTGGGTGGCAAGCTGACACCGCGCGGGGGCCAGACCCCCCACTCGAGGAGTGTTGCCAAGCCAAAGGGCTCGTCCCCGAAGCAAAGCACCTCCAGAAGTGCAGAGGCTGTCAAGCCGCGTGTGGTGGACAGTGGGGACACCAAACGGACGAACGTAGGGGGTGGGAGCGCAGTGCCCGGCACTGCCCAGTGGCTGTCCCGCACACAAGCAATGTCGGCGGGAAAGACACTGCAACACCCTCTTCTGGTCCGCAGAAGAGGAAGCAGATGCCGCCCATCCCGGCACCAGGCCAACCCGGTGGGGCTGGTGACCCGCTAAGGCATGGCCTAAGCAGAGCCGGCCGCAAATGGTATCTTCGGTACCTGGGTCGTGGCTTGAAGCCGGAGGAGGCGCGCAGGAGAGCGCTGGAGCATCGGGCCCCGACCGTGTCTCCAGGCGAGAGGAAGGGAGAGGAAGCTGGCGTGGGGAAGAAGCGGCAATGGCAACAAACATCGCCTGCTGAGGCCCCCAATG
The DNA here is from genome assembly GCA_018904305.1 of Scaptomyza montana. Classification (NCBI taxonomy): domain Eukaryota; kingdom Metazoa; phylum Arthropoda; class Insecta; order Diptera; family Drosophilidae; genus Scaptomyza; species Scaptomyza montana. Next base: position 721,829 of record JAEIGR010000061.1, on the reverse strand, counting down.
ACGCCAATAAGAAACCTAAGCGCAAGGGCAACGCGGCTCTTGAGGGCTCTGGAACCTCGAGGGACACGAAGCATCCGACGGCAGCCTCGTACGCCAGCGTAGCCAAGGGCACAATCTTGGCTATAATGGCGAGCGAGCACCCGAAGAGGCTTCTGTCCAAAGAGGAGCTGACGGCGGTGGAACAGGCCCTCGTCGAGGACGAGATTCCGATGCCCAACATCGTGACCGTCTTTTTGCCACGGACGGCTGGCGAGCCGGTGGCAAAGTCCTTTGGGCTGCTCACGGAGCAGAACAGAGGGCTCAGCACTGACACCTGGAAGCTGCTCAGGTGGAAGGAGGCTGAGGGAGGCAAGATCCTGACGCTAGGCGTGGAGGATGACGCACTTGCTCTCCTAAAGAACCGGGGCATGCTGTTGAGCTTCCGCTTTGGGCAGCTCAAATGCAAGCTTCATGGGAAGAAGGAGGAAGCGGCGGCGGCTGATGCGGAGGCGAAAGCTGACGATGTGCCTGGCACTTCAGCAGCCTCAGCCGTAGCGACACATGAGTGTCCGCCAGATGGAGCAGCGGAAGCAGAGGCGTTGGTGGTTATGGGGGCCGAACTAGAATCGGTGTCCCTCCAGGGTCTGGACCGGTCCAGACTCAACTTCCGCGGAAATGGTGACATCACCAGTGAGGATGGGCCATCTGATGATGAGCGGACACCCACCGGGGCGCAGTCAGAGGCATATCTGACGCTCTCGGAGGGTGAAGAAGAGCTCTAGGGATGGAGACCACCAGCGTTGCACAGATTAACCTGCATCATGCGAGGGCAGCTTCGGCTGTCATCGGCAGGTTGGTCACCATGCGCATCCAGGAGCCATGGGTCGTCAGAGGCAGGATCTGCGGCCTTAACCACGTAAGTGCAAGAGTAATTGCGGATGTGAGAGAGGCATCGCCAAGAGCTTGTATCTTGGTACGGAAGAATACTAACTTTCTATGTCTTTCTAACTTTCTCACCAAAGATTTAGTAGCAGTGCTGATCACTGGAGAGCGTTGAAGTATCGTGGTGGCGTCGGCGTACTTCCCGGGAGATGAGGCGGAGGCTCCTCCATTAGAGGTTCAGGCTCTAGTGGACTACTGCGATGCCAACGCACATAGCATCACGTGGGGCAGCACAGATACAAACAGCAGAGGTGAGTGTTTACTTGATTTTCTACTAGTTAAGGATCTCACTGTTTTCAACGTGGGGGCAGAACCTACGTTTGTAACCAAAAGCAGGGCCAAGGTGCTAGATATCACCTTTGGCAATGACGGAGGCTCCAGGTTGGTTCGCAATTGGAGAGTCTCTACTGAACCATCATTGTCGGACCATAGGATTATCCTATTCGACCTTTGTAGTAACCTAAGTTTTAGTAAGGACATCAGAAATCCTGGACAGACTGATTGGCAACAATATCGGTCCTGTCTGGGGTTAAATCTGAGCAGACTAAACTACAGTAAAAGAGCTTCCTCACAGGAAGAGATTGAGCAGCTATCTATAGACGTGGGCAAGACTATCTTGGATGCTTATCATTCAAGCTGTCCTATTAAGAGCATTAAATCCAGCAGGGATAATCCATGGTGGACTAAGAAGCTAGGACTACTTCGAGTGGAGGTCAGGAAACTGTTTAACGCAGCTAAAAAGAGTAATGACAAATGGGATTGTTATACCAGGAAGCTTACTGAGTATAACAAGGAGATACGCAATAGCAAACGGGATCATTTCAGGAAGTTTTGTTCCACTCTAGAGCAGGCCAAGCCCGCTGCAAGGGTGTTCAAAGCCATCTCAAAAGGGAAAGTGCTCTCGGAACTTTGCCTTAAGAGACAGGATGGGACTTTCACGGACAATGAGGTAGAGAAGGCTGAACTTCTCTTACAAACTCATTTCCCGCTTTGTAGGACCATTTCAGATAGTGATATCAGCTACGTACAGACCTCTGGGAGGAGACCCGAGTGGAGATTAGCTGCAGAAATTGTAACTGAGCATAGGATCAGGTGGGCCATCGGATCACTCAGTCCCTATAAGGCCCCGGGGGTGGATGGCATCCTTCCCATCCTCTTACAGAAGGGTATAGACCCTCTCTTAGTATTTCTAATCAGAATCTTCCATGGGAGCATTGCCCTGGGGTACATACCTAGGGAGTGGAGGACGGCGAGGGTGATTTTCATCCCGAAGGCAGGAAAGAAAGACCCGTTTCTTCCCAAATCCTTCAGGCCAATCAGCCTTACCTCATTCCTGCTAAAAACCCTCGAAAAGATAGTAGACAATCACATTAGATCTGTGCACGTAGTGGCCAAGCCACTACATGCACATCAGCATGCGTATAGGGCAGGGATGTCAACGGAGTCAGCTTTGCTTGACCTAGTGAATACTCTCCAGAAGTCTGTGAAAGCAAAAGAGGTCGCACTCTGCGCCTTTATGGACATAGAAGGTGCTTTTGACAACACGGCGCATGACGTGATGGTCAGAGCCCTTGAGAGTAGAGGAGTTGAATCAGGACTCACGTCCTGGTTAGGCAAACTCCTGGACTCTCGCATAGCAGAAGTAACCGTCAGTAACTCGACGATTAGAGCACAAACCACCAGAGGCTGTCCTCAAGGAGGTGTCCTATCACCTCTCCTTTGGAATCTGGTGGTAGATGATCTCTTAGCTAAGCTTACGGATAATGGCTTTCGAGGAGGTACAATTATACCAGTGTCCACGGAGGTCAAATATCTGGGGGTTATACTAGATAAAAGACTCCTCTGGAAACAGCAGGTGGAGCACGCTGTTCGGAAAGGCACTTTAGCCCTGATGAGCTGCAGAACTCTTGCGGGGAAAAACTGGGGGCTTTCACCTAAGATTCTGATGTGGATGTATACTGCTATGGTGAGGCCCATGGTGTGCTACGGAGCAGTGGTCTGGGCTGGACGCATGGACCAGGAAGGTACGAGAAAGCAACTGGGTAAACTCCAGAGGCTTGCATGCTCGTGCATCTCGGGCGCAATGCGCACCTGCCCCTCCACTGCTCTAGACGTTCTACTAGGGCTTCCACCGCTGCATATATTCATAAAACACAACGCAAGCAGAAGTCACATGAGGATAACGGGGGCATTAACAACCGGTTCGGCTGCAGGAGCCACAGGCTCACTGTTAGAATACCCACAGGCTGCAAAGATGGCGCAATTTAGCTTCAGTAAGCTCTTTAACATAGAGCTTAGCAATAAGGCAGAATGGACCAACCTGTCAACTACCTATAATGTGAAAACATGCTATTAGGTGGTACACAGACGGTTCGCTTACAGAGGAGGGGGCCGGGGCCGGAGTCTGCGGACCTCGACTCAATACCCATGAACCCCTTGGCAAGTTCGCCAGTATTTTCCAAGCGGAAATACACGCGATAGAGAGATGTGCCGCTTTCAACATCGACAGACGGTACGATCGCAGAGACATAGCCATCTTTTCAGACAGTCAGGCAGCTATAAAAGCACAAGGTGCTTATAAAATAGCTTCCAGGCTGGTTTGGCAATGTATAGTAACATTAAACAGGTTGGGGACTAATAATAGAGTCACCATCTATTGGGTCCCTGGGCCCACGGGAATCCCGGGTAATGAGGTAGCGGACCAAATGGCCAGGAAGGGTGCAAGCACTCCTCTCTGCTGGCCGGAACCCTTCTGTGGGCTGGGCCCTGGGGTCATCGAGCAGAGCAGCCGCTCTGACCTTTGGTCCGATAGTGCGAACTTCTGATTGTGTTCGCAGGGGGCGAGACAGAGTAAAAGGCTTTTAGGCAACTACAACAAGACGAGGATTGAGGACTGTCTGAAGCTGAGCAAGGTTTCTCTTCGGACTGTCACAGGCTTCTTGACAGGACACTGCAGATTGCGTAGGCATTTACATAGGATACGCATAGGGAACGAGGCTACATGCAGGCTCTGTCTGGAGGGGGACGAAACTCCAGAACACCTACTAGAGGAGTGCCCTGCCATAGGTCGGCTGAGATTATCTCAGCTCGGGCGGGTCACACTAAACACTGAGGAGATGAAGGCTCTCCGTCCAGGCGACATCATCGCGTATCTGCGATCGATTGCACTGTACGGGGAGCTGTAGCTCATACACTAGGATGAGGGCACAATAGACCCAGGTGGTCGCAGTGCACTAACCTCCTTTTTCATAATAATAATAATAGTGAAATGTCAATTGCTATCTTCATACCAAATTTGGTGACTCTAGCTCGAAATTTGTAAAAAGTGCGGAAAGGGGGCGAAATCGAGGGCGTGGCTCCAAAACTTTGATGCACATTTTTGGGGGTCGTTGCCAGCCATCTTCTTTTGATGCTATTTTTGGGAGGTCATCATCACCTATCTTGGCACCAAATTTGGTGGCTCTAGCTCAAAAACTGTTGGAGATATAGCCATTTCTGATTTCAAAATGCGGGAGGGCTGGGGGTGTAATGGGTGGGCGTGGCCCCAAAACTTTGATGCAGTTTTTTGGGGGTCGTTACCAGCTATCTTCCCACCAAATTTGGAAGCTCTAGCTCCACAACTCTGGAAGATACACGCATTCCCGTTTTTGACGAAGCGTTGGGGTGGATGAGGCGGCTAGGGCAGTATTGGTGGGCGTGGTATCCAAACTTTTGATGCAGTTTTTGGGGGGTCATCATCACCTATCTTGGCACCAAATTTGGTGGCAATAGCTCAAAATCTGTGGGAGATATAGGCTTTTTTGACATTAAAGTGCCGTGGGACTGGGGACGGAATGGGAGAATGGGGGGGCGTGGCTCCAAAATTTTTGATTCAGTTTTTGGGGGTTGCTAGTAGCTATCTTCTTACCAAATTTGGTAGTTCTAGCTGTAAGGATGTGCGAAATATGTGGGTTTATCGGTTTTGAGTTATCGAATTTATCGATTTGTCAGCCCCCTAGTTATCGTAGAACACCATCTTGACACTTTAATTTACTTTCCCATAGATAAAGAGAATTGGAAAGTTTCAAGTCTCTAGCTTGAAGGGTGTGGAAAAAACTTGCAACCATACGGACGGACAGACGGACAGACACCATGACGGACATTGCACAAAGCCAATATACTCTTTACCTTCGGTATCGAGTATAACAAACTGACAAAGAAAGCTTTTGCGGAATCCGCCGCTGCAGCGCGCTTGTTACCACAAACAATTGACATCAGGCTCAAAGCACTATGTTTCTAAATTGGGTTTCTTTTAGGTTTTATACCCTTAAGCCTTGTTGTCGCATACAACGGAAACTGAAACCGAAACTGAAACCGAATCTGATTTTCGGGTTCGGTTTCGGTGGGCGGCTGATTTTGCTTGGGTTGCGACATATAACTGAAACTGAAGCTGAACTGAATATTTCTTTTTTTTTTCATTCGCTAATTTTCATCCGCATCGCGTTTTATTACTTACAAAATGCTAAATTATTCATTCAATCGCAGCGTTCCTTGCTGCAAATTATTGTTTTGAAAAAGACTTTTTAATGTTGTTCATGGTGCTCGGCAACAAAGTTTATAAGAGGAAAAGCCCACAAAAAATCTACAAGGAAAGATCCGAAGAAGGGGCTGTGAGCATTTTGATAGAACGTCATTTGATGGACGACGATACAAAGTTCCGTGAGTACTTTCGAGTGACCCCGTTTTTGTTTGGAAAATTGTTAGATGTGTTGAAACAAGATCTTGAAAAAAATCCAACGACTTGGGTGCGCAACCCAATAAGCGCCCAGCATAAATTGTGCCTTACTTTGCAGTATTTGGCAACCGGCGAAACATTTCGATCCCTATCGTTTCAATACCGTGTGCACCATTCCACTATTTGGCGAATAGTAGAGAAATGCCTAACCTCTATCATTGTGCATTTCCTCGAAAAATCCATCCCCACACCGACGACCGCTTATTTCCAAACAGTCGTCGATGATTTTTACTCAAAGTGGAATTTCCCAAATTGCTGCGGGGCGATTGACGGCAAACACGTCCGCATAAAATGCCCGCCAAAAGCGGGTTCAGCCTATTTTAATTATTAAGGCTTCCATTCAACTGTATTGTTAGCAATCGTTGATGCCAACTATAAATTCATTGCAGAGGAGACGCAGGTAAAAAATCGATGCTTATTTCCAAAAAAAATTTCAAATTGATTTTGAATGCAAATTTTCACAGGCATTTTCCTAAAAAGTGTAATGGGCAAATTGATCAACAATGGGAATTTTAATATTCCACCTCCTGCTGCACTGCAATTAACCAACGTTGAATTGCCAAACATTATGCTTGGTGATGAAGCATTTGCTTTGAACACTTCCATGATGAAACCATATCCAAAAGCACAGTCGCTGCTCGATAAAACAAAAGCCATATACAACTATAGACATTGTCGTGCAAGAAGAACAACTGAAAATGTGTTTGGCATTATGTCGTCGTATTTTCGGATTTTCTTCACACCAATTCAAACAACATCTGAAAAAATTGACAAAATTGTACTCGGTAGTTGCATTCTGCATAATTTAATGCGCAAGGAAAAAATCCCTAGTCCATCGGAATCGATATTCGAAAACACCGATAATGTGGCTTCACCTTCAGAAAATTTGCTTGGAATAGCAAGTGCAATTGGTAGGCCCACGAGCGAAGGAGTAGCCATTCGAGATAAATTTAAAGATTATTTCAATGGAGCTGGTGCAGTGCATTGGCAAGAAAAAATGATTCAATGAATAAAAATAATACAAAAAATGTGTTATTTTATGTGTTTATGTGTTTATTTTAAATAAAAATAAAATCAGCCGAAATCACATGTCCTTTACTTCATATTCATTTGTTTCTTCTTCTGGTCGTTGTTCTTGTTCTTCATCCGTTGTTGATTGCTGGACTTGTGCCTCCTCATCCAAATAAATTAATTGAACGTTGGCATTTTGTTCCGCCGCCCAACTCATTTCTTCTTCTCCGACCAATTGATTAATTTTCAATTTGACTCGGGCAAATCGCAATCGATCGAATTGACGCAATGTTATTGCAAGCAGAAGCACAGAAGCTTTGCACAGCATCGGGTGGATTTTGTGGCAAAAAATCAGCTGCCTTTGGCCGATCTTTTAAAAATTCACAAAGTAATTCCTCCATATACGAAGGCTTTTGTTTTTTCGGTGCAGAGACAAGCGGTTCAGAACACAGAGAGTCAACGTTTGACATATCCAATGAATAGTCTTCTTCGAACGGTGATTCTGTGCTCTCATCAAAACCAAATGCCGCTGCTGCTGCAGTACTGTTCAACTGTACTGATGACAAAGATCTGAAAACAACAAAAAAGAAAACAAAATGCATCGAAATTAATTACAATTATTTACAAACAATTCAACAATAAAACTTCCTTTTTCTTCATGATCGATGTTTGCAGCAAAAACGAAAGCGACTCGTCTCTTTTGCTAGGTGCTAGCGCTGCGGAGCCGGTTATTTTTTTGCCATTATTTTTGACAAAATAGTCTCGCATAGCTACCCATTTCTTCCTCACGACATCAACTGTATTGAAATATTAATGAACATAAAACAAACATTTCCAAAAAAAATTAATCACAAAGCACGCAAAATAAATTACCATCCATAGACAATTCGTTTGCCAACTTCAACCACAAATGATTTTTGTGTTCAGTATCTCGGAATTTCTTGTGCTTCACGCTGTACAAAACTTCGTTCGACTTAACAAATTCAATCAATTTTTCTTCATCCTCCACACTTAATTTTACTTTTCTATTGCTAGACATTTTTCCAATTATCAACACACACGCTTGAAAAACATATGCATATTCGGTTGGCAGCAACCGAATAAAGTCAAAAGTACTTGTTTCGGTTTCGGTTGCAAGTGTACTGAATTCGGTTTCGGTAGCTAGCAACGGAAAAATTACGATTTTCGGTTTCAGTTTCGGTTTCAGTTGCAAATGTACTGAATTCGGTTTCGGTTTCGGTTTCCGTTGTATGCGACAACAAGGCTTTAACCCATAAAATGGGTAAAAAAAAGGTATAATGGTTTTGTGCAAAAGTATGTAACAGGCAGAAGGAAGCATCTCCGACCCCATAAAGTATATATATTCTTGATCAGCATCAACAGCCGAGACGATAAAGCCATGTCCGTCTGTCCATCCGTCTGTCCGTCTGTATGAACGCGTGGATCTCAGAGACTACAAGAGCTAGAGACTTCAGATTTTGTATATAAGTTCTCCTATACCATGAGCAGAACAAGTTTGCTTCAAATTATCGATAACTATTCTGGTTTCCGATATACACATGGAATCGATAACAAAAATAAAAGGTAACGATAGAACTTTTCTGAAAATTTCGTCTAAATCGGTTACGAAACACCGGCGATATCGAATTTAATCGATTGAAGTTAAGTCAGTAGACCAAAGTCTTTTATAAATTTAGTTTATTTATTACAACTGGGTTCAGGGTATCTTCTAGTCGGGCCTTCCCGACTAGATTGATTGATTTTTTTAAACTTTTTGTTTTAATTTTGAGGCTAGTTTTTATACTCGTTACCGATGGTACAGAGTATATTGGGTTTGTGCAATGTCCGTCATGGTGTCCGTCCGTCCGTCCGTCTGTCCGTCTCTATGTTCGCAACTTTTTTCCACACCCTTCAAGCTTGAGACTTGAAACTTTCCAATTCTCTTTATCTATGTGATAGTAAATTAAAATGTCAAGATGGGGGCTCTACGATAACTGGGGGGTTGGCAAATCGATAAATTCGATAACTCAAAACCGATAAATTCACATATTTCGCACATCCTTACAGCTAGAACTACCAAATTTGGTAGGAAAATAGCTACTAACAACCTCCAAAAAACTGCATCAAAAATTTTGGAGCCACGCCCCCCCATTCCGCCCCCAGCCCCCCTTTCCCCACCTTTTACAAACTTTGAGCTAGAGTCACCCAATTTAATATGAAGATAGCAATTGACATTCCATAAAGATCTGCATCAAACATTTCGATGCCACTCCCACCCATACCACCCCCAGCCCCCCTTTCCATACCTTTTACGAACTGTGAGCTTAAGTCACCAAATTTGGAAGGAAGAAAGCTGGTGGCATCCCCATCTGCATCGGAGAATCGGCAGCGTACACCACTGCCACAGCCGTACCCCTTTGTAATCAGGCCTTTTTTTACCGGGTTTAATACTGGTAACGATTATACCGCAGTCGGTTGCGTCCGACTGCAACGTTTCCACTTGTTTGTTATAGATATAACAGAAGAGAAGCCACAGAAAAAATAGCATGGAATAACACAAAAGAAAAATTCTTTTGTTTATATTTTTTACTTTTTAATGAAAGACTTTTAGATGAGTCTTATTATGTTTTTCTTTTTTAGAAAAATATTATTACAATACTACAATCAAAGCTTTAATAATTAAACTAGAAAGCAGAAACATTATTTTGTTATGTATACTCTAAAAATGGAAGTAAAGCAACAAATGGTACACATGAATAAAGAGGGGAATCTTTGGACTCATTGGCATATCTTCATATTTATGGTTCAATGCAAAAGCAAACACACACACACATACAGAAGTCCTAAACGAACGGCGGAGAGACCAACAGTATATGCTGTGCAAACCAGGAGCGACATCAGCGGCAAAGGATCCGGCAGTGCCTCTAAAGTATGTTAAAGATTCCAAATCTTTTGTTTCATAAAACACAGTTACAGCCACAAAAACGTTCACACTTATACAATTGTTTATACTTAAATGGATGAGTGAGTTCAACTATTGATTTAGTAGTAGCAACACTGTAGGTTGCAATATTTACATATGCAAACTATTGTTTAAATTGCGAAAAGTCTATACTAACACAATAAAACCAAACAACGCTAGGATAACTTAATAAGATGTTTAAAAATAGAAAATTAGTAGTAAGGGTTTTTAGGACTTGCTAAACTATTAAGTTTGTGTTATTATAGCAAACCTGGAAAAAAACTAGTGGAAACGCTTCAGTCGGACGCAACCGACTGCGGTATACTCGTTATCAGTATTAAAACCGGTAAAAAGAGGCCAGATTGCAAAGGGGTACGGATGCGGCAGGGGTGAACGCTGCCGTAAAGATTCTCCGATGCAGATGGGGTGCCACCAGCTGTCTTCGTTGCAAATTTGGTGACTCTAGCTCAAAGTTTGTAAAATGTAGGGAAAGGGGAGCTGGGGGCGGATTGGGTAGGTGTGGCATCCAAATTTTTGCTGCAGATCTTTGTGGAATGTCAATTGCTATCTTCATACCAAATTTGGTGACTCTAGCTCAAAGTTTGTTAAAAGTTTGGAAAGGGGGGGGCTGGGGGTGGTATTGGTGGGTGTGGCATCCATATATTTGCTGCAGATCTTTGTGGAATGTCAATTGCTATCTTCATACCAAATTTGGTGACTTTAGCTCAAAGTTTGTAAAAGTTGTTGAGAGGGGGGGCTGGGGGTGGTATCGGTGGTATTTCCAAAGTTAGCCATTTCACCTAAGCTGGTGAATTTCATAAGAAAATAGAGACAACATATCAAGGAACACTTTTATCTATTCTTTATTTTGGCGCCATTGAACTGTCAATAAGAAATGTTTGAATTAAAATTTTTTGCATATGTACAACCTGTCAGTAATTGTTTATTTTGTCTTTGCTATTTCATTTATTTAAAGATGAGCATATTCTAGGACACTTCCAAATGACTTACTCTGTAGCTTATAGCCATATATATTTTTTGTTCCAATTTCTTTTGTGAGAGGACAAAAGAAGAAATATGATTTTACTACCGTTTATATGTGTTTGTACACTAAGAAAAATAGGAACAAATGTTCTTAGTTTTTCTTACTTTTCTTTTGGTATATAAAAACTAATGGCGGTCTTATAAACATTTTCTTAGTTAAGTTTTTGGTCCTTAATTGTAATAAGAACTATGGATATATAATAAGAACGAAATTGATTCCATATGTAAAAAATTAAGAACAGCATTCTTACAATAACTAAATTTCATAACAAAGTGACATTGACATTAGATTTCGTACGTTACATCAGGTTGTAGGAGGGACATGGTAAAGGGAGGAAAGGTAGGTCTAGAGGATGGTAGCGTTTGAGTCTGCAACATTGCAGGCTGTTGTCGAGAAGCTGAACTGCAAGCGGATTGTCGTGGTTTTCTAAACGTTGCTCGTAGCGGCGACTGATTTCACGGATGGACTTCTTGACCGTAGCGATCTTCAGATCGCGGTGCAGCAGATCGTTGCGTACGTAGAACGGCGCGTTCACTATTGATCTTAGCATCTTCGACTGAAATACTTGTATGATGTTGGTGTTTGTGTCCGCAGTTGACTCCCATAGCTGGATCCCGTAGATCCAGATTGGCTTTAATATGGCTTTATAGATCAGCAACTTGTTGCGAGGACTAAGCGGTGACCTACGACTTAGGAGCCAGTAGAGAGACTTGAACCTGAGGTTGAGTTTCGTCCGTTTATTTCAAAGGTGCTCCTTCCAGGTGAGCCTTCTGTCCAAAGTTAGCCCTAGATATTTAACCGAGCGAGCAGGTGTCAACGATTGGCCAAGAAACCTTACAATTGGGCAACTTTGGTGTCTCAGCGTGAAGGTCACTTGTGTGGACTTCTCAGCATTGGTGGCGATGTTCCATTTAGTGAGCCAAGGCTCCAAGGAGGACAGGTGCTGTTGAAGCTTCCTAGAGGCTGCTATATGGTCGTCGTCCGTTGCAAGAAACGCGGTGACATCCGAAGTCCTCCGAGTTTGTCGCTGGCATGTCTGCTGTGTAGAGAGTATACAACACGGGACCCATGACACTACCTTGAGGCACACCGGCCATTATGGCTCTGCAGGTATGACTTGAGCAACAATTTGAAGGCAGATTCTTTTTTAGCTTATACAGCTGTCCTGGGTGCTACACTCTGTCAAATGCCTGCTTCCCATCTAGGAAAACTGCTGAACAGTACTTTTTGTTCTCCAATGCATTCAGAATGTGGGAAACAATCCTGTGACACTGCTCTGGAGTACCGTGGTGTCTTCTGAAGCCAAACAGATGTTCTGGGATAAGTTTATTCTGCTCTAGAACAGGCAACAGTCTATGCAAAAATATTCTTTCGAATATTTTGGAGACAACTAGTAGCAAGCTAATTGGGCGATATGAGCTTGCCAGATGCTCAGGTTTGGCCGGTTTGGGAATCATAATGATCTCGGCACACTTCCACTGAGAGGGGAAGTGGCTGAATCTCATTATAACATTTAAGATGTGGGCAATGAGTTGAAGTGCATTTGGTGGAAGTGATTTCATGGCTCTGGCACTAATTCTATCGTACCCTGGAGATTTCCTATCCGAGAGTGAGTTCACCTCTGCTTGCACTTCCTCTACATCACTTTCATCGATTTTCAACTCCATTTGGCATGCGACGTCCAGAAAGTTGCTGACTTCTGTGTTGCTGGTCGAGTCACTCAGCTCGAAGGGGGTGAAAGTGAGTTGCAGGTGAGTTGCTAATTCCTGAGCTTTTTCTACATTGGATCGGCACCAGGACCCGCTAGCACCACGTAGTGGTGAGCTTCTTACGACAGGCTTTTTTTTTTTGGCCCTGGCATTCCAGAGATTGTTGACAGGGTCACCTGGCTCAGCAGCAGTGAGATAGGCTTCGAGCGATTCATTTTGCAGCTTCCTTACGGTCTCCTTCAAATCTTTGGATGCACGATCTCGGGGATTGCTTATGTGCTGTAGCCGCCTTTTTTCTCCTATCTTCGAAGATACCTCATTCGACTAAAGATGTCTGTCTCCGTTAGGAGGAGCACGGGCTGCTCTTGTTGGCGGATTGTTTAAGCTTGCAGCATTGTGGTTATTTCTTGTTAAAGCCGCTGCAGCAATTTCTATGTCTGCTCCAGATTGAAGAACAACATTTGGGTCCACGTGCTGCTGGAGCCAAGAGCGGAATATAGATATATTAGCACCCCTGCCCAGAAAAGGCGAAGGTTTGCTGACAGCAACAACAAGGGTGTTTACACCTAGCTTTACAGCGCTATGGTCGGAGTAAAGATCTAGACTGATGCTTGTGCTAATTTGTCTGGGGTGTAAGCCTTTGGCGATCGCAAAGTCAAGTACGTCTGGCAATTCATTTGGGTCAGTAGGCCAATAGGTTGGCTCACCAGGGGAATGGCAGGTCAAGTGTCGGCTCCAAATGCAGTTTAAGAGAACTGTGCCTTTGGTGTTAGTCAGCCTCGAGCCCCACCAAGTGCTTTTTGCGTTGAAATCACCGCCCGCGATTAACTTGTTGCCGAGACTATCGACCACTTGCTCGTACATGGTCTGCGATATGTTGTGTCGCGGTGGAAAGTATAATGCGGCTAACTTCAGATTTCTGAGCGGATTGTTGAGGGTGACTATAGCTGCCTGGACCCAAGCATGCTGTATCGGCTCTTGAAGCGTAGGAGATTCCTGTTTTGATAATAATTGCAGAGCCGGTTCTTGCCATGCCGCTGGGGTGGTTTGCCGTGATGAGATTATAATTATGTATTGGAAAGTGGGATCGGTTGGTAAAATGAGTTTCAGCTACAAGGAGCACATCGATATTGTTCGTCTTGATGTAGTGCTCAGCTTCGGTCTTACTGTTGCATAGGCCGTTAGCGGTCCAAAGGGTAATTTTTAATTTTATTTGCATTGATTAAGGGCAGACTTGAAGTTGGATAACATCTGGGTAAACTGGACTGTGAGTTGCATTACCATTTGCTGAATAAGGGTCTCAACCTTTTTCATGATTAACTCTTCGTTTAAGGCTTGTGTGGGATTGGGCTGGGATGGGTAACGTGGGGTTTCCTGGGTGGCGGTGTGGTTGCGCAGATGGCTGGCAAAGCTGATGTCGGGGTTGACATGGTTGATTTGGGCAGGGTGAGTTCTGTTTATTGGATGTGTTCTGTATTTAGTCTGACGTTGGGCCGTTAGCTGGTAGAATCTGAAGCCTCTATAGGATGCCGTGTGATCTTTGCCACAGTGGGCACAGCAGGCCTCCATTTCCTTTGATTTCTTACAGTCGGACGTTGGGTGGTTCTGCGCGCACTTGAAGCATCTATGAGGTTTGTTGCAAAACCGCTGCGTGTGTCCAAATTCTTGGCTTCTGTAGCACTGGACCAGATCGTTAAACTTTTTGGTGGTTCGAAGACCACAACGGCGTTACAAAATCTCTTAATTTCAAATATCGAATAGTTGTTTTTCTTGGGTTCTAGTTCGATAAAAAAGTTTGACATGGGCTCTTTGGTGCTGCGTTTCTTGGCAGGGGCAATGTGTCTAACTATGTGGCCCATTTCATCAAGCTCGCTCGTCATAAGTTTTACCGCGTTGGAGTAGTGCATGCCCTTAAGTACAACTTGGTAGGCTCTTTTCTCCTTAAGTTGGTAAGTGTGAAAGTTTACTTCATTGGCTGTCAGTTCCTTCACAAGTTTGCGATAGTTTTCACTTTCATTGGTCATCAGTCTAACTTTGTCATCAGGGCCCGACTTATATGTATATGTACCTTTACCTATGACTTGTTCCACTAATTTTTTCATATCAACGGTGTTGGTGACATTATCTGTAAAGATCGGTGGCGGCTTTGGGCCCGCTGGAGCTGGAACATCTTGTTTCTCTGCAGTTTTGGCAGCAGGCGCTGCTGGACCTGTTCTGAATCGTTTTCCGCTGGGTCAGTCGGGAAAAGCTATTGCTGGTATCTACGTCTTGATCCATTTTTTTTGGGTTTATTTTGCAAGCGACGAACTTCTTCCATGTCTAGCTGAAGAGAGTTTGTGTCAGACTCTGACGATGAGCTAGAAGATTGCCTGGTCGTTTTGAGGGTTTCTTTTTAGTGAGCTTTGGTGAGGTGCCCTTGCGCTTCACTGGGTGGGTCAACCATTTGGCAGGTGCCTGCCATGTGATCGAGTTAGCGGCGGGCTCAGGCGCCTTCTCGCCGTCACTCATTTCGATGAAGAGAACTTTCGAGCACTGGTACAATTAAATTGCAGTTTTCTGAACGCACTCGCCAGCGGTGAGTGTTTACGTTTGCGCAGAGATCACGCGATTGGCTCGACCAATCAGGGCGAAGCTCGCGCGATAGACTAAGCTGCAGCAGTAAGCCGAAAGCTAGGTGAACGAACTACTACTCGAGATAAAAATCTTCCGTAATCGCGTCTGCACTCGATGAGTGTACAATCGCAACTGGTTCATAAAATAAGAACAAAACTACCAACCGATGCAGAGTCAATGTTTGTTCGGTTAACATTAGAGTTAACTGTGCTTAGTAAACGAGAGGGCTCAAGTTTAATTCCCAGAAAAGGCAATGGATTTTCATCATAGGTAAGATTAATCAAATAAATTTAATTTAATTATGCTTCTAATATTTCTAGCGGCATGAGAATGTTTGTCAGCATTATAAACAGCACAATCCGCCGTGGTGCCTTCCCCCAGCATAAAATTTATTGTTTATTTCCTATTCATAGAAAAATAATTTGGAAGTGCAACCTTAAAACAAAACTTTTCTGTCCCATATCTCGTGAAAAACCGAATATTCTTGCTTCAAGCTTAAAATATTTTTGACTTTTTAGATCGCGAATGATTAATTTTAGAACGTTTTGAGAATGAAATGTAATTATTTTGAGATTATTAATTCTTAAAATAAGTATCAAACTTTTAGAACTTGAGATTTTACTAACTGCAATCAAGCACAAATCCACTTGATTTAAGAACTGACTAGTCGAAAAACTGAAAAAACAAATCAATATAAAAACAAAATGATACTCAATTTTATGACAAAAAAAAATTAATTTGATATTGGCTCTTGTTGGAAAGTACATTTGAAGACTGGCATAGATACTTAGCGCAGCTAAAGCGTTTTTAAATGCTGACAATAATTCTTATGCTTCAGCTAGATATGTAAGAAAAAAATATAACAGTTCCAAAAACATTTCGACTGCAGATAATGTTAATCTTAAACGAACCTGATTTAGCTCAGCTTATTTCGCATTTATGCATGCCAATTTATGGCTTTTACAAAAATATGTGAAAAAATATAAAAACTATTCACACAACATCCATTTTGAACACCCAAAAAAGCTATATATAATGCCGCTGGTAATTTAACCCATGACTCGTTCTTGAATCAAAAAATTTCGTAATCGATTCCGGTATTTCTGTGATTGTTAAAGTTCACTCAGTACTTGATCCAAGTTTTTCGAACTAAGACGGCCGGCTTAAAGTATTTTGAAATTATTTTCAAATATAATGCTCGTTTTTGACAAAAACACTAAAACTTTTTTTTGGCTACATATGATATAAGAATTAAAATGAAGAATCAGGATTTTATAAGAATTAAAATGAAGAATCAGGATTTTTATTCTTATAGAAAAAGCGTTTTCTACTAATAAGCAAGTCCAATTCAATATTATAAGAAAACGTCTTAAAATTTAATCAAGCACTTTATTTTTATATTTGGAACGTTTTGTACTTAAATAAAATAATAAATGTACAAGAACGACTTAGATATGTTAAGAGATTTCTTAAAAATTTGCATACTTATTTTATGTGTATTTGGGACAGGATTAAAATATTTATTCTAAGATTACTAATCAAATACATTTTAGACTCATTAAAACATTTATAAAAATATGAATCTTTCTTAAATAATTCAAGTACGAATCGAAATATTTCTAGAATAAAATTCCAAAATCGAGAACGCCATTTGTTTTTTTTTTTTTCAGTCTAAAGTACGTGATACTGGATTTGGATTAACCAAAGTTATAGACTGATTTCGGGCTGATTTTCAAGATTAATTTTTTTTTATAAATATAGTTTTAAACAAGTGGAAACGTTGCAGCCGGACGCAACCGACTGCGGTATACTCGATACCAGTATTAAAGCCGGTAAAAAGAGGCCTGATTGCAAAGAGGCAGATGGGGATTCCACCAGCTATCTTTCTCCCAAATTTGGTGACTCCAGCTCAAAGTTTTTAAAAGGTTGGGAAAGGGGGCTGGGGGCGGATTGGAAGGGTGTGGCATCCAAATTTTTAATGCAGATCTTTGTGGAATGTCAATTGCTATCTTCATACTAACTTTGGTGACTCTATCTCGAAGTTTGTAAAAAATTTGGAAAGAGGGGCTTGGGGTGGTTTGGGTGAGCATGGCATCCAAATTTTTGCTGCAGATCTTTGTGGAATGTCAATTGGTGACTCTAGCTCACAAATTGTAAAATATAAGGAAAGGGGGGCTGGGGGCGGTATGGGTGGGCGTGGCATCCAAATTTGTGATGCAGATCTTTGTGGAATGTCAATTGCTATCTTCATACCAAATTTGGTGACTCTAGCTCAAAGTTTGTAAGAGGTGGTAAAATCATCAAATACTGCGGCTTTTAAAACTTCGTTCTTTACATAAGAAATCGTTCTTTAATTACGGAAATCTAATGATGGCATACTATTATCAACGGATTTTTTTGATTGGTAAGACCCGATATTATATTTTGAGCGTATAGTTTAGTTCTTCTCTTTATCGCCAAGTGCGAATAAATTTGAGCATCTATGCATATATATTGAGCCACCGATTTGCCGTCCTGACTCTAAAGCACCAAGGCGACTAGTTAAAAAAAAAAAAGGAAACGTTGCAGTCGGACGCAACCGACTGCGGTATACTCGGTAAAAAGAGGCCTGATTGCAAAGAGGTACGGATGCGGCAGGGGTGTAGGCTGCCTTAAAGATTCTCCGATGCAGATGGGGATGCCACAAGCTATCTTCCTTACAAATTTGGTGCCTCTAGCTCAAAGTTTGTAAAAGGTGGGGAAAGGGGGGGCTGGGGGTGGTATGGGAAGGTGTGCCATCCAAATTTTTGCTGCAGATTTTTGTGGAATGTCAATTGTCACCTTCCAACCAAATTAAGTGACTCTAGCTCAAAGTTTGTAAAAGGTGGGGAAAGAATTGGCTGGGGCGGTATGGGTGGGCGTGGCATCCAAATTTTTGAAGCAGATCTTTGTGGAATGTCAATTGCTATCTTCATACCAAATTTGGTGACTCTAGCTCAAAGTTTGTAAAAGGTGGGGAAAGGATGGGCTGGGGGCGGTATGGGTGGGCGTGGCATCCAAATATTTGATGCAGATCTTTGTGGAATGTCAATTGCTATCTTCATAACAAATTTGGTGACTCTAGCTAAAAGTTTGTAATAGGTGTTGGGAGGGGGAAAGGGGGGCTTGGGGCGGTATGGATGGGCGTGGCATCCAAATATTTGATGCAGATCTTTGTGGAATGTCAATTGTTACCTTCCAACCAAATTAAGTGACTCTAGCTCAAAGTTTGTAAAAGGTGGGGAAAGGATGGGCTGGGGGCGGTATGGGTGGGCGTGGCATCCAAATTTTTGATGCAGATCTTTGTGGAATGTCAATTGCTATCTTCATACCAAATTTGGTGACATTAGCTCGAAGTTTGTAAAAGGTGGGGAAAGGGAGGTGAAATGGGTGAGCGTGGCTCCAAAACTTTGATGCAGATTTTCGGGGGTCGTTGCCAGCTATCTTCCTACCAAATTTGGTGGCTCTAGCTCCACAACTCTGGAAGATACACGCATTCCCGTTTTTGACGAAGCGATGGGGTGGATGGGGGCGGCTAGGGTGGTATTAGTGGGCGTGGCATCCAAACTTTTGATGCAGTTTTTGGGGGGTCATCATCACCTATCTTGGCACCAAATTTGGTGGCTATAGCTCAAAAACTGTGGGAGACATAGGCTTTTTTGACTTTAAAATGCGGGGGGCTGGGGGCGGAATGGGTGGGCATGGCTCCAAAGTTTTTGATGCAGTTTTTTGGGGGTTGCTAGTAGCTATCTTCTTAGCAAATTTGGTAGTTCTAGCTGTAAGGATGTGCGAAATATGCGGATTCATCGTTTTTGAGTAATCGAATTTATCGATTTGCCAGCCCCCCAGTTATTGTAGAACCCGAATCTTGACACTTTAATTTACTATCCCATAGATTAAGAGAATTGGAAAGTTTCAAGTCTCTAGCTTGAAGGGTGTGGAAAAAACTTGCAACCATTTTTCTCTTGGTTGCTGTTGGTGTGGTGGTGGGTGCGACTGCGTCGCACTTGTAAAATAATATAAAAGAAAAATGATGGGAGTTCTTCCAAAACGAGTCTTCCTTCGTGGGGATGTTTATTCAGAATGATTAGCTACATGTTTCAAGAATAACTTAAAACTAGTCTTAATATTACATGTTTACAAAGTGTGGGGAGTTTATGATCACTGCAGAGAGGATAAGAAAAAACGGCAACTCCTTGTTCACTGCCTGCTTTTAGGCATGAACATACCGCCCCCCTTGCAGCGTCAAGCAAAAAAAAAAAAAAAAAAAAGATTAGGAACGGAACTGCGTTACGGAACCATGGTCTCTATTGGTGAGCGCATGAGCCGGACAAAATCCAGCCAAATACAGTGTTTTGAGCCAAAGGACCTTTTTGACTCGGAATCACCCCCGGCAGGATGATGTCTGGGTATATATCCGACCCCAACACCAGGCTTGTCATGCTTGACCGGAACCAGCGGTCGTCTGCCAGCGTAACATTCGCCGTATTGGCGCAATGCTGCTCCGCTATGGCCTTGATGGGGGTGCGGATTTTGGTGGGCATCGCCTGGAGAATAACCTCTTTCTGGAACTCGGACAAGCGCGACTTGATCACGGGCGTGCACGCTCTGTCATTACCGACCCGGGTGACGGAAAGCCCGAGGGCCGTTGCCAAGGATGTGTCGAGACGACTGAGCGGGCAGCACGGGTCGACTACTGCTCGCATGTCGAATGTTTTGGACCCCGTATCAAGTCGCAAAACCACTGTTGGTAGCACCGTTGTCCGTTGCCGCTCCAGGATTGAGAAAAGCGACAACTGGCGTATCAACGGTAATGGAGGTGGTGCAACGGAAGGCTGAGGAGAACCTTGTCGAGCCTGAAATGCCGATCGTGTGGGTGCCAATGAGAGTGGCCGTCCCTCGTGCATGTGTAGGAGGGTGTGGTGGTCGCCCTGGCATACGTGGCACCGGTCTTCACGTCGGCACGTCACTCCCGAGTGCTGATGAGCAAGACATTTGGGGCAGTACTTGTTGATGAGTACTGCCCGTAATCTTTTCTCCGCCGTCAAGTGCATAAAACGCTGGCATTTCCGCAACGCGCGAATACCGCGGCACACGCGGCATCGGAACGATGCCGATCCCTTTGGGCCCTTCTTGTTTTGTACTTTCCGGGGTGCCATCCTGCTGCGTAATGAAAAATAGGAACGAGACGGAAATTTGACATGGTAGGATTAGATGATATTTTTCGACTGGTTTCCAGTCTCTGTGGGAAGCAATATCAGCTTCGCGATTGGACGTTAAATGACGCCTCGGGCAGTCAAGACGTCGACTACTCGGACTTTGAGATCGACGCCAGGATATGTATTCTGTATACGCCCTAGATGCCATTCATTCAATGGGAGATTATCTTCCTTGATTATGACCAAATCATTTGGTTGAAGATCTCGGGATGGCGACTGCCATTTATTTATTTTGTGGAGTTCTTTGAGGTATTCATCTTTCCACCTTCGACAGAAATGCTGGAGAAGGGACTTCAAACGCTGCCAGCGATTTAGAATAGATGCTGCGTCTGCACCAATTTCTGGCTCAGGGTTGGATAGGAGTGGACCACCGACAAGAAAGTGACCCGGGCTCAATGCTAGCAGGTCGGTTGGGTCTTCGGACATTGCCGAAATTGGACGCGAGTTCAAGCACGCCTCTACCTTGGAAAGAAGCGTTGACAACTCCTCGAAGGTATGCTTGTACGTGACCGTGGATTTGTAAAAGAGAGTTTTAAAACTCTTCACTCCAGCTTCCCATAAGCCACCCATGTGTGGAGCACTAGGAGGGTTGAAGTGCCAGGACAAGTTCCGGTAGCTTTATTTGGAGAGGACAAGGTTCCTTGTAGCTTCAAGAAACTAACGCGACAAGACCTTGGCAGCTCCGACAAATGTTTTTCCATTATCAGAGTGCATTGTCGCTGGACACCCACGCCTTGCTATGAACCTGGCAAATGCTGCTAAAAACTTTTCGGTCGTGAGGTCCGAAGTAGCTTCTAAGTGGATTGCTTTGGTGCTAAAACACACAAAGACGCACACGTACCCCTTGGTTATAAGACATGCTCGGCCTGTATAATTCTTAATATCGAAGGGGTCAACACCGGTGTGTGTGAAAGGACGCGAAAAAGCAGTACGTTGAGCCGGTAGCTCCCCCATGAGTTGTGTCTGGAGCCGTTTGCGATGGATTATGCAAACCTTGCAGGAATTTATCGTGGATTTGACCAATACCTTGAGCTTTGGGATCCAGTATTTTGCTCGGATAAGGCGCATCATCAGCTGATTGCCCCCGTGCAACGAGATTTGATGAGTGAAGCGCACAAGAAGGCGAGAGTACAGACATGAATAGGGCAGTTTGATGGGGTGACGGGCGTAGCCGGGGGGGGCAGGGGGGCAGCTGACCCCCCCCTTGACAAAAATTAAATTAAATATTTTTTTGTGAAAATTCATTATTCGTAAGCAAAAATAATAAAATTTATCGCAGAGTTTGCTCATTGCTTGTTATCGACATTCACATCGAAACTTGCGTCTGATAATTTCGATAAACAATAACAATTAAACAGTAACATCGCGTACAATTATATTTGGAAAAAACAAAATATGGACATTCGACTGTTTTTTAAATGTAGGTTATATTAGCACGCTACAGTTTCAAGTGCACTGGTCACATTTATTGCTTTTTATTTAGCATCCAAAAGAAAGCATAGATCAAGCAGCTCTGATTGCAGCGAAAAAAGTCCTGAACGAACAAACACAGAAGCTGAATGGGACGTTACTACTGAAGACAATTGTCACCCAAATGATATTGGTTTCTGGATTAACGGAGCAAATGCTATGAACGAAACAAAGAAACGTGAGCCCCTGACGAAATGCTGGGTGGCTTCTCAAAATTACGATTTTGCCGCTGACGCCAGTCATTTAAAACGCAAATTTAACTACGAGTGGCTTAATTTGTACAAGCCTTGGCTTGTATATTCGCGTAGACTCAAGGGCGTGTTCTGCTTGCATTGTGTGTTGTTCAAGCCGCCTAAGATTCGTGGTGTGGTATCGTCGTTTGTCGTACGCCATTTTTCAAAATTTAAGAACATTTATGAGTATTGCAAATCTCATGCTTCATCACCGGTGCATAAGGAGTCTACTTGTTCGGCTGAATCGTTTTTGGAGCAGCAACCTGTCGTCATGCAATTGCAAAGTGGACACGACAAAATAGTAATTGAAAACAGACAGTTTTTAAAATCCATCGTTTCAACAATTATCTTTTGTGGCACCCATGATCTACCATTTAGAGGAAAATCAAATGATGAAGGTACTTATCACTGCCTTCTTTTAAGAAATTTTTACTAAAAGTAAACGAAAACAATAAAAGTATTTTCATTTTGCTTTAATTTTAGGGGTGCTACATGATTTGTTGCTGCTGAAAATGGAATCTGGTGATAACGTCTTAAAAAATAACTTCGAAGCTAAAAAAAATGCAAAATACACGTCCCCGACTATTCAAAATGAACTTATTTGTCTAAGCGGTGACGTTCTGCAATCCTTCATAATTGAAGATATAAACAAATGTTCAGCATATTCGTTTTTGGCAGATGAAACAGCAGACTTGTCTGGAAAAGAGCAGTTATCAATTGGTGTTCGGTTTTTTGACCAAAGCAAATCGCTTATTCGTGAAGAATTTGTTGGATTCGTGGTTCTCACGGGCATGGATGCGGAGAGCATAGCAGCGAGCATTGAAGCTTTTGCAGTTAAAATGGACCTTGATCCAAAAAAATGTGTAGGCCTAGAATTTGATGGCTGCGCTACAATGGCTGGCAAAACTGGTGGTGTGCAGCAAATTCTGAAAGAATGTTTTCCAAACAGCTTGTATATTCACTGCGCCAGTCACCGACTTAATCTGGTTGTAAATGACTTAAATTCCGTCGCTGAGATTCGAAACACGATTTCAACCATAAGAGACATAATAAACTTTTTTAAAGAGTCGGTGATACGCAGAAAATATGTACCAAACATACACTCTTTTTGCGAAACGCGCTGGTCGGAAAAATATGCCAGCATTAGCGATTTTAAAAAAAGCTTTTTGGAAATTATGTCCGGGCTGGAAAAGCTCAACACAGAAGGGAACGCTTCTACAAGAAAATCAGCGTTTCAACTGCACAGCGCTGCTTGCAAGAGCACATTTATTATAAGTCTCTGCATTATTTCCAAATACTATGCTTTGATTGAGCCTGCAGCAAATATTTTGCAGTCCAATAATATGGATATCATTAAATGTGCAGACCACATCCGCCAAATGTTGGATATACTTCAAGCTCACAGGTCGACCGCCGATGTGGAGTTTGATAATTTATTTTTGGACGCTACTAAAATTGCTAACGAACTTTTTATAGAACTAACTGTTCCAAGAGTTGTTGAAAAACAGAAAAATAGATCGAATCCGCCGTTCACCTCCACGTCAATTTATTATCAGCGAGCGATATTTATACCATATATCGACTCTTTAATTACTTCGATCAATGAAAGATTTTCAAGTGAAAACAATGCAGATTTTTACCTCACGGCGCTACATCCAAACCGCATACAAGGCACTACTTTCGAAGATATGAAAGTCAAAATTGACGAAGCTACGGCTTTTTACTGCTTAGATGGCATTGAGCACGAGCTTGAAATGTGGTATAATGCTTGCAAAAACAAACAAATGGATGATTTGATAGCTGCTCATGCCGAATGCGAATTTTTCCCTAAAGTCGGACGGGCGCTTGAAATTTTACTTGCTCTGCCGTGCACAACAGCGACAGTTGAACGATCGTTCAGTACTTTGCGTAGAGTGAAGACTTGGCTAAGGACTACAATGACGGAATCACGTCTTAATGGTAATGAAAATATTTTTCCTGTAAAAATCCAGTTAAAGCATTCTTTTCATTTCAGGGCTATGCATGCTAAGTGCGCACAGGCGTTTAGTAAAAGAAAGAAAAGCGGAGCTGGAAGAGCTTGTCTTGGAGGAGTTCGCCAAAAATAAACGTAAATTGATGCTTGCATAATTTTTGTTTTTTCTACTTTTGTTAATGTAAAAAAAAAACGTTGGTAAAAAAAACGTAAATAAACACAATACCTTACAAGCCTTCGTTTTTTTGCTTTCTTAAAAAAATTTTTTTTTGCCCCCCCCCTTCCTCGGATTCTGGCTACGCCCTTGGGTGACGCTCATCATAACTAAGAGTCTCGCAGGATCGGATGCGCCCACAGGCCCGAATAACTCCGTGTTTGTCTAGGAATGGGTTAAGATTGAGAAGACTGCTGGAACGCGGGACTGATTTCCCTTGGAGAAATCTCTTATATTCTTCGGGATACTCAGTTCTTTGCGCGAGAATGACCAGTTTCTCTAGAGCTTTGGAGAGCTCCTCGTGATGCAAATCTGCTGAGCATGGAACTGCGCTTCCCTTACAGCGCGTTATAAAACGTAGTACGTAGGAAAACACGCGTATAGCTTTTTCGAATTTGGAAAAACGTTCAAGAAAGCTGAATGAGGAACTAGCGGTCGCCACATTGACCTTGATCGGACGCTGTTCCAGTTCAGTGTCGAGAGGGAATTCTATGGAGACTGGCCACTGCTGTTGCGCAACTTGCAACCATTCTGCCCCGTGCCACCACAGTGAACTGTCAAGTAATTCAACTGCTGACACTCCTCTGCTCGCGAGATGAGCTGGATTGGACTCGGAGCGTACGTGGCGCCACTGCTTGGAGTCTGTGGCCTGAGTAATTCTGGTTACCCTGTTCGCCACAAAGGTTGACCACGCACATGGAAGCTTATTTAGCCATGCTAAAACTATTGTCGAGTCAGTCCAGTAATAACCCTCGCACTCTTTAAGCGGAAGTGTTGGTATTACTGCTGCTGACAATTCGGCTAACAACACGGCTCCGCACAACTCTAATCGTGGACACCGTTTTTGTGGGAGCGACTCTAGTTTTTGCGGTAAGGAGGTGGACAGAGATTTTGTCCCTTGTTTCCGTGCGAACATAAAGCGCAGTGCCATATGCACGCTGAGACGCATCACAGAACCCATGAATTTGTAGCCGGAGCTTTGGCCGCGTCTCTACCCATCGTGGAATGCGCACCTCCCCGAGGCTCGCAAAGTGGTCAAGGATTTCGTGCCACTTCGAAATAAGGTCATCTGGTAGCGGATCATCCCATCCTAGTTCCCTGAGCCATGTTTCTTGCATGAATATCTTGGCTCGGACAATGACTGGCGCTAACCAACCAGCGGGATCGAAAAGTTTCGCAAACTGCGAGAGAACTTCTCGTTTCGAAATGAGTGATTTCGTGGGGAACTGGGCAGGTGAAAAGAAGAACTCATCAGAGTCTGCTTTCCATCGAATACCGAGAGTTTTTGCAGCACTGGCTTCTTCTATCTCGAGGAAGTCGGATCTAAGGCGGTGCTGCTCTGGGATGACTCTGAGCAAGTCCTTTTTGTTGGTAGTCCACTTTCTTAGTAGAAGTCCTGCGGATTCAAGTGCATTAGAAAGTTCGGATATGCATTGCACTGCACAACTCTTAGAGTGAGCGCCTGCTAGCACATCATCAACATACATATAATTGGATATAATGTCACTTGCTAGGGGGTAGCGACACTGCACATCTTTAGCTAGTTGCTGCAGTACTCTGATCGCTAGGAATGGGGCACAGTTTACTCCAAAGGTGACTGTGTTCAGCTCGAAATCTCGGAGCTCATTGTCCTTTGTTCGGAAAAGGATTCTTTGGTATGGAGTGTGTTTGGGATCCACCAGGATTTGTCTATACATTTTGGTAATGTCTGCGTTAAACCATTTTAGGATCTGCATAGTCAGATCCGATTGGAGCACGGGTCCCGGATGTAGGACGTCGTTGAGACTTTTGCCGTTTGTAGACGGACTGGAGGCGTTAAACACAACGCGAAGCTTAGTAGTGGCGCTATCTGGCTTATAGACAGCATGGTGCGGGAGATAGAAGTTGCCTGAACCGTTTGTAGGGGGGACTGGTCTCATATGACCAAGGTCCGAATACTCCTGAAGGACATTATCGTACTGCTCTTTGAGGGATGCGTTAGATCTTGAATGACCTAAGTTGATGGATTCAGGATTTTTAAAAGGGAGGGTGACAACATATCTACCACTTTCGTTTCTGGAGATTGTTTGCTGAAACAACTTCTCACAAGCTGCATCGCACTCTTTAACCAGTTTTACTGGGATATCCTCCACCTCCCAAAATTTCGTGAGAAGCCTCTCTAATCTAACTTCTTGGCTATGCGAAACTCGAGTGGAGAACGAGGAAATGTTTTTGGCACCAGGGTTGGAAATAGGACCCGTGATAGTCCAGCCAAAAATCGTTTCCTGACCTAAAAGGGTACCACAGATATTTGTATAGGACCCCTTTAGCAATATGGAGGGAAGGATATCTGCTCCCAATAGGACATCTATTTGGGAACTTTTATGGAAATTTGGATCTGCTAGTTGTAGATCCGGAAGACCTTCCAAAGAACTTTGTGGAATTGTGTAGGAGGGCAGATTTCCTGCCAGCTTTGGAAGGACGTAGGCCGAAGTTTCAATTTGAATTCTTGGCTTAATTGGAGAGCCAATATGGAAGTGGCATAAGCGTTGAGGTTGAGCGGAAACAGCTCCATTGAGCCCCGAAACTTGAGCGTCAACGGACTGATACTGAGGTCGTACCAATTTGAACAGCCGTTCAGAAATGAAGGTTGCTTCGGAACCAGAGTCTACCAATGCACGAGCTGTATATTTTGTTCCCAAAGAACATACTTGGATTATAGCCGTGCCGAGGAGAACGCTATGTGTGCTTGCCGAAAAGTAATTTTGGACCGTCGTTTGTGGGTGAGAAGTGGACTGTATATTGACTGGAGTGTCCAAAATTGTTCCAGAACCACCTGTTTGGCAATTCGTCGGACGATGAAGGAGAGTGTTGTGACGCCCCTTGCAAGTATGGCAATTATGCGCACTAGTGCAATCTTTGAGGTGGTGACCCCTGGCGAAGCAATTTAAACACAGCTTGTGCTGCTTTATAGTGTCGGACCGTTCCTGGACAGACATTTGTAAATATTTAGGGCACATACGGATTGGATGGTTTTCTTTAGCGCAAAGTTTGCAAGTCTGAATCTTGGCAGTGACTTTGGCTTCAAATGAGTTCACTCTTTTGGAAATAGGTTCTTTTCTGGTAGTCCTAACCGCCAGCTGAGGAGCTACCTGGGGCCTTACATCTTCAATTGCCTCTAAAGTACGATACCGCTCTAATAGGAAATTATTTAACTCACCCCAAGTTGGAATATCTGCAGTGCTATGGAGAGACTGCTCCCACAGTGACAAAGTGAGTTTAGGGAGTCTTGAGGAGCACATGAAGACAAGGAGTCAATCCCAATTCTCAGTGGAGATATTGGAGAGTTCTAAAGCTGACAAGCACCCTTGGATGGTGCTCTGTAAATCCTTTAATGCGGCTGCAGACTCGTGAG
Organism: Scaptomyza montana; assembly: GCA_018904305.1. Lineage (NCBI taxonomy): Eukaryota > Metazoa > Arthropoda > Insecta > Diptera > Drosophilidae > Scaptomyza > Scaptomyza montana. The sequence goes on along the minus strand of JAEIGR010000061.1, from coordinate 694,274 downwards.
AAATGGGTTGTACATTGAACAGAATTCGTAGTTGACTGTTGACTGTCTTTTGTTTTCAAACCTGTTGACGAGTGCTTGCCATGCTGACGCAAAACCATCATTTGTGAGAGGGGATTTGGACACGATAGCCTTAGCATCGCCACTCTTCTTTGAATTTAAGTGGAATAGTTTCTCGACTGGGGTAAGACTTGGATTGTTGATATACACCGCTGTGAAAATGTCCCGGAACGTAGGCCATTTCAAATAGTCTCCGGAAAAGACTTCGGTGTCAACGGGCGGTAAGCGGCAGCCTCTCGGCTGATAGGCAACATTAGGACCCGGTATAGGAGCCGTAGCGTTCTCAATTTGCTCGCTAAGCATGGATGTACAGCGCTCGTACGCCCCATAGCAGTGGTCATATTTCGCATGGAGGATTTCGGTATCGTTGACATTGCTGTGTCCCGCAGATTCGGAGAGCGCTCTTGAACAGCGCTCGAATTCTTGCTCGACCTTGTCCCACAAGGTTCGAACCTGTTCTTGTCTAACTTTGAGCGTGTGCAGTGACACATCGGAATTGGAAGCGAATTTTGACTCGAACTGGCTGAGACGATCAAGTCACATGTGCGCGACAAAAACCAAGACGTTGCAACTTCCGAATCGAGTTCAGAGGTAGTTTCTTTTTAATTTTTAATCTTCTCAAATGAGGAGCATTAGAAATAACTCGACGTATTGTTGTTAGACTAGCCTCAACACCCGCTTTTGCTCTAATCTTAGCCAACGAGTCATGGGAATTTGACGCTTTTCTTAGTATGAGTCTTTTTCGCGCCCCACTTAGCACACTGTGTGTGCGACCTTTCATATTTTTACCATACTTAGACTCATTATATAAAAATTGGGACACAACATGACGGCTCCTGTTGATTTTTCTTGATATTTCTGCAATAGATAGGCCAGAATCCATGTAAGCCTTAATTTGTCCTCTCTCCACATCACGTCCCATTTTAGGTTTTTTATTTTTATAATGGTTTGGAACAACTAATTAATTCAATTTGCTAACAATTTGTGTGCAAGAGTCAACGATAACTATCAAACTAAATACATGTCCTATTCAAGTGGTGCGAAAAATTGGTCTAATTTTTGACGAATGCTAATATAAAGTAAATTAAACCATATAACGGTTCTTTAGTAAGCAGTGCCATATACAGTAAAGAAAGGCGAATGAACGACCAAAGAGAAAGTAAAAAAAGTTCCGTTATTTTCTCATTTCGTTTTCAAGCTACAAGCATTTGAAGACAAGGCATACAGGGTGTCCTATTCAAGTGGCGAGGAGTGTACACTCAATGGAGACGTTATTATTTTCAATCTGTTCCCTGGAGAAATGATATTTTATATCAATATGCTTAGATCTTTTTATGGCAAGAGGGATTACTAGCAATACTTATGCAACCTTGATTGTCTTCGAAATTCTTTATAGGTCTTTCAAGTTTAATATTAACGCTTTCTAAAAAGGACTTTAACCATAAGGCTTCTCTTACAGCTTCGAACAAAGCCATGTTTTCTGCCTCAGTTGATGAAGCTGCTACTGCTACTGCTACTATTTTGCTTTTTCGTATTCCAACATATTAAGTTGGAGTTAAACATTTTAAACATGAACCCGGTTGTACTCTTTCTATCATTTTCATTCCCACCCCAATCAGAGTCAACATATCCCGTACATATATTTTCGTAATTTGTATTTATCTCATAGACTAATTTTAAATCAATGGTTCCTTAAAGGTATCTTAAAATCCTTTTTAAACATTGCCATAGTTCGGCATTATTTTTAGTAGTATAACGACTTAAAATGTTGACTGCAGTAGTTATATCTGGTCGTGTACATAACATGATGTACATAAGGCAACCAACTAAGTTCCGACAAGGTGCATCATATTTTTCATCTGAATTTAACAATACATAATTAAGTTTAGTTGCGAGCGGTGTACTGACTGCTTTACAATCCTCCATTTTAAACTTACTTACAAGACTAATCGTTTGTCTTTCGTTGGTGACGGTTGTGTTTTTTCGTGCCCTTAACAATTTGTTATTTTTCTTGTGTTTGTGTACGACATAACTTAGTTTATTTGGTTTGTAATACTAACAGTGATCGCAAATATACGTGGTATAAATTTACGTGTGCGGATTCTAATTTTGCCTAAAAATTACTGATTTTAAGTCGCAGTCAAACTGATGCTGCAGTGCCTAACAATATGGAAAAGAAACATACATACATACCTATATTGGCTTTGCATATTGTGCTTTGCATATTTTGTGATTTCGTCCACAAACAACAAGCAGCTTATCTATTTTCTGGCTCTCACTCTCGCTCTCCAGCACCTCTCCCGCTTTTGTCCGCTCTTATTTTTACCATTTCAACGTACTCATTGCATTGAAACATATATACATATATACTTGCACTTTTCATTGTTTTGTTTTAGCATTTCGATTTGCTTATTTCATTGTTAACATTTTCAAAATGTTTACCTGCTGCAGCAAGAATTGTAAAACGGTTGGTACAACCAACCAAGACTTTATTTTATGTAGATTGTGTGACAACGCAATCCACATGAAATGTGCTGGCTTTACAGCCATAATAAGGGACTGCTTAGTTGCAGACTCTGGCCTAAAATGGTATTGTGAGTCCTGCAATGAGGTTGAGAAGGAAACCGCTCAATTCATAAGGCAGACTCACCTAAGCTTTTTATCTGTGAACAAAGATTTTTATAATCTGCATACGGCTTTCAAAGAGCTTGAGGCAAATTTTAAAAACGTCAAGATTATGACCGAATCTCCGAAGCGCAAAAAGACTTCGGGTCCTTTTCCACCTAGTGTCCCACCTGTCTTGTCAACCAAGCCACTATTGGTGCCAAGCAATAATCCCACAACGGGTCCTATTGCTGGCCCATTAATGGTTTTTAACTCGCCAGCTAGAAATCCTATTAATAACTCAACCGCCGTTCACTCTCTACCAGCTAACAATCCTTTACTAGTGCCCTCCGATTCGACCGCTAGTATGCCTAGTAATCCTACTGTAGGTACAGTCGGGGCTCCCAAGCCTCTTGTTGTTGTGCCACTTAATAAATTTATATTTGTGTCAAGGCTGGCATCCGATACTTCATCGGATGATGTTTCAGCTTATGTTATAAGTAAAATTGATTCTCCTCTTATTATTGTTGAGAAGTTTAAATTTAAACACGCCCGAAGTATATCTTCTTTCAAGTTGAGCGTGCCGCCTGAACTTTTTTCGGATTTGTTCGGAAAAGTTCTGGCCGCAGCAGCTTGTTGTAAAGGAGTATGAGAATAGGCAAATTAATAATAATAAGGGTATTAGGATAAGTAGTGCACCGCCTGTAAGCCACCCAGTTGCCTCCACCTCGGTGTCAAAAAACTAACAAAACTACTTAGTTCGGCCTATCAAAACGTTAGAGGCCTTAACTTTAAACTTTCTAATTTATATGTTAACAGCTTATCATTTGGTTCACATATAGTTGCACTCACGGAAACCTGGTTAAAACCCGATATTTCTGATTATTCCGTTTTTCCTTCAAAATATAACTTGTACAGATGCGATCTTGCCTCCTGCAAGGGGGGTGGTGTTCTCATTGCTGTTGACTCTTGTTTTTCCTCTGAACAGATTCATTCTCATGATCTTCCGGACATGAGTTTTTATGTGTTAAATTATTACTAAACGGCCGTTCACTTTATGTTACTTGTTCTTATATTCCTCCTCATTCTGATACTAACATTTACTCATCCCATCTTAGTGCCCTGCAACTCGTTTCGTCATTGTTGACAGATATGGATAATCTGATAGTGGTTGGTGATTTTAATCTGCCACATGTTGTATGGTCTGTGAATGACACATCTTCGGCGGTATTACCAGTCACTTCTGATGATTTTATCGATGGCCTACTGGAGTTAGGCCTATCGCAAGTTAACAGGGTGCATAACTGTAGTGGTAGAATGTTAGACTTAATATTTGTTTCTGACTCAGATTGCAGTAATGCTTGTAGAATACACCCCCTAGCAATGGCGTAACCAGGATCTGAAATAGAGGGGGCAGAAGTTATTATTTTTTAAATGTTAATATACCTTTTTAATACTTACAAATTTTTATTCTAATAATAGACTCTAGGGTTTTCTGCAAATTTATTCAATATTTGCTCTTCAATAAGCTGTGTGTTTTCTTTTAAAACTGTGCGATGTACGCTCAACAGACATAGTCCAACCAGTCTTTCTTGTACGATCGTGCTCCTAAGCCACATTTTGACTCTGCGTAACGTACTGAAGGAACGCTCGACCGTTGCTGTAGTACATGGTAAAGCACACAATATTTTTAATGTGTTTCGAATGGAAGGAAAAAATTCATTTGCCTCTTTGAATAATTCCACAACTTCAATATCCTTTAAATCATTTTCTGGCAAATTCTTTTTTTTCCACAGATTGTACCACAGTACTTCCTCGTTACTGACATCTTATTCATAATTCTTTTCAAATAATTTTGAATTTTCATAAAGCTTTTCAAGAGAATATTTAAGCATATGCAATGGATGCAGCTGAGTTAGCGCAAAAGCTGGAGTATTTTCACTGGAAAATATTACTTGCAATGAACAAATTACCGAATCAAGGTATGGTATAATTATACAACGACGCCAATATTCAGTATCATTATTTGACGGAGGATTGCTTCTGTGTTTTTGTTGTCTAGCTATACGAGGCAATGATATTTCTATATTTAGTTCATTTGCAATTGTCAGCGCCTTTTCAAGCAAATAATTTGTTATTTCATCTGCATTGGTACGATCGTTTTTGACAAGTTCCAGTATTTTCGCTATGTGCTCACCAACTGCAATCAAATCTATTGCCTTATTTTGCAATACGTTAGCGGTTGGTTCCAATTCCGCCGAGTATTTTGCGATTGTCATCAAAGAAACGATAAATCCTGGTCTTGTCACCGTGGAGTGGAGCTGGTATGCAGACTTTCTTGTGGCAGAGTTTCCATCTGTGTGCAATTTTTCTAAAGCTTTGACAATTTCAAGAAAATGTTCAGAAAATTTTCTGACTGCCTTGTACTTCTCCGACCACCTCGTTTCACACAAACGTTATACACTAGGCGCACAGTTCCTACGAGTAGTTGATTCACGGAAAAAGTTTATAACATCCTTGACAGTAGAAATAGTGTTTCTTATTTCTGGAACCTGGTTTAAGTCGTTCACTACAAGATTGAGCTTGTGACTAGAGCAATGAACATATTGCGCCCGAGTGTATTTTCTCCTTAAAATGGCTTGAACTCCACCTTCTTTTCCAGACATCGTAGAACAGCCGTCGAAGCCAAATCCAACGTAACATTCTGGTGAGAGGTCATGATTCATCAAAATTTTATCAATTTCGTCAGCAATGGTTTGAGCATTTTTTGCTGTGAGCTCAACAAACCCAACAAACTTTCTCTGATTTGTCCCTTTTTTTCGTCATAAAAGCGCAAACCGATTGAAAGCTGCTCTTTCCCGGATATGTCAGCAGTTTCATCTGCCAAAACGGAGTAAGCATTTGCCTTTTTTACTTCAGATATTATTAGTTCTGTTATAACTTTTCCACACATTTTTATTATGTCATTTTGGATTCTTGGTGAAGTGTAGATTGCGTTGCGACTGCATTTCTGTAGATGATCCTTCAAATTCTCGTCGCCAGATTCGATTCTCAAGTTAAGGAGATCTAATAGTACGCCTCCATCCGCCTCTGCCCCCCTGAGTGGCATATCGTGCGTACCACAAAATACAACACATGCTATAATGGCTTTTATTATATTTCGATTATGCTCTATGATTTTGGCGTGGCTATTTTGTATTTGCACATCCACAGGCACATCGTCAATAAAACTTTCGCTGCAGCTGTGGCGAATATGCGCAGATTTGTTCTAGCATGTTTTTTGCAGTCCTCGTGCATATTTTTAAACTTAGTGAATGGCCGGATCATGAATGATCCCAAAACACCTTTGACCGATCCCGGGACAGGCGGAAACAGAACACAATGCTTGCAAAGAGCACCTTTTAAACGCTTTGAATACACTAGCCACGGCGCATATTGGTCTAGCCAATCGTAGTTAAATTTCCTTTGCAAAGCTTGTGCATCAGTTTTAAAGTCGTAGCTAACATCTGGAACCCACGGACGTACAGAATATCTTTTTTTTTTGTCTACTGATAGTTGGTTAGCTCGTCCAACATAGCGGCCCACGTCATTTATGTGGCAGTCCTCTGAAAAATCAATTTGTTCATTGATCGCAGAAGCTTCCTCTGTTTGCGCCTCTGAAACAGTTGCGGGGGATTGTGGCAAACGAATGCTCACGTTGCCTTCATCACTTCCACTGCTGCTGTCACGACCTTTCTTCCTCTTTACAGAGGAGATGCCTCCAAAATAGTCATTATTAATTTAAATGTTACAATTACTTAGAAAAGCTTACCTTTTTGAAAAAAATTTCTTATGTCCATTATGGTTTACAAAAGATATTCAAAATAATTTAAACTCCACTTCGGAATATCGCGAAAATAATAAATCTAACTAGCTGCGCACTTTTTTCAAAACCACGTTAAAGCAAACCAGAATAAGGCAGTTTCAGTTAGGAATGACAAAGTTACATCGATGTTCGATACATCGATGTTAAGCTTTAAGTTTATACATGGTCTAATAATTACAAGGTCTGGTCACTGCAAAAAACAGCTGTTTGTGTGACGTCATTTTGTAGAATTGTGTTATTGTTATGATGTGAAATACGTTATTATTTATTTATAAAATGAATAAAAAAATGTTTTATTTCTTAATTTATTGTTAAATTAGTGTATTAGTAGCACAATGTTTGAAAATGATTTGAATAAACATCAGCCGGTATACATATTCTACAAAATGACGTCACAAAAACAGCTGTATCATGCAATATGGCAAGCAGTCGTCAGCTGGTAACCAGACCTTGTAATTATTAGACCATGAGTTTATATAAAGCGGTGTCTAGAATATCGATGTACAATTCTTTCGATGTTATTTCACGTTAGAAGTTCAGGCAAAGCACACAACTGACAACTATGTTGTTAACATGCAAGTGGCACGTAAAAGCGTTACCAGCAGCAACTCTTTTGAGTTGTTCAACTTTTAATTTTGCTGCAGTAGGTACATAAATCAGCTGCTGTTTTACATTAAGCGGCTCACCATTGTTTGCAACTGTTTTCGGCAAGCAGTTTTCATAATGAATGAATGAATAGTTTTTAAATAATCAAAATAATTTAAAACAATTTTTTTTTTTTAATTATTGCTGGGCAGAACGTCTACTGAACATCTTTAATAATGCCGTCTTTTTTCGACGAAGTAAACATGTACTTGCAGAGTTGAATAGATTAAAATTTGATTCGAACTGAAGCTGTTGCCTTGCCCCCTAGTGCTTCCGGAAGATACCTATCATCCAACCTTAGAACTATCCATCGAAATTCTTAACGCTAGTTCAATATCTAATAATACTTTAAAAACCCGTTGCTTTCGTAAAACTAACTTCACTAAATTAAATTATTTTCTTCAACATACTAATTGGTCTCGCCTTTATTCCTGTAGTGATATATAAACTGCCATTGCCATATTTTATAGGACCTTGAATTCGCTTTTGATATTTGTGTTCCCCTCACTTGTTCTTCAAGTGTTAATAAACCACCTTGGTTTTCGAGGGTACTATCGAATTTGAAAAACGCGAAGACAAGATCATATAAAAAATTTACAAAATCGGGAACTACTTTAGATTTATCTTCGTATTTAGTAGCTAAATCTAGTTTTCTTTCTGTTAACACATCTTGTTATAATAATTATCTTAATCGTTGCAGGCTAAACTTTTCACGTGACCCTAAACAGTTTTATAAATTTGTTAACTCTAAACGTAAGTCTTCTTGTTTGCCGTCTTCAGTACACCTTGATAATACAAAAGCAAGTTCTGATCAGGCAGTAGCCGATCTATTTGCTGAGTATTTTCAATCAGTATACTCAACGAGTTTATAAAGTTGCAGTAATTCCTATCCTTTTCAAGTTCAATCGTCAAATTGCATATATATCCCAGTTATAGCTGAATGTACGCTTCTAAGTGACCTTAACTCTATCAAACCAGGCTATCTGCCTGGTCCTAATGGAGTGCCAGGTTGTATACTTAGATACTGTGCGGATTCACTTTGTAAACCCTTACATAAGTTATTTAACTTGTCGGTTGACTCAACGGTGTTTCCTGATATATGGAAGGAATCTTTTATCATTCCACTTAATAAAAATTCTTCTAAGTCTAACGTTAAAAATTATAGGATTATATCCAAGTTGTCCACCATTCCTAAAGTCTTTGAGAAAATTATATGTTCTCAATTGCAACACACATGTAGTTCAATTATATCGCCTTATCAACACGGTTTTGTTAGGCGAAGATCTACTACCACTAACCTTCTTGAATTCACTTCGCTTGTTATCAAAGGATTTCAGGAAAAAATGCAAACTGACGTTGTTTACACCGATTTTAGTAAGGCATTTGATTCTGTTAGTCATTCTCTGTTGCTTCAAAAATTAAATAATATTGGATTTCCACCAATACTCTTATTGTGGCTTTCGGAGTACTTGTGTGGTCGAACACAAAAAGTTGTTTTTAAATCGTCGGTATCTAAACCTATTTTTGTTACCTCTGGTGTTCATCAGGAGAGTCATCTTGGACCTTTGCTATTTAATCTGTTTATTAACGATCTTCCAGCTGTTATTACTAACTCATACGTATATATGTTTGCTGTTGATGTAAAACTATGTTTCACCTATAATGATGCTTCTCTTTGTAACTTGCTACAGTCGGATTTGGGTGCATTGTCGGCCTGGTGTTGTTTTAACTTACTCAATTTAAATTGTTCTAAATGTAAGGTCATGTCTTTTTGTAGAAGTACCCCTCATACTGCTCACTACTTGCTTGATGATCCACCACTGGACCGCGTGTTTGAAGTTAAAGATTAATGCATTATTCTTGATCCTTAATTAAAGTTTGACTCTCATATTTCGTCTATAGTTAATAAAGCCATTAATGTCCTTGGTTTCATCAAGAGGTGGTCGAAAGAGCTTAGCGATCCCTACACCACTAAAACGCTTTATACATCCCTAGTACGTCCCATCCTGGAGTATGGATCTTGTGTGTGGTCCCCACAAAACTCGATTCACCAGGACAGAATTGAATCTGTGCAGAAGAAATTTCTTCTATTTGCCCTTAGAAGTTTTAACTGGGTTCCTGTAGTTGACTTACCCCCGTATTCAAGTAGACTCCTTTTAATAAATCTTCCCTCCCAGTTAAATCGTAGAACTATGCACGGAGTATTATTTATTACTAAGCTACTTAATGGTGAAATCGACTCATCAGTTCTTTTGAGTCGAATTAAATTTAATGTCCCAATTAGATCTTCACGTAACTTTTTACCCTTTAGCCTGGATCGTTGCTTGAGCAACTATTTAATTCATGAACCATTTCGTGTTATATGTTCTGACTATAACAAATTTTATTCTCTTGTCTCCTGTGAGACCTCAACTCCTGTACTAAAACGATCGATCCTTTTTTCTTTATCTAATCTTAACCACTATTTAATAATCTATCGCTGGTCTGATTGGGTTTTTCCCAATCCTCGCAAGAAATGTTGGACTTCTGAATTTTTTATTGAATTTCCCAGAGCTTTAACGTTAACTTTTAAATTTTTACCTCAATTTAATTTCAGATTTGTATATTATTCTACATTTTACTTAATTTAAATTTTTTTAACTATTTTTTAATTTAAATTAAATTTGATTTCATTTTAATGTCAGCTGCTTTTAGCTGACAATAAATAAATAAATAAATTAATAAAACATTTTATATATATGAAGATTGACTCAAATATATTTTATCTTTACAAATCTCTATTCTCATTCCAATAAAATACTTTATTTGGTCCATATCAGTCATTCTGAATTTGTTCATTAAATTTATTATTATAACTATTCATCCTCTCTATATCTGATGTTTCTATCACCAAGTCATCTACGTATAGTAGTAAATATATGTTTTTCTTGATATCGTTTTTATTATGAATGTATATGCAGCGGTCAACAGGTGAATTTACAAATCCCCATTCTTTAAGTGTTTTCTCGAACACTTCAAACCAGCATCTTGCTGCTTGCTAAAGTCCGTAAATTGCTTTATTCAATTTACACACATTGTCTTTACTGCATGACACTCCTTCAGGAATTTTCATGTAAATTTTTTCCTTTAACATACCATTCAGGAAAGCAGTTTTCATATCCATGTGATGCACTTTGAAACCATATTGATTTGATATTGTCATTATGAAACGAAAACTTGAAATTCGGGCAACCGGTGCAAATGTTTCTTCATAATCAATTTGATATTGTTGCGAAAACCCACGCGCAACTAATCTTGCCTTATATTTTACAAGGTTTACCAATTCATAATTTTTCAAAGTAAATACCCATTTGCTGTCAACAATGTTTTTGTTTTAGGGCTTTTTAACAATACACCAGGTGTTATTTAATTCATTTAATTTTATTCTGATAGCTTCTTCCCATGAATGCTTATCACTCCTATTTTGTATTTCATCAATGGAGCTAGGAATATCGCTGAGAATGGTGTAAGCATTTAACACATAATTATTAAGATCTTTTGGCAAGTTTCTCAATCTATTACTCTTTCTAGTCGCATTTTCAATAGGTTGTTCATTGTCATTAGTATTAAAGGGACTTTCGTTACTTTTATTTAATATATTTTCACTTTGCTGTTTTGGTCTGGATTCCGTACTCTCATTCCGGCTATTTTCACTATATTTTTCCTTACTATCTTTCAGGACTTCTTCATGATCACCATTCTTACTCTCATTCAGATCATCTGTTTGGTCATCTTCCTTACTATCGTTCAGGAAGTTCAATTCATCAAATTTATCATTTTCCTTACTCTCATTCAGGACTTCTTTATGATCACCATTCTTACTCTCATTCAGAACATCAGTTTGGTCATCTTTAAAACCATTGGATTCAAAGCCAACCAATATTGTTTTAAATGACTTCATCAAATTTCCTCTTTCTAACTTTATTATGAACATACACTGTTGATCCAAATATTCTTAGATGTTTTAAATTTGGCTTACTGTCATGCCACATTTCATAGGGTGTTTTTGTGCAATTACATTGGAATTCTGTTTGTTAGATAAGTGGTTGTCAATACAGCTTCACCCCAAAGGTTTTATCTAACTTGGCACCATTAACCATTCTCTCTGAAACTCCATTTAACTGCGGTGGTACAGTTAAAAGGTAACTGATACCTCTCTGGACACAGAATTTATTATACATACCAGTATTCTCAGCAACAATCAAACCATTTTTAGATGTTTTTAATCCATTGGCATTAAACTCGACTGTCATACCAGCCTCTTGCAGTCGCTTCACCGAAATTAAATTGTCAGGAACATCTTGACAAAAGAGGACATCTTCCAAAGTTATATGACGTCCATTATGCAGACGCACAATTCCACGCTTCGTTGCATATATATATTCTCCTTGCTTCGCCACCGCAATTTGAATAGGAGGCTCCAATTGAACAGAGTCCATAAAAGATTGTCATCATTCACAATATGATCACTGGCTCCGGAATCCAGTATGAAGCTGACATTCTTTTCGGAATCATTTAGATTTTTATTTGCGCGTTTAAGCATAAATGCAAATCCGGGCTGGGTTGTTGCAACTTGTGCTTGCTTTTCATTTTCATTATTTTTTTCGTTTATTAATCTTTTATAACTATAGCAGTCCTTCTTAATATATCCCTCTTTCCCACAATGGTGACATTTTGTTATAAATCTATCTTTTCCCTTAAACAGATTACGTCCGTAATAATCATTTCCTTTCTTGTAGTTATTTCTATACTGTCCATTTCTAACATTCTTTCCATTGTTGTAAGTACCTGCTTTCATAACCTTTTTACTAGTGTCGTTGGAATCACTCTTTATTTTTATCTCGTGATCTAATAATCTGTTTTTCACAAAAGCTAATGTCAGATTTTCTTCTGTCAAAGTTTCGATGGCAGTAATTACTCCGTTATATGAGGATGGCAAAGTCAACAATAAATGTGATACTTTATCCATCTCATCAATACGGGCACCTGAGGCCAACAATTCCTCATCAAATCATCAAACACTTAAAATGTTTGTAGTGTCATCCACTTTAAGTTTTAGGTGGCGTCTAATTTTTCAAAGATTAGTGTGCCGTGCTGTCGCCGGAAATAAAATCGAGTCCTAGGTGTTCAAGAAATGCTTTCACCATATGCCTTTTCCAGTTATCGTCAATTCCGTCGGCAATTGCTCATATACACAACACGTCAAGCTGCTAAGTCTCTAACCAAATTTTCCAACGCCATACTTTAGTCTCAAATGGTTTTATATTATGCTTTACCTTCCATTTTATTTTAAAGTATGTGTGAGTACCACTATAATTTTCAAATAAACAACAACAAAGAGTTCAATAAAAAACACTATAAATAAAAAGCTTGACCAAGTGAGCTTCGCCCAAATGCAGAATCGCGCAACCGTATGAGAATAGATAAACAACGACAAACCCCTAGGACAACACACACCGCCCGACAAACGTTTGGCTATCGTAGTTTAGTCGTTGTTACATTCTCACATACGGTTCATTGCAGAAGCTGGTATTTACAATGTTTAATATGAATCTTTGTTGTTGTTTATTTGAACAATTATAGTTCCAAAAGCGTAACTCAACATTTGAGGCCCCCGAGATACAATAAAACTCTTCCGTTGTTGCTTATTAAAGTGCATTTAATAAGCAAAGTGACCTATGGTGCTGTGATTGAGCAATAAAAGTGCATAAGCATATAAAGCTAAATTATAATTTCACACGCGCGGTGGAAAATATAATTGTGCGTTCTCTTGGGCTCATTCGTTTCTGTGCGCAGAATCACCGATACGGTTAATGACCCTTGCTTCTCTTTGTGCTTATCGCCGTTAACTGCTTGAGCTTTTGCGCAGCTGCATTGGCGAGCTTGGCCCAAATCGTGAACAAAATTAACAGTCTTAACCCTCATACATATATGCGTGCGCGTGCAGTATACAAACACCATCAACGTTTGAATTTTAAAAGCAAGCTGATACAAAGCTCCGTCAAGTGATATCAACAAATTCAAAAATAGCAAGGCTTGTCTTTTACCTTAAAATCAATAGTTTGCGAGCGTAACAACGCATTTACTCCAAGTCGTCGTCTGGTAAATTTTATTTTTTCCTCTTTTTTTTTACGGGTAAGAGCATGCTTCACTCAAAAACGAAAGGCTTGTCTTTACCTCGCAAAAAATACAATAGTAACAACGCATTTACTCAGTCAACGTCGTCGTCGGAAATTACAGTTATTTTGCTTACTTTTCTTTGATTTAAGACAGCAGCAGATCGTGCAAGTAATTATTATAATTGTTTTAAAACAAGCTCAGTGTTTGCATTTTATTAATATATTGTTTAATATGAGGCGATCTCATAAAAAACAAGAGTGCTGCTGAACACGCTTTCAAACATCAATGTTGTGGCCAGGACAAACACTTTATTTCCAGGTTACCGAGTTAAAGGCGACGTGATGCGATAATTGTTTGTTTGAAAATAACGGACGTGGAATGCAGGGCGATACAAACTGGCGGTAGCCTTTCTAAAACAACGTATGATTATTTATATAAATAAAATTTAATATCCTATAATGTTTACCTTACAGACGCAGCAACGATAAATTCCCAACCAGACGGCAGGGTTGAAAAGCATACTTCAGCATGCCAACGCGCACATTAAAAGCTGCGCAAAGCAAAAAATTCATTTATTATATTAATAAATAACCTCAAATATTCCATTATTAAATAAATATTAATAAATAATAAATAACATGGCGCCTTATGATTAAGCAATATAAGCCTGATGTGTGTTTAAACAGTTGATAATAATTCAAGCCAATAAGCCTTGATGTTGATTTTTAAACAGTTGATATTGACATAATTCAGCAATATCAGCCTGATATTGATTTTTAAACAGTTGTATTGCTAGACATATCAACTAAGCACCAATAATGTGCTAAGTGACGTCAAGGCTATATCAAGCAACACAACAACTATCAACTATACAACTCGTCAGGGTTGTTGCTGCGTGAGTTGTTAACATAAGCAAACATACTTAATCGCCGCGGATCAAATCGAACAATTTCATTTAAAATAAAAAATCTTTGTCGTGAATTCTGATAAAATGCCAACGATCGAGTCTCGCGTTGAGTTTCTTAAGCGCAAGCTGGTTTCCATGTTTGAGAGCTTGCAAAGGCTTGAGGCAACTCTTGATGCAAACACCACAGCTAACCTCAACTCAGCTGAGCTCAATGTGCGGCTAGAGTTGCTCGATCAGACTCAAGCTTCATTTAACATTACCCACGATGCATTAGAAGAGCTGCAGTTTGACGAAATAGGAAGTGATGTGCGCATTCAATTCGATGAGCTGTTTTTAAATTTGAAGTCGCGGCTGCGAGTGCAAGTGGATATTTGCAAAGCGCATACACACCGCTCATCTACATTGCTCCCTAATGAAACGACAGTGAATTATGTTGCTGAACGTGCGCATAGGATTCGCTTGCCCGAATTTAAGCTGCCCACATTTACTGGAGGATATACTGAATATGCCAGCTTCTTCTCAGTGTTTAATTCGGTCATCAATAACGATCCCGATTTATGTGACATTGAAAGGCTGCATCACTTGCGCTCGTGCTTAGGTGGATCTGCGCTGGACGCAATTCGATCTTTGGAAACGTCAAGTTCCAACTACAGTCTAGCACTAGACATATTAAACAAGCGGTATAGTAACAAAAGACTTGTATTTCAGGCTCACGTTAAGGAGATGTTGAGTCTCACGAAGGTGGAGGCATCTGCAGCTGGAAAACTTCGTGAATTTGCTGATAAAATCAATTCACACATGCGTGCTTTAGAGTCATTGGGCAATACGGAGCAGATTGCTGACAGCATGATTATACACATGCTATTGCAAAGGCTGGACGTTGCCACTCAGTCGTCGTGGGAAGAGCATACCTGTTTAGAAAAATTGCCAAAATCAGCCGAATTCTTCGAGTTTTTGGACAAACGATGTCAAAAATTGGAGAGCTTACAATATGCTATGGCACAGCACACGCCTAGCACTCAGGTATGCAAGGCAAACGGCAGTTGTAATAGCAATAGAAAGGCATTTGTCGTTGCCGATGTCAACCAAAACAAGTGCCTGTTCTGTGACATGTCTGGTCACGGAATCTACTCCTGCAGCAGATTTGCCAATCTGTCGCCTGCGCTTCGTCGAAAGGAAGCACAGAAGCTTACATTGTGCTATAACTGTCTCAAAAAGGGTCATCAGTCACGAACATGTAGTTCAGGCAACTGCCGTGCCTGCAATGGCAAGCACCATACACTGTTGCATATTGCTGAGTCACAGGTTGAAGGAGCAGCCGATTCTTCAAGCACATCATTGCCCAATTCGACTGTTGCCGTTGCCTCTCAGCCCTACACCTCTCTTGCAGCCCAATGTCTCCGTGCTGATGTTGTGCTTTTAGCTACCGCGATCGTCTGGATAAAAAATAGTGCCGGCTCATACATGCCCTGCAGCGCGATGCTCGACTCAGGCTCACAACTTCATCTTGTCACGTCGCAGTTGGCTCAGAGGCTACAGCTCAAACGGACCCGATCTGCAGCAACGGTATCTGGACTTGGGGATGCAAGCGTGTCTACAGATGGTTTCAAGGCCAGCATATGCCTGAGATCTCAAGACGACAACTACAATGCTACGATTACGGCTCTTATTGCTCCCACTATCACGGACTGTCAACCCTGTGTGGCCGTTGACACGACGGACTGGAATATTCCATCAAATGTAAAGTTAGCTGATCCCGCCTTTAACAAACCGCAGAGGGTGGATCTGCTGCTTGGTGCCAGCATATTTTTTGATCTCCTGTGTGTGGGACAAATAAAGCTGGGACCGAGTCTGCCACTCCTACAGAAGACTCGGCTGGGCTGGATCGTATCAGGAGGTGGTTCAGAATCTAAAAACACGGCGCTGCTGACTAGCCGCAGTGCATTCGTCGATGACGATTCTTCGAGTGATGTGGCTCTGGACGAACTGGTGAGGCGATTCTGGGAAGGTGAAGGCATGGATGAAGCTGGCGTGAAGGCTAGCAAGGAGGAACGGCTGTGCGAAGAGCACTTTGTACAGAACTTCTCACGGCTCACATCTGGTGACTACTCTGTTCGCCTGCCCTTTAAACAAAATGCTGATTTGCTGGGTGAGTCTTACACACAAGCATATCGACGATTTCTGAATTTAGAGCGCAAATTAACAAGGCATCCAGATCTTAAAAAAGATTATGCCAATTTTATTCATGAGTATCTTCAGCTTAATCACATGTCTCGTGTTGATCCCGAACTGATGTCGCAATGCAAGTACTTCCTTCCTCACCATTGTGTTATAAAGGAGAGCAGCACGACTACGAAACTTCGTGTGGTGTTTGATGGCTCAGCTTCAACTTCGTCTGGATACTCGCTCAATGAAGTAATGATGGCCGGGCCTGTCATACAACCTAAGCTGCTTCATATCTTGATTCGCTTTCGTACATATTTGGTTGCCCTGACAGGCGACATATGTAAAATGTATCGGTGTGTGCGACTCTCCGCACCCGATAACTACTATCAGTGCATAATATGGCGTGATGCACCTGATAGGAAGCTGGAAGTCTACAAATTGGACACTGTCACATATGGGACCAAAGCCGCTTCTTTCTTATCTGTGCGTGCGATGCATCAACTAGCACATGATGAGAAAGACGCATTTCCCATTGGCTCTGATGCACTCCTTCGAGACTTTTATGTTGATGACTTCATCTCTGGAGGAGATTCAGTAGCACAGGCCGTTGATAAAAGGAATCAAACTGCTGGTATACTATCTCGAGGCAACTTCAAGCTCAGGAAGTGGTGTTCCAGTCATCCTGAGGCCCTTTACAATGTAGCTGAAGACGATAAGGAGAAATTCGTAAAGTTTGATGATGGTAGCACTGTAACCAAAACTCTTGGTCTTGCTTGGGACCCAGTAGTCGACTGTCTTCTCTTCTCTTTAATGCCGCTGCAACCATCGAAAAAACCGTGCAGGCGCTCTGTGCTATCAACAGTCGCGCGGTTCTACGATCCCCTTGGACTTGCTGGGCCCGTTATCATAAAGGCCAAAATATTTCTTCAACAACTGTGCAAGGACAAACTGGATTGGGACGAGAGCCTTCCTGTGGCGAGGAATACAGCTTGGACGGACTTATGCAGCGATTTTCACAATGTTCGTCAACTCTCATTTCCCAGGTTCCTAGTCGGCTCAGGAGGTGATGTTGAAATACACGGTTTCTGCGATGCTAGCTTGGATGCCTACGGAGCCTGCGTGTATGTGGTATCCAAAGGCCTTACATCCACCGCTCACCTTCTCTGCGCAAAGTCTCGAGTTGTACCACTGAAAACGCTTTCAGTACCAAAGCTTGAATTGTGTGGAGCTGTGTTGCTGGCCAAACTGATGCGCGAAATCATGGAGTTGGACATTTTCAATGCGCAGTTCTTTTGCTGGTGTGACTCATCTGTCGCTTTGTCCTGGATCAGTGATGAACCTTTCCGCTTCAATGTATTTGTAGCTAACCGTGTGGCAGCTATACAAGAGCTGACGCCCAGCATGAAGTGGTTACACGTTCCAACAGCATTAAATCCGGCGGACATCATTTCGAGAGGCGCTTCTCCTGAAGTATTGGTCCATTCTGAGTTATGGTTCCATGGTCCATCCTACTTACGAGAGAATGCTGCTAATTGGCCCACATCCAGTATTCCAGAGAAATCGAGCCTGGAATTGCGAAAGACAGCGTTGCTTGCGCTATCTCCGCACGTTGACATAACGCAGACTTGCAAATATGCCAATTGTTTCAAGACTTTGCAACGTATTTTTGCTTACGTTTACAAATTTATTAAACGCATACGGCATGCCGATCTCACCGTTTCAGACTTACATAATGGAACTCGTCTCCTGGTTCGAATGGTTCAATTAGGACATCTATGGGAGGATATAAAAGACCTGCGTGCAAAGGGAGTCGTTAAAAGGTCCAGCTCTATTGCCTCTTTACTACCCTTTATTGACGAATTTGGACTCGTGCGTGTTGGTGGCCGGCTCAAGAATTCATCGCTACCGTTTGATGCAAGGCATCCGATAATTCTACCTCGACGTTACCCCATCACTCATGCTCTGATCGACCACGCTCACAAAAGGAATCTGCACACTGGATCCCGTGCACTGTTGGCTAAAATCCGGCTCGAGTATTGGCCAATAGGTGGGCTGAGAACCGTCTCCAAGGCAATCAGCAGATGTGTGATCTGCTTTAGAGCCAAGCCAAGATTTCTGGAGCCAATAATGGCGCAAATACCAAGCTAACGCTTACATGGAGCTCGCCCCTTTGCTGTTACTGGGATTGATTATTGCGGTCCATTTTTCTACAAATCTGAAGTGCGCAATCGATCGCCTATCAAGGCCTACATCAGCGTCTTCATATGTTTCACAAGCAAGGCTATACATATGGAGCTTGTGCAAGACTTGTCTACAGCAACGTTTCTCAGCGCGCTTAAGCGTTTCATTGCTCTTCGCGGGAAACCCAGCCAAATTTGGTCGGACAATGCAACCAATTTCGTCGGTGCAAGAAATCAGCTCGAGGAACTACGGCAGCTCATGTTAAGCGATCAACACATGGAAACTGTTCGCAGATGGTGCCTAGCGGATTGCATCGAGGGGAAGTTCATCCCGCCGCGTTCCCCGCACTTTGGTGGATTATGGGAGGCTGCCGTTAAATCAGCAAAGCACCATCTTTATCGGTCCATTGGAAATTCTTGTCTCAACCATGATGAACTGCGCACGCTTGTCTGCCAGATCACGGCGGTCGTTAATTCTCGTCCTCTGCTCTTAGTTTCAGAAAATCCAGAAGATTTAGATGTACTGACGCCGGCACACTTGTTGCTTGGTGGTCCTGCAGCAGCCATCATCGAGCCTGACTTGACGAAACTCAATTATGATCGTTTAGACGGCTGGCAGCGCGTCACACAACTGCAGCAACAGTTTTGGAGCCGTTGGCGTGAGGAGTACCTGACGCTTCTTCAGCAACGGTCTAAATGGCGCAGTCCCTCGCAGTCCGTGCAGATCAACGATGTGGTCCTCGTCAAAAATGAAAACTTGCCGCCAATGCGTTGGCCACTAGCGAGAGTGGTCGCTATCTTTCCTGGCCATGATGGAGTAGTCCGGGTAGCAGACCTAAGGACTGAGGCTGGTGTCATCAGAAGGGCTGTGAACAAACTCTGCCTGCTGCCCCTTTCTGACGTAGTTGAAAGACAGGCTTCCAACGGGGGGATTATGTCGGGAGCAGCCGTCAGATAAATAATATCAATGTTGTATCACTACACGCGCCACCACTGTTAATTTGCATGCGCATCTCTTATAATTATGTAAATAGTCAAACGTTTGTCGGCAGCGCAGCTTGCACTGTATGTGTGTATGTCCATACGGCTGTGCATGCTTCTTACTTTCGGCTATCGTAGTTTAGTCGTTGTTTATCTATTCTCACATACGGTTGCGCGATTCTGCATTTGGGCGAAGCTGACACTTGGTCAAGCCACAGCCAATTATACATACGTATTTACATAGTTACATATCTGCATACATATGTGCTATAGTCAATAAAGTGTTTTATATATTGAACTCTTTGTTGTTGTTTATTTGAACAATTATAGTTGCCAAAAAAGCTTGGTAGCTCAACAGTATGTACAGTGCCGCTTGAATTGTGTATACGTGAAATGCACAAGACGATGTATGTATGCGTGTGTGAACTTCACAAGAAGATCAATGTATTTATGCATGTGTGAATTTCACAAACACTTTTTTTTTTGTATAAAATTTCAATTTAATATGTTTTAGTGGAGCTAGGGACCCAAAACCTATTGTATTTTTAACTATGTTGTTTTAAATAAAAAGTCTGTTTGTGTTGTTTAGTTTTAATTTACTTTTCGTTTTATAGTTTTTTCTTATG
Source organism: Scaptomyza montana (assembly GCA_018904305.1). NCBI lineage: Eukaryota > Metazoa > Arthropoda > Insecta > Diptera > Drosophilidae > Scaptomyza > Scaptomyza montana. The sequence goes on along the minus strand of JAEIGR010000061.1, from coordinate 674,084 downwards.
AATTTATATTTTCGCACTAGCACAACCAGCCTCGGTGACAATCGCAAATGAATAAAGAAGGAATCATCGATAGACTTAACTTAAGTAAAGAGCAAGGCCGTGTGACCGTTTTCATATTTAGTTATTTTAATTTTGGTAATATATTCCAACAGCATATAAGAACACAAAAAACCAAACCTTGTTTTATATATCTATATATTCTGAAATTAAGCAATCATTATGTCAAAAGCTTAATTATTTAATTAAACATTCACGATGGCTTCTTTTTTAATCGATTCTTTTTCGGTCTTCGGCGAAGACTCTTCGCATATGCGTGTGTTGGGCGTCAGGGTAACCGAAAAAGAGAGCGAGGCTAGAAAAGTGTGGCTGAATCACACTTATAGGATAACTCTTAATACTAACATCAATACCTTAATACTAGCTTACGATATATCGGTATACACGAACATAACATAACATAAACGATCGCTAGAAATTACATATAAATACTTAACACAATAAATACTTTACAACTCGGCCGTCCTGACAGGGAATCGACCTCCATTCCACCTACTTTAGATCATATAGGATGAAGCCATACCAAAGGGTGGGTGTTGCCCGCAGTCAGACATCAAAACCACAATTTTAATCAGACATGAGCGACAATTTTAGTTTAGATGACTCCAGCACACCGTCATACGGAAGCTGTGTGAGCTGGGAGCCTTCAACATCTCGGATGACATACCGATCATTCGGAAGTTGCTTGTGGATGACATAGGGACCGCGGTATCGCTTAATGAGTTTTTTGTTTATGCCAGCCGTCGTATCAACATTCTTGATGACGACGAAATCACCTTCTTCAAAATTAACGGCAGGGCGATGATATTTGCTAAAGTACTCTGTGTTATACTCTTGAGACTTGACAATGTTCTGAAGGGAAATTTTACGGGTGTCCACTAGACACTTCACCAATAAGCCTATCATCCAAACGCTCAGTTAACTCATTTATAACACACCAAAAAGGAGGACGGAGGGTGCAAATTTAGTTGTGGAGTGGATTGAACTATTCAAGGCGAACTCAATTTTCGTAAGTTGTTTCACCCAATCGGCATGATCCAATGGTTCAGCCAATTTAGGAAGCATGGGACTTAAGACACGGTTGACACGTTCCACTTACCCATAAGCACGAGGGGAGGCAGTGGCATTCTGGACATGGATTATATGATGGTACTGCAGAAAATCAGCGAATTCGGCGGAAGTGAAGCACGTACCTCGATCGCTAACAATTCGGCGAGGTCGACTATAGTTGGGGAAATACTGCGTCTCTAAAGTGTGACATACTTCTCGGGAACTAGTTGTAGCGGCAAGGTACAGTTTGACAAATTTTGTAAAGGCATCAATGACGACAAGAAGATATTTTTTCCTAGACGGTGTGGGCGGAAGGGGTCCCAAGTGGTCAATATGAAGAGTGTTGGAGCAGAACAATTGTGATTATAGTTTGTAGACATAGCTTAAGTTAGTTTAAGAGAAAGCATGAATTCGCTCTTAAGCTATGGAAGCTTTTAGGCCGATCGGCAATCTGCCGACGGCGAATTTGTGTTGCGTGTGGCCGTCTATGGCCCACGCAATTGTATTAGGCTAAGCTACTTTTCAATTGTCGTTGCATACGTGAAGCCACCACACGAATTAAATTCGCTACTTGAAGGAAAAACCGCGTCTCATTATTTCGTTTTCGTTGTTTTATAAAACTAAAAAATATTAGATTTTTCAAAGAGTATCAAATGGCAGAGGGGTTTTCGGAATACTATGCAAGGTAGCATCACTATTATTAGCGGAAGGGGAATAGTAAATACATTTGAGGCAGTTTTTAATAAAGTTGTTAACGTAAGATTTCATATACGGAAACCAATAATGTTTTTTAATCTGTGTTATACACTTTTCAGTGGCCAGATGGCCTAACTTCTTATGCACTGTTCGTATGACACTTTTAATCATTTCGGCAGGGACATAAATCTGAAGTACGTCAGTCGGTGATCGGCGATACACGACACCATCTTGCAACTCAAAACCAGCAACCTCTTGGTTCTCCAGAACACTCCGAAGTTTGACATTTCTGGATCACGATTTTGCGTCAGTTGTAGTAGGAAATCCAGGTTCACATCGTCCACATATGCAGAAGTTTCTAGTCTACTGAGTGCATCAACATGAAGCATACAAATACCGGACCGATGTACAATGGTATAGCTATAATTTTCTAAAAGTAATGCCCAGCGGGAAATTTTCGCGGAAGATCCACCATTCTTAAGGGTTAACGCTAATGAATTGCAATCTGTAATTATTTAATTTAAGGCGTACACAATAGCTAGGGTTTCCAATTCATAACTATGCAATTTGGATTCTGGGACGGAAGCGGTCTTCGAAAAATAACACACAGGATGAAATTTATCATCAGTTTGTTTCTGCAGGAGCATCGCTCCAAAACCGGCGAACTAGCATCACAATGTAATTCAGTTTCAGACTTCGGGTTATAAATAGACAGCACCGGTGACTCGATCAGTTTGGACTGCAGTGTTCGGAATGATTTAAGAGACTCATCAGAAAAAACTTAAGGGGCATCTTTTTTCAGCAGGCGCGACATCGGATAAGCAATTTTGGCAAAGTTGGGTACAAAACGGCTGATGTAAGAAAAGAGACCCAAACAGCGTTCCAATTCTTTCCTATACCGGGGTTCCGGCAGACTTTTAAAGCTTGAAGGGGACCTGGTTTCGGGGTGATACCGGAAGAGTTCGGTAAATACCCCAAATACTCCAACTCTTTGTGCGCAAAACGACACTTAGACAATTTAAGGCGTAACCCATTCACTCGTAAGGTATAAAGTGCCTCTTTCAACACTTGCAGATGGGTTTCAAAATCACTCGACGCGATTAATATGTCGTCCATATAAATCACTAATTGACCTATGTTGATCAAGTCCTTCAGCACAAAGTATACAAATCTAGCGAAAACTGGGAGACCATTACATAAGCAAAACGGCATGCGTACGTACTCAAATTGACCATCAGGTGTTACAAAGGCGAATCAGGTTGCATTTTGACATGGTGAAATCCACTTTCTAAATCTAGTACAGAAAGTACGATTTACCCCCCAGATGTTCAACACAATCCTCTAACAGCGGAATCGGGAAGTGGTCACGGACAGTTATTTTGTTCAGCGGGCGATAGTCAACACACTTCCTTAAGGTATTATCTTTTTTTCTAACGGGCACTATAGCGGAAGCGTAAGGGGAACTACTATGACGTATAATGCCGGCAGTTAATAAGTCATCACATATTTGGCGCACTTCGTTGCGCTCGTGATGGGATAATCTGCGGGGACGGCAGAAAATAGGAGTCTGACTTGTCAATTCGATTTTCATTTCGTAATTGGTCGGTTCAATCAGTTCGGAAGGGACATCAACATAAGAGGCGGAAATAACAGACTGCAACTTTGCAGATTGTTCTGCTGGCAGCGTAGACTCGATATTAAACTCATCTTCACTAACAGCAGGTAACTCAATTGCTTTAATAGCTGCCAGGGCATCGTCCAGCGAATGGTCAAACATAACGGGACACTGTCTTTCAGTGGTACACGACTGTGATTCGCCAGGCATAAACTCATTTTCACCATACGACCGGGTTGACACTTTTTATACTCGATACCGAAGGTAAAGAGTATATTGAGTTTGTGCAATGTCCGTCATGGTGTCTGTCCGTCTGTATGAACGCAACTTTTTTCCACACCCTTCTAGCTAGAGACTTGAAACTTTCCAATTCTCTTTATTTATGGGATAGTAAATTAAAGTGTCAAGATGGGGGCTCTACGATAACTGGGGGGCTGGCAATTCGATAAATTCGATAACTCAAAACCGATAAATCCACATATATCGCACATCCTTACAGTTAGATTTACCAATTTTGGTAAGAAGATAGCTACTAGCAACCCCCAAAAAACTGCATCAAAAATTTTGGAGCCACGCCCCCATTCCGCCCCCTTATCCCTACCTTTTAAAAAATTTTAGCTAGAGTCACCAAATTTGGTATGAATATAGCAACTGACATTCCACAAAGATCTGCATCACAAATTGGGATGCCACGCCCATCCATACCGCCCTAGCCCCCCTTTCCCCACCTTTTACAAACTTTGAGCTAGAGTCACCAAATTTGGTATGAAGATAGCAATTGACATTCCACAAAGATCTGCATCTAAAATTTGGATGCCACAACTACCCATACCGCCCCCAACCCCCCTTTCCCCACTTTTTACAAACTTCGAGCTAGATTCACCAAATTTGGTATGAAGATAGCAATTGACATTCCACAAAGATCTGCATCTAAAATTTGGATGCCACGCCCACCCATATCGCCCCCAGCCCCCCTTGCCCCATTTTTTACAAACTTTGAGCTAGGGTCACCAAATTTGGTATGAAGATAGCAATTGACATTCCACAAAGATCTGCATCAAAAATTTGGATGCCACGCCCACCCATACCACCCCCAGCCCCCCTTTCCCCACTTTTTACAAACTTCGAGCTAGATTCACCAAATTTGGTATGAAGATAGCAATTGACATTTCACAAAGATCTGCATTAAAAATTTTGGTGCCACAACTACCCATACCGCCCCCCAGCCCCCCCTTTCCCCACCTTTTACAAACTTTGAGCTAGAGTCACCAAATTTTCAACGAAGACAGCCGGTGGCATCCCCATCTGCATCGGAAAATCTTTAAGGCAGCGTACACCCCTGCCGCATCCGTACCCCTTTGCAATCAGGCCTCTTTTTTTTACCGGTCCTAATACTGGTATCGAGTATGCCGCAGTCGGTTGCGTCCGACTGCAACGCTTCCACTTGTTGGTTATTGTGCGTTTGACATCTGTTCTAAACAAATCAAGTGAATTAAGGACAGCAGTGAGTTTCACATTACAATCTATTTGAGATTTACTTAAGGACAACAAATGACTTTTGGTATATTTGATTTTAAATTTACATAGTTTTATATACGTTTTACAAAAGAAATCTCTGCCCAAAATCATTTGGCAAATTTGTGGCACTGTTCAGCAGTACATCAAATGTGTGTAATACTGTTTGACTAAATATACGGATGGCACATTGGACTTTTCCTAATGATATAAGTTGATGGTTCCCCAGACCACGGCAGTTTAACGGGGTTGACTGCAGGCTACAGGTAAAAGGCACTTCAGATTGCCGAATAAAACTTCTAGGACTGCCCGAATCAAGGAGGGAGAAAATATTTGTAAACTCATTGCTTTTCACTTGATTTGACACAAAGGCAACACTCATCATCTGTAGCTGTTCTACTTTATCTACTAAGGTGTCTCCGCAACAGGAGTCGGCAACGGCGTCGGCAGCGGCGGCATTAGTGGCGATGGCATTCCCAATCTTGAATGGGCAGTTCCTATACATATGATCCGTTTTCCCGCACTTGAAACACGTAGGCTTCGGGCACTGGGACTTGTAGTGTCCAAATGATGAGCAGTTGTAACACCGCACCTCTTTTACAGCAGGGACTGAAGGGAAACACTTCTAACGGAGGTTTGTCGAGGCAGAGGATGGTTCACGGCAGCTACTTGTTTATTCGCATTGGATTGGACTCGTCGTCTCTCGTATCTCTCCAGAATCGTCTTCAGATCGTAGATGGTTCGGGCTGCATATAGCATGCCCACTGCTGGCGGGCTGTCTCGGAGTCCATCAATGATGAGATCCACCAACTCAGCCTCAGGGATGGTGGCACTCATTGCAATCTTTTGCATCTCAATAGTATACCGCAGGTACCCCTCCCCCTGGCTTAAGACGTCGGTTCCGCAGGGCTGCGTACACTTTTTCAGTGCGCCTGGATCGTCCAAACTCATGGATCAGTATCTCCTTCAGTTGCTCATAACTGCGCACAGTAAGTGTGCGCATGACGATTGCTGCCGTGCCCTCCAACAGCCGACGACATGCGACCAATCGCAGACGGGCATCCAGTTGCAGGATATCACAGGCGTCCTCCAAGTCGCTGATCCATTTATTCACATCATAAGCGTTATCTGCCGAGAACCGCGGAACCATAGATTCGATAACGCTTATGTCAGTTACACGCTGGCTGGGTACAGCAGAAGAGACGTTCAGCTGCTGTTGCATACTAGCAATTTGCTGTTGCAGTTCCAGCACCTCCTTCTGTTTTCGCAGGCTAGCCAGTTGTTCATCTAAGCTCGATGACGCTGCAAGCGGGGTCACCTCTTTGACCACAGACAGCGTGGCGGCAGCCGGAGCAGTTAACAACAACACTGGCTCTGTAACGGCAGAGTTGACGCTGACACAGCAGACAGCGAATCGGCAGCAAAAGCGTTTGGCGGCAGAGTTGTTACTGTAACAGCAGACAGCGGGGCGGCAGCAGAAGCGTTTGGCGGCAGAGTTGTTACTATAACAGCAGACGGCGGGGCGGCAGCAGAAGCGTTTGGCGGCAGAGTTGACACTGTCACAGCAGACGGCGGGGCGGTAGCAGAAGCGTTTGGCGGCAGAGTTGTTTCTGTAACAGCAGACAACGGGGCAGCAGCAGAAACGGTTAACGGCGGAGTTAACGTTGGGACAGCAGGCAGCGTTCCAATTCTTTCCTATCCCGGGGTTCCGGCAGACTTTTAAAGCTTGAAGGGGACCTGGTTTCGGGGTGATACCGGAAGAGTTCGGTAAATACCCCAAATACTCCAACTCTTTGTGCGCAAAACGACACTTAGACAATTTAAGGCGTAACCCATTCACTCGTAAGGTATAAAGTGCCTCTTTCAACACTTGCAGATGGGTTTCAAAATCACTCGACGCGATTAATATGTCGTCCATATAAATCACTAATTGACCTATGTTGATCAAGTCCTTCAGCACAAAGTATACAAATCTAGCGAAAACTGGGAGACCATTACATAAGCAAAACGGCATGCGTACGTACTCAAATTGACCATCAGGTGTTACAAAGGCGAATCAGGTTGCATTTTGACATGGTGAAATCCACTTTCTAAATCTAGTACAGAAAGTACGATTTACCCCCCAGATGTTCAACACAATCCTCTAACAGCGGAATCGGGAAGTGGTCACGGACAGTTATTTTGTTCAGCGGGCGATAGTCAACACACTTCCTTAAGGTATTATCTTTTTTCTAACGGGCACTATAGCGGAAGCGTAAGGGGAACTACTATGACGTATAATGCCGGCAGTTAATAAGTCATCACATATTTGGCGCACTTCGTTGCGCTCGTGATGGGATAATCTGCGGGGACGGCAGAAAATAGGAGTCTGACTTGTCAATTCGATTTTCATTTCGTAATTGGTCGGTTCAATCAGTTCGGAAGGGACATCAACATAAGAGGCGGAAATAACAGACTGCAACTTTGCAGATTGTTCTGCTGGCAGCGTAGACTCGATATTAAACTCATCTTCACTAACAGCAGGTAACTCAATTGCTTTAATAGCTGCCAGGGCATCGTCCAGCGAATGGTCAAACATAACGGGACACTGTCTTTCAGTGGTACACGACTGTGATTCGCCAGGCATAAACTCATTTTCACCATACGACCGGGTTGACACTTTTTATACTCGATACCGAAGGTAAAGAGTATATTGAGTTTGTGCAATGTCCGTCATGGTGTCTGTCCGTCTGTATGAACGCAACTTTTTTCCACACCCTTCAAGCTAGAGACTTCAAACTTTCCAATTCTCTTTATTTATGGGATAGTAAATTAAAGTGTCAAGATGGGGGCTCTACGATAACTGGGGGGCTGGCAATTCGATAAATTCGATAACTCAAAACCGATAAATCCACATATATCGCACATCCTTACAGTTAGATTTACCAATTTTGGTAAGAAGATAGCTACTAGCAACCCCAAAAAACTGCATCAAAAATTTTGGAGCCACGCCCCCATTCCGCCCCCCTTATCCCTACCTTTTAAAAAATTTTAGCTAGAGTCACCAAATTTGGTATGAATATAGCAACTGACATTCCACAAAGATCTGCATCACAAATTGGGATGCCACGCCCATCCATACCGCCCTAAACCCCCTTTCCCCACCTTTTACAAACTTTGAGCTAGAGTCACCAAATTTGGTATGAATATAGCAATTGACATTCCACAAAGATCTGCATCTAAAATTTGGATGCCACAACTACCCATACCGCCCCCAACCCCCCTTTCCCCACTTTTTACAAACTTCGAGCTAGATTCACCAAATTTGGTATGAAGATAGCAATTGACATTCCACAAAGATCTGCATCTAAAATTTGGATGCCACGCCCACCCATATCGCCCCCAGCCCCCCTTGCCCCATTTTTTACAAACTTTGAGCTAGGGTCACCAAATTTGGTATGAAGATAGCAATTGACATTCCACAAAGATCTGCATCAAAAATTTGGATGCCACGCCCACCCATACCACCCCCAGCCCCCCTTTCCCCACTTTTTAAAAACTTCGAGCTAGATTCACCAAATTTGGTATGAAGATAGCAATTGACATTTCACAAAGATCTGCATTAAAAATTTTGGTGCCACAACTACCCATACCGCCCCCAGCCCCCCCTTTCCCCACCTTTTACAAACTTTGAGCTAGAGTCACCAAATTTTCAACGAAGACAGCCGGTGGCATCCCCATCTGCATCGGAAAATCTTTAAGGCAGCGTACACCCCTGCCGCATCCGTACCCCTTTGCAATCAGGCCTCTTTTTTTACCGGTTTTAATACTGGTATCGAGTATGCCGCAGTCGGTTGCGTCCGACTGCAACGCTTCCACTTGTTGGTTATTGTGCGTTTGACATCTGTTCTAAACAAATCAAGTGAATTAAGGACAGCAGTGAGTTTCACATTACAATCTATTTGAGATTTACTTAAGGACAACAAATGACTTTTGGTATATTTGATTTTAAATTTACATAGTTTTATATACGTTTTACAAACAGTCTGCCCAAAATCATTGGCAAATTTGTGGCACTGTTCAGCAGTACATCAAATGTGTGTAATACTGTTTGACTAAATATACGGATGGCACATTGGACTTTTCCTAATGATATAAGTTGATGGTTCCCCAGACCACGGCAGTTTAACGGGGTTGACTGCAGGCTACAGGTAAAAGGCACTTCAGATTGCCGAATAAAACTTCTAGGACTGCCCGAATCAAGGAGGGAGAAAATATTTGTAAACTCATTGCTTTTCACTTGATTTGACACAAAGGCAACACTCATCATCTGTAGCTGTTCTACTTTATCTACTAAGGTGTCTCCGCAACAGGAGTCGGCAACGGCGTCGGCAGCGGCGGCATTAGTGGCGATGGCATTCCCAATCTTGAATGGGCAGTTCCTATACATATGATCCGTTTTCCCGCACTTGAAACACGTAGGCTTCGGGCACTGGGACTTGTAGTGTCCAAATGATGAGCAGTTGTAACACCGCACCTCTTTTACAGCAGGGACTGAAGGGAAACACTTCTAACGGAGGTTTGTCGAGGCAGAGGATGGTTCACGGCAGCTACTTGTTTATTCGCATTGGATTGGACTCGTCGTCTCTCGTATCTCTCCAGAATCGTCTTCAGATCGTAGATGGTTCGGGCTGCATATAGCATGCCCACTGCTGGCGGGCTGTCTCGGAGTCCATCAATGATGAGATCCACCAACTCAGCCTCAGGGATGGTGGCACTCATTGCAATCTTTTGCATCTCAATAGTATACCGCAGGTACCCCTCCCCTGGCTTAAGACGTCGGTTCCGCAGGGCTGCGTACACTTTTTCAGTGCGCCTGGATCGTCCAAACTCATGGATCAGTATCTCCTTCAGTTGCTCATAACTGCGCACAGTAAGTGTGCGCATGACGATTGCTGCCGTGCCCTCCAACAGCCGACGACATGCGACCAATCGCAGACGGGCATCCAGTTGCAGGATATCACAGGCGTCCTCCAAGTCGCTGATCCATTTATTCACATCATAAGCGTTATCTGCCGAGAACCGCGGAACCATAGATTCGATAACGCTTATGTCAGTTACACGCTGGCTGGGTACAGCAGAAGAGACGTTCAGCTGCTGTTGCATACTAGCAATTTGCTGTTGCAGTTCCAGCACCTCCTTCTGTTTTCGCAGGCTAGCCAGTTGTTCATCTAAGCTCGATGACGCTGCAAGCGGGGTCACCTCTTTGACCACAGACAGCGTGGCGGCAGCCGGAGCAGTTAACAACAACACTGGCTCTGTAACGGCAGAGTTGACGCTGACACAGCAGACAGCGAATCGGCAGCAAAAGCGTTTGGCGGCAGAGTTGTTACTGTAACAGCAGACAGCGGGGCGGCAGCAGAAGCGTTTGGCGGCAGAGTTGTTACTATAACAGCAGACGGCGGGGCGGCAGCAGAAGCGTTTGGCGGCAGAGTTGACACTGTCACAGCAGACGGCGGGGCGGTAGCAGAAGCGTTTGGCGGCAGAGTTGTTTCTGTAACAGCAGACAACGGGGCAGCAGCAGAAACGGTTAACGGCGGAGTTAACGTTGGGACAGCAGGCAGCGTTCCAATTCTTTCCTATCCCGGGGTTCCGGCAGACTTTTAAAGCTTGAAGGGGACCTGGTTTCGGGGTGATACCGGAAGAGTTCGGTAAATACCCCAAATACTCCAACTCTTTGTGCGCAAAACGACACTTAGACAATTTAAGGCGTAACCCATTCACTCGTAAGGTATAAAGTGCCTCTTTCAACACTTGCAGATGGGTTTCAAAATCACTCGACGCGATTAATATGTCGTCCATATAAATCACTAATTGACCTATGTTGATCAAGTCCTTCAGCACAAAGTATACAAATCTAGCGAAAACTGGGAGACCATTACATAAGCAAAACGGCATGCGTACGTACTCAAATTGACCATCAGGTGTTACAAAGGCGAATCAGGTTGCATTTTGACGTGGTGAAATCCACTTTCTAAATCTAGTACAGAAAGTACGATTTACCCCCCAGATGTTCAACACAATCCTCTAACAGCGGAATCGGGAAGTGGTCACGGACAGTTATTTTGTTCAGCGGGCGATAGTCAACACACTTCCTTAAGGTATTATCTTTTTTCTAACGGGCACTATAGCGGAAGCGTAAGGGGAACTACTATGACGTATAATGCCGGCAGTTAATAAGTCATCACATATTTGGCGCACTTCGTTGCGCTCGTGATGGGATAATCTGCGGGGACGGCAGAAAATAGGAGTCTGACTTGTCAATTCGATTTTCATTTCGTAATTGGTCGGTTCAATCAGTTCGGAAGGGACATCAACATAAGAGGCGGAAATAACAGACTGCAACTTTGCAGATTGTTCTGCTGGCAGCGTAGACTCGATATTAAACTCATCTTCACTAACAGCAGGTAACTCAATTGCTTTAATAGCTGCCAGGGCATCGTCCAGCGGATGGTCAAACATAACGGGACACTGTCTTTCAGTGGTACACGACTGTGATTCGCCAGGCATAAACTCATTTTCACCATACGACCGGGTTGACACTTTTTATACTCGATACCGAAGGTAAAGAGTATATTGAGTTTGTGCAATGTCCGTCATGGTGTCTGTCCGTCTGTATGAACGCAACTTTTTTCCACACCCTTCAAGCTAGAGACTTGAAACTTTCCAATTCTCTTTATTTATGGGATAGTAAATTAAAGTGTCAAGATGGGGGCTCTACGATAACTGGGGGGCTGGCAATTCGATAAATTCGATAACTCAAAACCGATAAATCCACATATATCGCACATCCTTACAGTTAGATTTACCAATTTTGGTAAGAAGATAGCTACTAGCAACCCCCAAAAAACTGCATCAAAAATTTTGGAGCCACGCCCCCATTCCGCCCCCCTTATCCATACCTTTTAAAAAATTTTAGCTAGAGTCACCAAATTTGGTATGAATATAGCAACTGACATTCCACAAAGATCTGCATCACAAATTGGGATGCCACGCCCATCCATACCGCCCTAGCCCCCCTTTCCCCACCTTTTACAAACTTTGAGCTAGAGTCACCAAATTTGGTATGAATATAGCAATTGACATTCCACAAAGATCTGCATCTAAAATTTGGATGCCACAACTACCCATACCGCCCCCAACCCCCCTTTCCCCACTTTTTACAAACTTCGAGCTAGATTCACCATATTTGGTATGAAGATAGCAATTGACATTCCACAAAGATCTGCATCACAAATTTGGATGCCACGCCCACCCATATCGCCCCCAGCCCCCCTTGCCCCATTTTTTACAAACTTTGAGCTAGGGTCACCAAATTTGGTATGAAGATAGCAATTGACATTCCACAAAGATCTGCATCAAAAATTTGGATGCCGCGCCCACCCATACCGCCCCCCAGCCCCCCTTTCCCCACCTTTTACAAACTTCGAGCTAGATTCACCAAATTTGGTATGAAGATAGCAATTGACATTTCACAAAGATCTGCATTAAAAATTTTGATGCCACAACTACCCATACCGCCCCCAGCCCCCCTTTCCCCACCTTTTACAAACTTTGAGCTAGAGTCACCAAATTTTCAACGAAGACAGCCGGTGGCATCCCCATCTGCATCGGAAAATCTTTAAGGCAGCGTACACCCCTGCCGCATCCGTACCCCTTTGCAATCAGGCCTCTTTTTTTACCGGTTTTAATACTGGTATCGAGTATGCCGCAGTCGGTTGCGTCCGACTGCAACGCTTCCACTTGTTGGTTATTGTGCGTTTGACATCTGTTCTAAACAAATCAAGTGAATTAAGGACAGCAGTGAGTTTCACATTACAATCTATTTGAGATTTACTTAAGGACAACAAATGACTTTTGGTATATTTGATTTTAAATTTACATAGTTTTATATACGTTTTACAAAAGAAATCTCTGCCCAAAATCATTGGCAAATTTGTGGCACTGTTCAGCAGTACATCAAATGTGTGTAATACTGTTTGACTAAATATACGGATGGCACATTGGACTTTTCCTAATGATATAAGTTGATGGTTCCCCAGACCACGGCAGTTTAACGGGGTTGACTGCAGGCTACAGGTAAAAGGCACTTCAGATTGCCGAATAAAACTTCTAGGACTGCCCGAATCAAGGAGGGAGAAAATATTTGTAAACTCATTGCTTTTCACTTGATTTGACACAAAGGCAACACTCATCATCTGTAGTTGTTCTACTTTATCTACTAAGGTGTCTCCGCAACAGGAGTCGGCAACGGCGTCGGCAGCGGCGGCATTAGTGGCGATGGCATTCCCAATCTTGAATGGGCAGTTCCTATACATATGATCCGTTTTCCCGCACTTGAAACACGTAGGCTTCGGGCACTGGGACTTGTAGTGTCCAAATGATGAGCAGTTGTAACACCGCACCTCTTTTACAGCAGGGACTGAAGGGAAACACTTCTAACGGAGGTTTGTCGAGGCAGAGGATGGTTCACGGCAGCTACTTGTTTATTCGCATTGGATTGGACTCGTCGTCTCTCGTATCTCTCCAGAATCGTCTTCAGATCGTAGATGGTTCGGGCTGCATATAGCATGCCCACTGCTGGCGGGCTGTCTCGGAGTCCATCAATGATGAGATCCACCAACTCAGCCTCAGGGATGGTGGCACTCATTGCAATCTTTTGCATCTCAATAGTATACCGCAGGTACCCCTCCCCTGGCTTAAGACGTCGGTTCCGCAGGGCTGCGTACACTTTTTCAGTGCGCCTGGATCGTCCAAACTCATGGATCAGTATCTCCTTCAGTTGCTCATAACTGCGCACAGTAAGTGTGCGCATGACGATTGCTGCCGTGCCCTCCAACAGCCGACGACATGCGACCAATCGCAGACGGGCATCCAGTTGCAGGATATCACAGGCGTCCTCCAAGTCGCTGATCCATTTATTCACATCATAAGCGTTATCTGCCGAGAACCGCGGAACCATAGATTCGATAACGCTTATGTCAGTTACACGCTGGCTGGGTACAGCAGAAGAGACGTTCAGCTGCTGTTGCATACTAGCAATTTGCTGTTGCAGTTCCAGCACCTCCTTCTGTTTTTGCAGGCTAGCCAGTTGTTCATCTAAGCTCGATGACGCTGCAAGCGGGGTCACCTCTTTGACCACAGACAGCGTGGCGGCAGCCGGAGCAGTTAACAACAACACTGGCTCTGTAACGGCAGAGTTGACGCTGACACAGCAGACAGCGAATCGGCAGCAAAAGCGTTTGGCGGCAGAGTTGTTACTGTAACAGCAGACAGCGGGGCGGCAGCAGAAGCGTTTGGCGGCAGAGTTGTTACTATAACAGCAGACGGCGGGGCGGCAGCAGAAGCGTTTGGCGGCAGAGTTGACACTGTCACAGCAGACGGCGGGGCGGTAGCAGAAGCGTTTGGCGGCAGAGTTGTTTCTGTAACAGCAGACAACGGGGCAGCAGCAGAAACGGTTAACGGCGGAGTTAACGTTGGGACAGCAGGCAGCGTTCCAATTCTTTCCTATCCCGGGGTTCCGGCAGACTTTTAAAGCTTGAAGGGGACCTGGTTTCGGGGTGATACCGGAAGAGTTCGGTAAATACCCCAAATACTCCAACTCTTTGTGCGCAAAACGACACTTAGACAATTTAAGGCGTAACCCATTCACTCGTAAGGTATAAAGTGCCTCTTTCAACACTTGCAGATGGGTTTCAAAATCACTCGACGCGATTAATATGTCGTCCATATAAATCAATAATTGACCTATGTTGATCAAGTCCTTCAGCACAAAGTATACAAATCTAGCGAAAACTGGGAGACCATTACATAAGCAAAACGGCATGCGTACGTACTCAAATTGACCATCAGGTGTTACAAAGGCGAATCAGGTTGCATTTTGACGTGGTGAAATCCACTTTCTAAATCTAGTACAGAAAGTACGATTTACCCCCCAGATGTTCAACACAATCCTCTAACAGCGGAATCGGGAAGTGGTCACGGACAGTTATTTTGTTCAGCGGGCGATAGTCAACACACTTCCTTAAGGTATTATCTTTTTTTCTAACGGGCACTATAGCGGAAGCGTAAGGGGAACTACTATGACGTATAATGCCGGCAGTTAATAAGTCATCACATATTTGGCGCACTTCGTTGCGCTCGTGATGGGATAATCTGCGGGGACGGCAGAAAATAGGAGTATGACTTGTCAATTCGATTTTCATTTCGTAATTGGTCGGTTCAATCAGTTCGGAAGGGACATCAACATAAGAGGCGGAAATAACAGACTGCAACTTTGCAGATTGTTCTGCTGGCAGCGTAGACTCGATATTAAACTCATCTTCACTAACAGCAGGTAACTCAATTGCTTTAATAGCTGCCAGGGCATCGTCCAGCGAATGGTCAAACACAACGGGACACTGTCTTTCAGTGGTACACGACTGTGATTCGCCAGGCATAAACTCATTTTCACCATACGACCGGGTTGACACTTTTTATACTCGATACCGAAGGTAAAGAGTATATTGAGTTTGTGCAATGTCCGTCATGGTGTCTGTCCGTCTGTATGAACGCAACTTTTTCCACACCCTTCAAGCTAGAGACTTGAAACTTTCCAATTCTCTTTATTTATGGGATAGTAAATTAAAGTGTCAAGATGGGGGCTCTACGATAACTGGGGGGCTGTCAATTCGATAAATTCGATAACTCAAAACCGATAAATCCACATATATCGCACATCCTTACAGTTAGATTTACCAATTTTGGTAAGAAGATAGCTACTAGCAACCCCCAAAAAACTGCATCAAAAATTTTGGAGCCACGCCCCCATTCCGCCCCCTTATCCATACCTTTTAAAAAATTTTAGCTAGAGTCACCAAATTTGGTATGAATATAGCAACTGACATTCCACAAAGATCTGCATCACAAATTGGGATGCCACGCCCATCCATACCGCCCTAGCCCCCCTTTCCCCACCTTTTACAAACTTTGAGCTAGAGTCACCAAATTTGGTATGAATATAGCAATTGACATTCCACAAAGATCTGCATCTAAAATTTGGATGCCACAACTACCCATACCGCCCCCAACCCCCCTTTCCCCACTTTTTACAAACTTCGAGCTAGATTCACCAAATTTGGTATGAAGATAGCAATTGACATTCCACAAAGATCTGCATCAAAAATTTGGATGCCACGCCCACCCATACCGCCCCCCAGCCCCCCTTTCCCCACCTTTTACAAACTTCGAGCTAGATTCACCAAATTTGGTATGAAGATAGCAATTGACATTTCACAAAGATCTGCATTAAAAATTTTGGTGCCACAACTACCCATACCGCCCCCAGCCCCCCTTTCCCCACCTTTTTACAAACTTTTGAGCTAGAGTCACCAAATTTTCAACGAAGACAGCCGGTGGCATCCCCATCTGCATCGGAAAATCTTTAAGGCAGCGTACACCCCTGCCGCATCCGTACCCCTTTGCAATCAGGCCTCTTTTTTTTACCGGTTTTAATACTGGTATCGAGTATGCCGCAGTCGGTTGCGTCCGACTGCAACGCTTCCACTTGTTGGTTATTGTGCGTTTGACATCTGTTCTAAACAAATCAAGTGAATTAAGGACAGCAGTGAGTTTCACATTACAATCTATTTGAGATTTACTTAAGGACAACAAATGACTTTTGGTATATTTGATTTTAAATTTACATAGTTTTATATACGTTTTACAAAAGAAATCTCTGCCCAAAATCATTGGCAAATTTGTGGCACTGTTCAGCAGTACATCAAATGTGTGTAATACTGTTTGACTAAATATACGGATGGCACATTGGACTTTTCCTAATGATATAAGTTGATGGTTCCCCAGACCACGGCAGTTTAACGGGGTTGACTGCAGGCTACAGGTAAAAGGCACTTCAGATTGCCGAATAAAATTTCTAGGACTGCCCGAATCAAGGAGGGAGAAAATATTTGTAAACTCATTGCTTTTCACTTGATTTGACACAAAGGCAACACTCATCATCTGTAGTTGTTCTACTTTATCTACTAAGGTGTCTCCGCAACAGGAGTCGGCAACGGCGTCGGCAGCGGCGGCATTAGTGGCGATGGCATTCCCAATCTTGAATGGGCAGTTCCTATACATATGATCCGTTTTCCCGCACTTGAAACACGTAGGCTTCGGGCACTGGGACTTGTAGTGTCCAAATGATGAGCAGTTGTAACACCGCACCTCTTTTACAGCAGGGACTGAAGGGAAACACTTCTAACGGAGGTTTGTCGAGGCAGAGGATGGTTCACGGCAGCTACTTGTTTATTCGCATTGGATTGGACTCGTCGTCTCTCGTATCTCTCCAGAATCGTCTTCAGATCGTAGATGGTTCGGGCTGCATATAGCATGCCCACTGCTGGCGGGATGTCTCGGAGTCCATCAATGATGAGATCCACCAACTCAGCCTCAGGGATGGTGGCACTCATTGCAATCTTTTGCATCTCAATAGTATACCGCAGGTACCCCTCCCCTGGCTTAAGACGTCGGTTCCGCAGGGCTGCGTACACTTTTTCAGTGCGCCTGGATCGTCCAAACTCATGGATCAGTATCTCCTTCAGTTGCTCATAACTGCGCACAGTAAGTGTGCGCATGACGATTGCTGCCGTGCCCTCCAACAGCCGACGACATGCGACCAATCGCAGACGGGCATCCAGTTGCAGGATATCACAGGCGTCCTCCAAGTCGCTGATCCATTTATTCACATCATAAGCGTTATCTGCCGAGAACCGCGGAACCATAGATTCGATAACGCTTATGTCAGTTACACGCAGTTAACAACAACACTGGCTCTGTAACGGCAGAGTTGACGCTGACACAGCAGACAGCGAATCGGCAGCAAAAGCGTTTGGCGGCAGAGTTGTTACTGTAACAGCAGACAGCGGGGCGGCAGCAGAAGCGTTTGGCGGCAGAGTTGTTACTATAACAGCAGACGGCGGGGCGGCAGCAGAAGCGTTTGGCGGCAGAGTTGACACTGTCACAGCAGACGGCGGGGCGGTAGCAGAAGCGTTTGGCGGCAGAGTTGTTTCTGTAACAGCAGACAACGGGGCAGCAGCAGAAACGGTTAACGGCGGAGTTAACGTTGGGACAGCAGGCAGCGGGGCGGCAACAGAACCGGGTGACGGCAAGGTTGACACTGGAACAGCAGACAGCGGGGCAGTAACAAGCGCAGTGGGCAGCGGGGTTTTCGCAGGGACAGCAGATGGCGAGGCGACAGCAGATTTTGACAATTCTGACACTAGTTTGCGCAGTTGGGCTAGCGTCGCTAGCGGCGACACTGCAACGTCATTTGCCTTCAGCAGGCTTGTCATCTCATTCTTATTTAGGCCGATCGTTGCGGATTGGGCGTCAATAATAGTTGGGCGTTGAGCAGATCCCACTTCTGATCTGTAATACTCTTATTTATTTAAAAATATATATATCGGATGGCATTTATTTCAGAAGATTCTTTTCTAGTATTAATAATTGCGCGCGCTTGGCATAAGGTTCACCGGAAAAAGAGAACGAGGCTAGAAAGGTGTGGCTGAATCACACTTATCGGATAAATCTTAATACAAGCTTACGATATATCGGTATTCACGAACATAAAATAACAAAAACGATCAATAGAAATTACATATAAATACTTTACACAATAAATACTTGACAATGGTCAAGTTAACATTCCACGTTTGGAAATTTTCCCAAAAACCTAAATTTTTTTGCGATGAGCTTATTAAAATCTGAGGGAGCATCGCTATCATATACTATTGTCAAAATATTAACATCCGAACAGCTTCCATACGAACATTTGGTGGATATTAAAATTTATGCACAACTGTTTTGCTTACCCATCGGACTATAATTACAAGTCATAATACTTATTTCTTGTAATATAAAGTAATATATATATCTCAAAAAGTGCCAAAAATATTAAATTGCAGTTATGTGCTTTAAGAATTCATGGCTTTTCAAGAAGTCAAGTTAAACTTTGAAAAGTTATCGATAGAAAACACTTGCTACAAACAAATATGAACTGTCATTGCAAATTTGTGTTGAAGATTAGATTGTAGACGAAATCAATGAAATAAAAAAATATTAAACAAATCATTGCATCATAATTTTGTAACTGTTTAAAAGCACTTTGAGCAACAATTTTTCTCCATCCCACTATTTTTAACGGATATATACCGTTCATTCAAATAAAATTAAAATGCTCCCACGATGCGATATACATAAGGTAAAAATCTTTAATTAAATAAGCGGTAAATAGGATTGGGAGTGAGTAGCGGCATTTGGGTGCCCTTTGTTTACGCAACATCAGAACCATTTTGACTCTCATTCTTTAATCAAATCATTGCTTTCAGTATATCTTCGAGAAGTTAATGACCGCTCTCAGCTATGAAACGGGGCTTAGCCTGCTGGACTGGCTAAATTCTTTTCCTCCATCGGGTCATATATACAAATTTTTTGCTCTATTTTATTAATTTATTTATTTATTTATTTTTAATCTTTTATTTTTAGTTTTCGCAGTTAAGTTTCTACTAACATCTCTGTTTTAAGTATAGAGTCTTATAATGTCACTGACAATTTTGGCTGTGGAAAGGGGCATAGCTGGCCGGACTGGCAAATAAAACACCCCCATCGGTCGGTGATGTTATTAGACATTTTTGTTCTCTGCTTAGGCTTTTTACTTCTACTATTTTATTGTAACTTATTTTTTTTTTATTATAAATTGACTCTAGATTTGTCAACAATTTTCAATAAAATAAAATAAAAAAATTTTGATTGTGAGTTGCGTTCAATGCTTGACACCCCTAAGGTTATTGTGACATAAGACTGTCCAAAATCAACGTACAGCTTATCTGTTGGTATCGTTGGAAAGCTTGTTAAATTGCGCAATTGTATAAAGCATTATACACATTTCATTCATGTTTAAAGAGATATTTAACATTTAATGAAACAAATCAAAATCACGATTTTCAAAAAAGTGCCCCTAAGGCAGTCTTCACCCTTTATCTTGTGAAAATGCAGACAATAAAATAATATAAAATTCCAAATCATTGGTTTTGTGTAAATTTTAGTTTTTTATGCAATTAAACAATGAAAATCAAACGAATTTATTATTTTATTTATTATTATTACTCGTAATGAGCATTATCGCAATAAATGCATCGATATATCGAATGACGTATCGATCTATGTACGCACGTTCAACATTGCTCACATACCTTATTTAAATGGCGCGAAATATGTAAACAAACTAATTATTCTTTTCTTGGGTTTTTTTCATCAAAACTATTTAATATGAAATTATTTTGATGCATGTATATGAAGATGACACGATCATCGATACAATTGAATGAAAATATCGATTACAATTCATCGTGTTCAATTGTGAAACATCGACAGTGTCCAGTTTACAAGAAATCACGGTTTTAACATTTTTTAATGTAAACCCAAAATATTGAAAAAAAAAATTGTTTTATTGCGAAATATGAAAGACCATGATAAAACGAATTAGAAACCAGTGGAAACGTTGCAGTCGGACGCAACCGACTGCGACATACTCGATGCAAGTATTAAAACCGGTAAAAAGAGGCCTGATTGCAAAGGGGTACGGATGCGGCAGTGGTGTACGCTGCCTTAAAGATTCTCCGATGCAGATGGGGATGCCACCAGCTATATTCCTTCCAAATTTGCTGACTCTAGCTCAAAGTTTGTAAAAAGTGGAATGGGGTGGGGGGGGGGCTGGACCGGTATGGGTAGTTGTGGCATCAAAGTGTTTGATTTAGATCTTTGTGAAATGTCCATTGCTATCTTCATACCAAATTTGGTGACTCTAGCTCGAAGTTAGTAAAAAGTGGGGAAAGGGGGGGGCTGGGGGCGGCTAGGGCAGTATTGGTGGGCGTGGCATCAAAACTTTTGATGCAGTTTTTGGAGGGTCATAATCACCTATCTTGGCACCAAATTTGGTGGCTATAGCTCAAAAACTGTGAGAGATATAGGCAATTTTGACTTTAAAATGGGGGGGTGATGGGGGCGGAATGGGGGGCGTGGCTCCAAAATTTTTGATGCAGTTTTTTTGGGGGTTGCTAGTGGCTATCTTCTTACCAAATTTGGTACTTCTAGCTGAAAGAATGTGCGAAATATGTGGATTTATCGGTTTTGAGTTATCGAATTTATCGATTTGCCAGCCCCCCAGTTATCGTACAGCCCCCATCTTGACACTTTAATTTACTATCCCATAGATAAAGAGAATTGGAAAGTTTCAATTCTCTAGCTTGAAGGGTGGGGAAAAAACTTGCAACCATACGGACGGACAGACACCATGACGGACATTGCACAAAACCAATATACTCTTTACCTTAGGTACCGAGTATAAAAATGTATGTGCCTTTGCTGAATCATGGAATAATTCAAGTACATAAGCGTTGAAATATTAAAAAGTTTAGGTCGGAATATCGGTATTTTAATTTTTGTCTCTGAATTAGCCAAAACTAGGTATTAACACCTGTAGACCATGTCAAAAGAAAACCGGCACTGAAAGCTATCTATCACAGTAATAAGATCGCGCTAGCATCAAAACTCGAAAAATAAAGGGGGGTGTCCGACTAATGTACAGTGTCCGAGATTGGGGTTTCTCCATTACACGTTAAACAAGTAAGAATGCTCTCGTCGGGAGAGCCAGACTTGAAGATACCCTGAACCCAGTTTCAATAAATAAATTAAATTTATCGAAGACTTTGGTATACTGACTTAACTACAATCGGTTCAATTCGATATCTCCGGTGTTTCTTAACCGATTTGGACGAAATTTTCAGAAAAGTTCTATCGTTCTCTATTATTTCAACCCCTATTTTACATTTTCCAAATTCCATCTTTTTTTGTAATCGATTCGATTTGTATATCGGAAACCAGAATAGTTATCGATAAATTGAAACAAACTTGTTCTGCTTACCAAATTTGGTGACTTTTAAAAACTGAGAAAGATGCACGCATTCCCGTTGTTAAAGAGCCGGTTGGGCGTTTGGGGTTTGAATTGGGTGGGCGTGGCATCCAATGTTTTGATGCAGTTTTTTGGGCCACGCCCAGTGTCCTCGCCATTTGAGTTATTCGTTGCGAAAATCATAACTTTTGAACCAAATGAAATAATCGACTAATTTAATAAAACTTATGATATATCAGTCTCTTGCTTACGCTCAACTTTCAATCTTAGTCATCTGATTATCTCTTCTCTCTCTTCGTTAAAACGTACGGTACACTTGCTAAAAATAGCGAGTCTTATCAGTGTTCTTGCTTAGCATAAACCAAACAACAACCATAAAGTGCCGTATAATACCATCTGGCGGTGCTGCTGCACCTGCCAGCAACAAAATGCCTCGAATTAAAAACAATTCACTGAACAACTGTTCTGTTAAGAATCATACAAACTATTATCGTCCCCTACAGACCTTAGAAAACGAGACTACCACTATTGAAAATGAGCCAGAGGCTGCTGTTAGTGTTAAAATGGCACCAATAACTATCATTAAGCAAACATCAAAGTTTGTCCATAATCTTCTTGCTAATTATCAAATCAGTGAGTATGATCTAAAAACAATTTCAATTGGAATCAAAGTATACCTTACATCTGAAGCTGACTTCAATCTTACATGCATTAAACTGAAGGAGAATAACTGTGAATTCTTTTCCTACGGGATTAAAAATAACAAGCCATTCAAGGCAGTACTTTCTGGATTAGACAAACAGCCCAGTAAAGAAATCAAAGACATGCTTATAAGTCTTGGCCTCAGCTGCACGGACGTAAAACTCATAGAAAAAACAAGTGGAAACGTTGCAGTCGGACGCAACTGACTGCGGCATACTCGATACCAGTTTTAAAACCGGTAAAAAGAGGCCTGATTGCAGAGGGGTACGGATGCGGCAGGGGTGTACGCTGCCTTAAAGATTCTCCGATGCAGATAGGGATGCCACCAGCTATATTCCTTTCAAATTTGGTGACTCTAGCTCAAAGTTTGTAAAAGGTGGGGAAAGGGGGGGGGCGGCTGGAGCGGTATGGGTAGTTGTGGCATCAAAATGTTTGATGCAGATCTTTGTGAAATGTCCATTGCTATCTTCATACCAAATTTGGTGACTCTAGCTCGAAGTTAGTAAAAAGAGTGAAAGGGGGGCTGGGGGCAGTATGGGTGGGCGAGGCATCCAAATTTTTGATGCAGATCAATGTGGAATGTCAATTGCTATCTTCATACCAAATTTGGTGACTCTAGCTCGAAATTTGTTAAAAGTGGTGAAAGGGGGGCATGGGGCGGTATGGGTGGGCGTGGCATCCAAATTTGTGATGCAGATCTTTGTGGAATGTCAATTGCTATCTTCATACAAAATTTGGTGCCTCTAGCTCGAACATTGTAAGAAGTGGGAAAAGGGGGATGAAATGGAGAGCGTGGCTCCAAAACTTTGATGCAGTTTTTTGGGGGTCTTTACCAGCTATCTTCCTACCAAATTTGGAGGCTCTAGCTCTACAACTCTGGAAGATACACGCATTCCCGTTTTTGACGAAGCGTTGTGGTGGATGGGGGCGGCTAGGGCAGTATCGGTGGGCGTGGCATCCAAACTTTTGATGCAGTTTTTAGGGGGTCATCATCACCAAATTTGGTGGCTATAGCTCAAAAGCTGTGGGAGATATAGGCTTTTTGACTTTAAAATGCGTAGGGGCTGGGGGCGGAATGGGGTGGGCGTGGCTCCAAAATTTTTGATGCAGTTTTTTGATGGTTGCTAGTAGCTATCTTCTTACCAAATTTGGTAGTTCCAGCTGTAAGGATGTGCGAAATATGTGGATTTATCGGTTTTGAGTTATCGAATTTATCGATTTGCCAGCCCCCTAGTTATCGTAGAACCCCCATCTTGACACTTTAATTTACTATCCCATAGATAAAGAGAATTGGAAAGTTTCTAGCTTGAAGGGTGTGGAAAAAACTTGCAACCGGACGGACGGACGAACAGACGGACAGACACAATGACGGACATTGCACAAAACCAATATACTCTTTACCTTCGGTATCGAGTTTTAAAAAAAAAAAAAAAGCCTTAACTCTGTATTTTAAATAAGCTAGCTCTAAGCAAAATCTAATTATATTGAAATAAAGCACAAATTGAATTGAATTGAATTAATTTGATAGATTATTGTTTAATCTATAAAATTAGCATTTTCAATAATTCTAAGATTTTTAGGTGCCTATTTATGGGTAAGCAAAGTTTAAGTTTGTGGAAATATGAATTTTATGGGAAGTAAAAAAAATAATTTTTTTAATATTTTGATTATGTTTTTTTTGAAAGGCTTTTCTGATTCAAAACTAATATTACACATATAAACAAATTTTTTTATAGCTTTTTACTGTTTAATTTTTTGTAAAATATTGCTCACAATCTATTACAGAAGGTATATCTAAAACACTGATCATTTCTAAACTATAAATATTTTTTGTACATAATTTTTTTCGTGACTTAACATGCCGCAGTGATGATGCCAGTTTTGGCACTTAAATTAACTATGCCATAGATAAAGAGAATTGGAAAGTTTCAAGTCTCTAGCTTGAAGGGTGTGGAAAAAAGTTGGGTTCAAACGGATGGACAGACGGACGGACAGACACCATGACCGCCATTGCACGAACCCAATATACTCTTTACCTTCGTTATCGATTATAAAAACACGGTTACTATATTTATAATTATCTGTTATTAAGATAGTTTAATCCTTACACGCGCATTTTTTATCGATTTGCCGAATACAATTTAATTACACCGCTTCCCACAAATTGATTATGATTTAGATCTGATAACCACAAAGTAATTTTACTAATATGTTGGCAAGGGTATTGAATAAACAGACTGCATTGTTGTGTACAACAGTCCTCTCTTGTTATCATATGTGGTCAACTCATTAAATTCCGGAAAATGTGACATATATAAAAATATTTTATAAACTATGTACTTCTCTTTCTTCTTTTCTGTTCATGCAAACTTGTACCTTCAGCAGTTTATTTAAATGTAGTAAATATGATCATTCAACTACCCATTCGGCATAAAATTCAAAACATTCGTACAGACAGGCAAAAGATAATTGTGTTGCACCATCATCAGAACCAAAACAACAATTCACTTTTTCGCATGCCATCATCCGACTCTAATGAATGCTTAATGTGTTTTTGAACTGTCGGTTTTAAGGCTCTTTCAATACTTCTATTAAGAGTTTGTCACACTTCAAAAAGAGACCGGCCCAAAAAAAAAGGGGCGCCATGCGGGCAACGGCCACAAGACTCACACAATCAACAGTTTACCATTGTTAGAGCATTACTTTAAAAAAGAGTACATATGTAAGTAAGCGTTATGCACTGCTTAACCGACGCCGAAAGAGCAATGTATCTGCTGCTCGTTACACTTTCGTTCGTGTTGATCCGACTCGCTTTCGTGTGGCTGAAGTTTAAGGACGGCAACAGCACCTGCTGCTGTTCAGTTATGTTTAAGTTAGTTCAGTTTTGCTAGCATTGTCGACACGTTTGGACGCGTGCTCTCCAGGCAACACCCAGCGAAGCACTCTGTGTTGCTGTGTAGGTGCGTGCGCGTGAGTGTAATTGTTGCGTGTGTGCCGCCGATGCCGCAAAAAACTTAAAGTTGAGCAATACCAAAAACAAAATCAATCTAAGTTGCCGCAATACGTGACCAATGAAACCAAAGCGTTGCTTGTTCTATATTCAATATTGTTTAATGTAACAATGTGATTTACATGTGCACTCAAAAACTATCTGTTCACTGCCAGCGATAATTTTCTGATTGTAATTTCTTAACCAAATCACAAAAATTATTTCTGTTCAATACATTAGTTACAAATAACTATGAAGTAGCATTAGCAACTTTTTTAATTATGGAATCATGCTTGTGCAAAATATATTTCATAAACAAATTATTGCAGAGTGGAAAAAAAATCCTAAAACTACAGTTGCTTAAAACAAGGTAGGCAAAAGACATTGCTTTTAAAATCATGCAGATTTTAATAAGAAAGGTTTTAAAAATAAAGCAAGGTGGTGACAAAGATTTTATGGGTTCACATTGCTAAAATGTTGGCTCGTTATTAAAAAAAAAAAATCTTAGTAACATTTATATACCGCGAAACTACCTTTCGTTCAGTCCAAGAAACAAATATAAAGTTCTAAAATTTTTTCAAGTGAGTATATATTTTTTAATGTTTATTCTTTTTCTTTCCCCTAAACGAAGAGTATTAGTTTCTATTGATTCAAAAATATGAACTTATTTTTGTATTTCTAGAAAGTTATTCGGTTTTTATGCTTTCGATTAAAACGATCTGCTAGAGCACTTGGTGGCCTGCTTAAATGCTAAGAAATGTTTTAACTATTAGTGTAGTGTAGCGCTAAATGTTTGCTAGTATCTCAAAGAGTATAATTCAAAAGCCGGAAGCCTTTTGAGAAGCAAACTTTTTAAGATTAACAAGCCTAATCAACCATTTAAAACGAATATAGTTGAAAAATTTTGTATAAATTGGTCAGCCGATGCATGTATGAATATTTTATGGACCGTTGCGATTATGGTTGAAAAATTTCAAACCTTGATGTTTTTGTTTTGGCCTGTAAGAAAAAGTAGCTTCGCAAAGCTATTTTATATTTCGCAGCCGTGAATCTTATATAAGTACATATAGGAGATGCCGTTTTTGTAAGGGACAAGGCCCAGATCACACTATTGCACCATTTGTAATGAAATTTTGCAGGGATATACATTTGCGATACATAGCGAGGATTCTGGATAAGACTGGATTTTCTTAAATTTCGCGTCTAACCATAGAAAAAAGGCGTGGCAAGCTTTTGAAGCGCTTTACTATCTTAGGCCCAATATCTCAATGTCCGGTTAAATTTTCGTTTAGCTAACTGCCGCATTATTTTGCTGGTCGAGTTAAAACAGTTTGGTTTTCTCAAAGCCAAAATAACCTTTCATCGATAAGTAACTATCGCCTTAACAGCGTTGCCACATATATACACAGCGTTGCCATATATAGCGAGCGGCTCAGCTGTTTTTGTTATTGTTTTGGTTGGTGACTGGCAAATTTTGCATATTTTAAATATATAAAATATAAAATAAAAATGAGCACGCCTGAATGCAAACGGTTCCGTGGGAAAAACTTTTCGATCTCTGAGGAGCATTTGTTGGTGGAATTAGTGGAGTCGCATCAGCATATTTTAGAGTGCAAGAAGAGCGACGCCGTTACGTGGAAGCAGAAGGACGAAGCCTGGTAAACCTATTACTATGGCAAGCCAATTGATCTACAATCCTTGCAAGAATGATTTACATGTAGATTTTTAGCCTGAACCGCTGAACAAATTTGGCATCATCCAGATCAGTGAAATAGTTCACCCTATCCCTATAACTTCCGAGTTATTAACTCTGGCTCTGTTTCGTCAAATTGCGTCTCCATTGAATGAATATAAAAATCGCTGTGCGATGCCCTTTTCTTTAATAACAAAATAAATATACAATTCAAGGGACAGCTGTTTGCTTTATCGATGATTCTTATCGATATATCGTGACTTATACGCGCTTTAAATTTAACCAAGACCCAGCCTTCCGGTTAGTTTGTTTCTCATACTCTAACCGAATATTGAAGACTCAAATTCGACTAAACTTAGAATAAGTTGACTAACCGGACATTGAGATATTGGGCCTTAGTCAGATTTTAACGAAGAACCAAAAAATTTAAAACGATTTAAGATTTTAGCTTTTTAAATGTTTCCTCATTTACGTGTTTCCTCATGGCGGTTTTGTTGTAAAAAAAAAAAATAAGAAAACAATTGATAGCCGTTGGGTAGTACCTTATAGCCCAACACTATTACGAGTTTTCAATGCTCATATCAATGTAGAGCATTGTTATTCGGTTAAGGCCCAATATCTCAATGTCTGGTAAGTCAACTTATTCTAAGTTTAGTCGAATTTGAGTCTCTCAATGTTCGGTTAGGAGTATATGAGAAACAAACTAACCGGAAGGCTGGGTCTCGGTTAAAATTTAAAGCGCGTTGAAGTCACGATATATCGATAAGAATCATCGTTAAGGCAAACAGCTGTCCCTTGAATTGTATATTTATTTTGTTTTTATTAAAGCAAAATGGCATCGCATAACAGAGTTTTTTACATCCATGCAACGGAGACGCAATTTGACGAAACAGAGCCAAGAGTAAATAACTCGAGATTTCTTTTGTTCGCAAACAGTTAGCTTCGCCGACTTCTTTTCTTTGAGCAGAACGCAAATGATGCTGGGCTGCCGACCTCCGTTTGTCGATCTGAACTACCAGCTGCTTCAAGAACGACATTAGCCCCATCAACATCTACATCAATAACTTCATGCATGATTGCATCTGATTCTTTCTCTTTCAATAAATATTGCTAAAATTTAAGAAATTATTTTAATACTTTTCAAGATTACATTTTAAATAAATACGTATGTACCATCATCATCAACCAAATTTTCCAATCCAGTGGCAGAAACTTGTAGCATCGCACCGATTCTTTGAGACACCGACGAAAGTGCCGCCGCCAGTGCTATAAGTTTCCCGCTTTTGGTCCGCGTACCCTTTGCGTGATTTTTTTTTAAATTCTCATATTTATCCTTCAAGGCTTTCCACGAACGACTAACACCGGTTTGCGCAGTGAACTGAGCAACAAGTTTCTGCCAGGCGTCGTCCTTCTGCTTCCACGTAACGGCGTCGCTCTTCTTGCACTCTTAAATATGCTGATTCGACTCCACTAGTTCCACCAACAAATACTCCTCAGAAAGCGAAAAGTTTTTCCCACGGAACGGTTTGCATTCAGGCGTGTTCATTTTAATTTTATATTTTATATATTTAAAATATGCAAAATTTGCCAGTCACCAACCAAAACAAAAACAAAAAACAGCTGAGCCGCTCGCTATAAATGGCAACGCTGTGTATATATGTGGCAACGCTGTTAAGGCGATAGTTACTTATCGATGAAAGGTTATTTTGGCTTTGAGAAAACTTAATTGTTTTAACTCGACCAGCAAATACATTCAGGACATTGAAATATTGGGCCTAAGACCATTAAATATATATGCAAGTAAGTTAATAAAGAGATTGATCAAGCTGCATTTGGACTTGAAAATAATAGGGATGAAATTGCATTATATGACAGTGGACGTTATATAAGCAGCTCAGAAGCATTATGGAGAATTTTGGCTTTTTCAATCCATTAGAGATTTTATTATTTATTTATTATTTTAATCAGCGAATTTATTTTAATCCGAATGCACCAAACACTGTATCAAATATGATAAAACCTAAAAATACTTCTCTTTTATCGCTTTTGATTTATGTAAAGAAGATGGATTTGCGCAAACCTGCATTAAATTTTCGAATATATGGTCAAATGTAATAACGCTTTCTCTTAAGTAAAATATGAGAGTACATGTTAGAGGAGAATCACCAGAGCAAGAGTTTGTAAACTCTGCTCAGAATTGGCAATGCTGATTTTCCATCAATGGATTATCAAAATTATTTCTGAAGGCCTAGGAACTGTAGTCAATTCTATGGACCAACTAATATATTATGTTTACCCAGGAGTTTCTCTCATTAGAGACAAATGGATTGATTGGTTATGTGAACGTGCCATTTTAACGCCCAAAAATGAAAAAGCTGTTGAAACAATTGAAATTGTTTTAAAATCATTCGAAGAAGAAAATGTATGTACATTATATGATCAGATAATGAATACTGATGATGCTGTACACTACCCACCAGAACTTCTTAATTCTCTCAATTGTCCTGGACTTTCCTGTCATGTTGCTGCGAAATTTGAACCCTTCAAAACTATGCAAGGCATGTTTTGCGATCACTATAAAAAAAATCGCAGGTTTAGACTTTAAAAGTAGCTAGCATAGATATAAGAGATAGCTGCTTCTCCCATGGACAATTTTATGTTGCTTGCTCAAGGGTCAGCTGTCCTAAAAATGTAATAATACTTGCTTCATGAGGAACCACAAGGAACCTATTGTACAAGGAAGTTCTTCAAAAACTAAATAATTTTAACCAAAGATGAGAGAAGTGCAGCTGTGTATAGTAGCTGAAGATAAGAATTATGGCAAATTAGAAGAAAATAAATCGTAAATGACTAAATACATATTCCATTAAAAATATAATTTAACAAATTTTCTATTGTACTTGCAGCAGATACTTGCAACATAAAGCATGGGGAGGTGAAAGGGGCGAAAAAGGTTTAAAATGGGGTCGTTTGTATACTTATTTATTAATTTATATAATTATATTAAATAAGTAAATGTTATAAGAAAAAATTATATTTTGGGACTTGTAGTAGTTTTTAAACAAAATAAATATTTAATATTTTGCCCGCCAAGTAACTTAAGTTGCACGAAAGCCGTGTGAATGGCAAAACAAATTTGGTTTACATTTGACAGACACAAAATTTTATTGGCGTCTTGTTTCGTTGAACGATGTTTTCCATTATGGATCGAGCATAAAATAAATGTTAAATATGAAGTGAAAAGAAAATTAAATTGTCTAACATTGTCTAACAATGAATTTCGAAAAATTACGGTCTTATTGCTGTAGATATTCACACACATAACAAACACTGCCGAAGCTGCCACATAATCGAAAAAAAAAACAAGTGCAAACGTTGCAGTCGGACGCATCCGACTGCGGTATACTCGATACCTGCATTAAAATCGATAAGAGAGGTCTAATTGCAAATAGGTACGGATGCGGGAGGGGTTTACGCTGTCTCAAAGATTGTCTGATGCAATTGGGGATGCCATCAGCTATCTTCCTTCCAAATTTGGTGACTCTAGCTCAAAGTTTGTTAAAGGGAAGGGGGGGCTGGGGGTGGTTTGGGTGGGAGTGGCATCCAAAATTTATGATGCAGTTTTCTGGGGGTTGCTAGTAGCTATCTTCTTACCAAGTTTGGCAGTTCTAGCTGTAAGGATCTGCGATATAGGTGGATTTATCGGTTTTGAGTTATCGAATTTATCTATTTGCCAGCCCCCCAGTTATCGTAGAAACCCACTTATATTTACTATAACATAGATAAAGATAATTTGAAAGTTTCAAGTCTCTAGCATGAAGGGTGTGGAAAACTTGCGCACATACGGACGGACAGACACCATGACGGACATTGCACTTAACTTCGGTATTGAGTAGAAAAAGGTTGGCTGCAATAACTTTGTTTTGAATCTACAGATTTTTATTGATAGTTGTTAGTGGTAAAATGAATTATTTAATGAACGCCTCCTTTGTTTTCGTACCAGGTCCAAATTGTAATATTTTAAAACCTTTTTTCCTAAAATGAATTTGAAAATTAGCTTTCTTTGAGTAAAAGAAATGTTAACAAGAGGAAACGTTGCAGTCGGACGCAACCGACTGCGGCATACTCGATACCAGTATTAAAACCGGTAAAAAGAGGCCTGACTGCAAAGGGGAACGGATGAGGCAGGGGTGTAAGCTGCCTAAAAGATTTTCCGATGCAGATGGGGATGCCACAAGCTATCTTCCTTACAAATTTGGTGACTCTAGCTCAAAGTTTGTTGGGAAAGGAGGGCTGGGGGCAGTATGGGTGGCCGTGAAACCCAGATTTGTGATGCAGATCTTTGTGAAATGTTAATTGCTTTCTTCATACCAAATTTGGTGACTCTAGCTGAAAGTTTGTAAAAGGTGGGGAAAGGGGGCTGGGGCGGAATGGATGGGCGTGGTATCCAAACTTTTGATGCAGATCTTTGTAAAATGTCAATTGCTATATTCATACCAAATTTGGTATCTCTAGCTCAAAGGTTGTATAAAGTGGGGAAAGGGGGGCTGGGGCGGTATGGGTGGGCGTGGCATCAAAATTTTTGATGCAGATCTTTGTGAAATATCAATTGCTATCTTCATACCAAATTTGGTGACTCTAGCTAAAAGTTTGTAAAATGTGGGGAAAGGGGGCTAGGGCGGAATGGATGGGCGTGGTATCCAAATTTTTGCTGCAGATCTATGTGGGATGTCAATTGCTATCTTCATACCAAATTTGGTGGCTCTATCTAAAAAATTATAAAAGGTGGGGAAAGGGGGGCGAAATGGGTGGGCGTGGCTCCAAAACTTTGATGCAGATTTTTGGGGGTCATCATCACCTATCTTGGCACCAAATTTGGTGGGTCTAGCTCAAAAACTGTGGGAGATATAGGCTTTTCTGATTTCAAAATAAGGGGAGGCTGGGGGCGGAATGGGTGGGCGTGGCTCCGAAACTTTGATGCAGTTTTTTGGGGATCGTTACCAGCTATCTTCCTACCAAATTTGGAGGGTCTAGCTCCACAACTCTGGAAGATACACGCATTCCCGTTTTTGACGAAGCGTTGGGTGGATGGGGGCGGCTAGGGCAGTATCGTTGGGCGTGGCATCCAAACTTTTGATGCAGTTTTTAGGGGGTCATCATCACCTATCTTGGCACCAAATTTGGTGGGTCTAGCTCAAAAACTGTGGGAGATATAAGCTTTTTTGACTTAAAAATACGGGGGGGGGCTGGGGGCGGAATGGGTGGGCAAAGCTCCAAAATTTTTGATGCAGTTTTTTGGGGGTTGCTAGTAGCTATTTTCTTACCAAATTTGGTAGTTCTAGCTGTAAGGATGTGCGAAATATGTAGATTTATCAGTTTTGAGTTATCGAATTTATCGATTTGCCAATCCCCCAGTTATCGTAGAACCCCCATCTTGACACTTTAATTTACTATCCCATAGATAAAGAGAGTTGGAAAGTTTCAATTCTCAAGCTTGAAGGGTGTGGAAAAAACTTGCACACATACGGACGGACAGACGGACAGACACCATGACGGACATTGCACAAAACCAATATACTCTTTACCTTCGGTATCGAGTATAAAAATTGTAGTTTGTAAGATTATTAGATGTTTTGTAGCTCTTGACCGTGAATTTCAAACTCAAATCAAGAGAACATTTTGTTAGTTTGTTTTTTGGCATGCAATTGCATATTAGTAATTTATAATTTTCTAATGTTGAATTTTTGTTTGTTGTTTGCTAAATTACAAGTGATACCATTTGATTTGTACAATTATGTCCGTGCATCCATACGTAAACAGAGTATAATTACAGGACATGCTAAAAGAACCAAAGCCCACAGACAAAGATAAACTGTGTGTATCTTTTAAATTAACACCTTAAATTATTTAAACATCACTGCTCCCGCAAGAGCAGGTTGCCTCTTTAACTTCAACTGCTGCCAATGTTGCCAAGGCAACAATCTGACAATTGGTGTGTGTTGTCTTTTAACAACATTATGTTGCTCACGTTGACGCAAGAGATACAATCAGTCAGTGCCGAGGTACACAGAGAAAAAAAAATAAATCAAAAAAGCGATCAAAAACTTTAATTTTGGATGCAGATTTAAAATTTTCTTTCTCAAATTCAATACGAAAATTCTAAGTTCAAAGTTTTTTCACATCGATTATGATACGAATCGTTTTAAATTTGATATTTAAATGAGATTAATTTTAAAATCAAAAATGTTTTTATTGAATTTGAGGAAGATAATCTAAAATCTGAAACTCAAATTAAAGTTTTTGATCTCTTTTTTTTTTTTTTTTTCTGTTTGTCGCTTAGTCCAACCAAACGTAACCCTACAACCTGCAATGCCCTGCTCCCCAAGCGTGTAGCCGTTGCTCTCAGCTCGTTCCACATTTAAACATATTTAAAAAGCGCGGCATTGTACTTCTGCAGCAGTCAGTTGATTATATATTTATTTGATTTGTGGCTCGCTCTTTCACGGCACTCTTCTGTCTATTGATCTGCCTGTTTGTCTGTCTGCATTTGGTTGGTACATTTATGTATGTATATGCGCTGTTTGTCTTGCACGCAGCATTTACATAAAATCTAATCAAAAGACGTGCACATTAACTGGCGGCAGTCTCATCAAATTTTCAGCTCGTCATATGTAAAGCCGGGCTGCACTTATCCCACAGTTACTTAAGCCGCAGCGCTAAGGTTGACAACAACCTGGCCTACCCTAAAAGCATTTTTCATAATTCAATAAAATAACTGTGGCATAGGCTGCCAACTCTTTATGTTTTTTACTGTGTTTTTTTTTTTCGTTTTTTTTTTATTGATGTTTTCGTTTTTACTTGTTTATTTGTTTCTGTTTGCGATAAGCACACGCAAAGAAAATATCTAAATATTTAACAACAACTAGTTAAACACAACAAATTCTATGCATAACCTATTGATTGTCTGATATTTCCAAGAAAATACATTTAATTTAAGTGAATTTAGGGGACTTGGGCAGTTGTGAATCAATAGTAATAGTATTTAGCACTTAAACGAAGCTTACTATGTTTTTTTTTATTGATTATTTTTACATTACATACATTTCATTTTATTCAATTTGGTTGTTACGTAGCACAAACAACAATCAAATGTAACTATCAACTTAAATTTGTATTCTTAAATTAATTTAAGTAGACTTAATAAATTGAATTTATCAATCACAATGTCTGTGTCATCTGAATGACTGTGTGAAATTTGCGGTTAACAAATATCCAACGAACGCCCTTTTTTTAACCTGAAACATTCGAAAAAAAAGGTGAAAACAAGTGGAAACGTTGCAGTTGGACACAACCGATTGCGGTATACTCGTTACCAGTATTAAAACCGGTAAAAAGAGGCCTGATTGCAAGGGGGTACGGATGCGGCAGGGGTGAACGCTGCCTTAAAGATTCTCCGATGCAGATGGGGATGCCACCAGCTGCCTTCGTTGCAAATTTGGTGACTCTAGCTCAAAGTTTGTAAGAGGTGAGGAAAGGGGGCTGAGGGCGGTATGGGTGGGCGTGGCATCCAAATTTTTGCTGCAGATCTTTCTGGAATGTCAATTGCTATCTTCAAACCCAGTTTGGTGATTCTAGCTCAAAGTTTGTAAAAAGTGGGGTAAAGGGGGGCTGGGGGTGGTATGGGTAGGCGTGGCATCCAAATTTTTGCTGCAGATCCATGTGGGATGTCAATTGCTATCTTCATAATAAATTTGATGACTCTAGCTCGAAGTTTGTAAAAAGTGGGGAAAGGGGGGCGGAATGGGTTGGCTTGGCTCCAAAACTTTGATGCAGATTTTTGGGGTCGTTGCCAGCTATCTTCGTACCAAATTTGGTGGCTCAAGCTCCACAACTCTGGAATATACACGCATTCCCGTTTTTGACGAAGCGTTGGAGCGGATGGAGGCGGCTAGGGCATTATTGGTGGGCGTGGCATCCAAACTTTTTATGCAGTTTTTGGGGGGTCATCTTCACCTATCTTGGCACCAAATTTGGTGGCTAAAGCTCAAAAATGTGGGAGATATAGGCTTTTTTGACTTTAAAATGCGGGGGGGCTGGGGGTGGAATGGGTGGGCGTGGCTCCAAAATTTTTGATGCAGTTTTTTGGGGGTTGCTAGTAGCTATCTGCTCACCAATTTGGTAGTTCTAGCTGTAAGGATGTGCGAAATATGTGGATTTATCGGTTTTGAGTTATCGAATTTATTGATTTGCCAGCCCCCCAGTTATCGTAGAACTCCCATCTTGACTTTTTAATTTACTATCCCATAGTTTAAAAGAGAATTGGAAAGTTTCGAGTCTCTAGCTTGAAGGGTGTGGAAAAAACTTTACCTTCGGTAACGAGTATAAAAAAAGGAAAACAGTCGGGCTTAACCGACATCGAAATACTCTCATACTAGTTTTAAAACAGGTTAAAAATAGTTTTTTTTTTACAAAGAACAGAATGGGGCAGGAGGCTAACATCTATTTGAAATCTGATCAGATTGAAAATTGGGAGAGATACAGGCAATACCGTTTTTAAAGGGAACTAAGACGAGGGGCAGAGTTTGGAAGCGTTGCACCAGAATTTCAATGCTGACCTTTAAGAGATGCCACTAGCTATCCTTCTATCAAATTTGTTGAAATGTGGAAGATATACCCATTTCCGTTAAAATCCCCCGGGTGGAGGGGGGGAATACTGGGCCCAGGCGTGGCATCCAATCTTTTGATTAAAACTTGGGACATAAATGTGTTTTATCGATTTGCACTCCGAGGCACCGAATTGTTATCGATTATCCAGCCCACAGTGTGCGAATCGTCCCTTTTCTGACACTTTCTCTGACGCAGCCACGAAACAAGATATTTGCAAAGTTTCAGGTCTCTTGCTTTAAGGGTGCCCAAAAAAACCGAGCTATATCGGACGGAAAGACACCATGACAGACATTGCGCTAAAACCAATTTACTCCATACCTTCGGTACCAAAGTATAAAAATATATTAAATGAACATCAGTTTGCAGTTAAGCTGGTATCTCTGCGGCTGACAGTTTATGTTCTGTGTAATCAAATAAATATTGGTATTTTTTAATATTTAATCTTTTCAATTAAATTGCCAATGATTCGCATGACAGCCACAGTGCGCATTTTAGTGACAAGAAGTTGTGCTATCGGTGGAAGCAAAACCAATTCCATTGGTAAACCGTAAATGATATTTGTTGTATAAATCATTTAAACTCGTTATTTAAAAGAAATTAAATTTACTAATTAAGTTGCAAGTGTTGCTTCACTTTATTTTATTCCTCTCCGGCTGTGCTTTAATGAGATATCAGTCGATTACATTGAAAAGCAGAGTGATTTATATACCGTGGTCAAGGTATTGTAAGTAGTTTCTGTCATTTATTTACTTGTTTGGCAACGGCTGCGGAATTCCCATGTAAATACTTTTAAGAACAATATTTTGCAAAACCAAGTAACACTTTTATGATAGGCTTGTATGTGTTAAACCCAAATCAGAAGTCCGACCCTCGAGATTAGCGATTACATAACATTTAAGGGCATTAAATTTATTTTAACTTTCTGATCTTTTAAAAATAAACAGCTGATCTTATATAAAGTTTATGCTTACAGAAAATAATTTTGTTTTCTATTGTATTGCAAACAAACATGGAGTCCATAACAAGCCGCTGGCCAACAGATAACTCAATTAAGCGCATCGCAATTGTTAAAGAGAAGGAGGTGGTAAGCCAGTAAGTTGGAAAAGTCATCGAAATTATTGATTGTGCTGCCTCTTAGTTTTAGATTGTTCATAGTTTCATCGATGTGAAATGTCAAAACAGCAATATTGTGATGTTCAAAGAGCAGTACAGGCAGGTGCATTCAGAACAACATAATTATAAAAATAAGTGGAAACGTTGCAGTCGGACGCAACCGACTACGGTATACTCGATACCAGTATTAAAAAGAGGCCTGATTGCAAAAGGGTACAGATGTGGAAGGGGTGTACGCTGCCTTCAAGATTCTCCGATGCAGATGGGGATGCCACCAGCTGTCTTCGTTGCAAATTTGGTGACTCTAGCTTAAAGTTTGTAAAAGGTGGGGAAAGGGGGGCTGGGGGCGTAATAAGTGGGCGTGGCATCCAAATTTTTGATGCAGATCTTTGTGGAATGTCAATTGCTATCTTCATACCAAACTGTGGGAGATGTAGGCTTTTCTGATTTCAAAATGTAGGGGGGCTGGGGGTGGAACGGGTGGGAGTGGCTCCAAAACTTTGATGCAGTTCTTTTGGGGTCGTTGCCAGCTGTCTTCCTACCAAATTTGCTGGCTCTAGCTCCACAACTCTGGAAGATACACGCATTCCAGTTTTTGACGAAGCGTTGGAGCGGATGGAGGCGGCTAGGGCATTATTGGTGGGCGTGGCATCCAAACTTTTTATGCAGTTTTTGGTGGGTCATCATCACCTATCTTGGCACCAAATTTCGTGGCTAAAGCTCAAAAACTGTGGGAGATATACAATTTTTGAATTTAAAATGCGGGGGGGCTGGGGGCGAAATGGGTGGGCGTGGCTCCAAAATTTTTGATGCAGTTTTTTGGGGGTTGCTAGTAGCTATCTGCTCACCAATTTTGGTAGTTCTGGCTGTAAGGATGTGCGAAATATGTGGATTTATCGGTTTTGAGCTATCGAATTTATCGATTTGCCAGCCCCCCAGTTATCGTAGAACCCCCACCTTGACTCTTTAATGTTTTATCCCATAGATAAAGAGAATTAGAATGTTTCAAATCTCTAGCTTGAAGGGTGTGGAAAAAAGTTCCGAACATACAGTCGGACAGACGGACGGACACCATGACGGACATTGCACAAACTCAATATACTCTTTACCTTCGGTATCGAGTATAATAAAAATACAGCCAACATAAATGTAGTATTCGCTAACCTGCAGCTTGCATACCCTTGCAATACAGGAGCTTGTCCGTTGAGCGAAATTTTTCACCTATGGCATATAATTGGATATAGTAATCCGATTTGCAAAACTGATATTTATTTATTTTGAA
The DNA here is from genome assembly GCA_018904305.1 of Scaptomyza montana. Classification (NCBI taxonomy): domain Eukaryota; kingdom Metazoa; phylum Arthropoda; class Insecta; order Diptera; family Drosophilidae; genus Scaptomyza; species Scaptomyza montana. The sequence continues at coordinate 635,715 of JAEIGR010000061.1, read as the reverse complement.
TGAACAATACAATGTCGTCAATGCTTCCAGGCCAAATTCAATTTCGTAGCATTTTTAATAAATTGTTATTGTTTTTAATAAAACACTGCAACCTTTTAATCGACTTGTCTTTGGTTTTCAGGTCATTCAAAGCACAAGGGGACATTTAATTTGTGTCATAGTTAAATAATGCTAATTCGTCACAAATATTTAAGCTTTCACTTTGTGCATACGCCAGATTGCATCCGAGAGCTGCTAAATTCTATTCGATTATTTGCTGCACTCGGAGAGCAAATTAAACGAAACAATGCAGAGCGTGCATGTGCTTGTAATTGTCTTAGTCGACTACGTTCACCCTTATAAAAATATCAACGCATGCATTCAATTTCCTGGGCAGCAATCGGCAACAACAAGCATCAGTGCAATTAGCCAAGTCAGTAAATCAATCAAACAAGTGAAAACGCAGCAGTCTGTCGCAACCGACTGCGGTATATTCTGATACCAGCAGACTTCTCTGCTTGCAAAGGGTGAGTCCGAGGGCGAAAAGTGTGGGCACTGCGTTGAAACATAGTTTGATGCAAATCTGTGGACGATACTATCATCAAACTTGCCACAAAATTTTGTGACCCTAGCTCAAAAACTGTCTTATCAAATTTGATTTTTAAAATGTTTTAAATCTCTAGCTTTATGGATGTCGAAAAAGGTGCGTTCATACAGACGGACTCACACCATGTCGGACATTGCACAAAACCAAAATACTCTTTACTTTCGTATTAGATTATATTTATATGTAAATGGGTAGTTATAAAAAAATAGCACAAATGGTCGAGACTAAGAGTCACCAAAATAGTAAGAATTATATAAAATGATTAAAGTGTAATATAAATTTTGTATATATGTATACGAATTTATTTGAAGGTTTGCAATCGTGGCAATCAATTTAGCAATCAATCAATCATCGCGCTTGTTGAGCGCTAAGCGAAATGAAACCACCCAACGAATTATTAACAAGCATAAAAGTAAAGTACTAGAAGTATAAGCTCTCACAAGTACCGAACTGTGTGTTTTGCATAATAATACCACACAGAGAAAAAAAAAATGAAACGTAAAACCAAACACTTTAATTTTAGATTCAGATTTTAAATTTTTATACTCGATACCGAAGGTAAAGAGTATATTGGTTTTGTGCAATGTCCGTCATGGTGTCTGTCCGTCTGTCCGTCCGTATGTGTGCAAGCTTTTTCCACACCCTTCAAGCTAGAGACTTGAAACTTTCCAATTCTCTTTATCTATGGGATAGTAAATTAAAGTGTCAAGATGGGGGTTCTACGATAACTGGGGGGCTGGCAAATCGATAAATTCGATAACCCAATACCGATAAATCCACATATTTCGCACATCCTTACAGCTAGAAGTACCAAATTTGGTAAGAAGATAGCTATTAGCAACCCCCAAAAAACTGCATCAAAAATTTTGGAGCCACGCCCCCAATTCCGCCCCCCAGCCCCCCCGCATTTTAAAGTCAAAAAGACTATATCTCCCACAGTTTTTGAGCTATAGCCACCAAATTTGGTGCCAAGATAGGTGATGATGACCCCCTAAAAACTGCACCAAAAGTTTGGATGCCACGCCCACCGATACTGCCCTAGCCGCCCCCATCCACCCCAACGCTTCGTCAAAAACGGGAATGCGTGTATCTTCCAGAGTTGTGGAGCTAGAGCCTCCAAATTTGGTGGGAAGATAGCTGTTAACGACCCCCAAAAAACTGCATCAAAGTTTTGGAGCCACGCCCACCCATTACGCCCCCAGCCCCCCGCATTTTGAAATCAGAAATGGCTATATCTCCCACAGTTTTTGAGCTATATCCACCAAATTTGGTGCCAAGATAGGTGATGATGACTCCCTAAAAACTGCACCAAAAGTTTGGATGCCACGCCCACCAATACTGCCCTAGCCACCCCCATCCACCCCAACGCTTCGTCAAAAACGGGAATGAGTGTATCTTCCAGAGTTGTGGAGCTATAGCCACAAAATTTGGTAGGAAGATAGCTGGCAACGACCCCCAAAAATCTGCTTCAAAGTTTTGGAGCCACGCCCTCCATTGCGCCCCCCTTTCCCCACTTTTTACAATTTTCGAGCTACAGTCACCAAATTTGGTATGAAGATAGCAATTGACATTCCACAAAGATCTGCATCACAAATTTGGATGCCACGCCCACCCATACCGCCTCCAGCCCCCCTTTCCCCACTTTTTACAAATTTAGAGCTGGAGTCACCAAATTTGGTATCAAAATAGCAATTGATATTTCACAAAGATCTGCATCAAAAATTTGGATGCCACGCCCACCCATACCGCCCCAGCCCCCCTTGCCCCACTTTTTACAAACTTCGAGCTAGAGTCACCAAATTTGGTATGTAGATAGCAATTGACATTCCACATAGATCTGCATCAAAAATTTGGATGCCTCGCCCACCCATACCGCCCCCAGCCCCCCTTTCCCCACTTATTACAAATTTCGAGCTAGAGTCACCAAATTTGGTATGAAGATAGCAATTGACATTTCACAAAGATCTGCATCAAAAATTTTGATGCCACAACTACCCATACCGCCCCCACGAAAATTTTAAATATAAGAATGTGCGCTTTTAAAATATATATCTAAAACTACCACATTTAAATCTGTAGTTTCAATTTTAGAAATCAGTACGAATCGATTTAGAGTTTAAGTTCAAACTTTCATAAATCGTAATTTACTATGTATTTATACTCGATACCGAAGGTAAAGAGTATATTGAGTTTGTGCAATGTCCGTCATGGTGTCCGTCCGTCTGTCCGTCCGTATGTTCGCAACATTTTTCCACACCCTTCAAGCTAGAGACTTGAAACTTTCTAATTCTCTTTATCTATGAGATAGTAAATTAAAGTGTCAAGATGGGGGTTGTACGATAACTGGGGGGCTGGCAAATCGATAAATTCGATAACTCAAAACCGATAAATCCACATATTTTGCACAGCCTTACAGCTAGAACTACCAAATTCGGTAAGCAGATAGCTACTAGCAACCTTCAAAAAACTGCATCAAAAATTTGGATGCCTCGCCCACCCATACCGCCCCCAGCGCCCCTTATCCCACTCTTACAAACTTTGAGCTAGAGTCACCAAATTTGGTAAGAAGATAGCAATCAACATTCCACAAAGATCTGCATCAAAAATTTGGATGCCACGCCCACCCATACCGCCCCAACTTTGAGCTAGAGTCACCAAATTTGCAACGAAGACAGCTGGTGGCATCCCCATCTGCATCGGAGAATCTTTAAGGCATCGTACACCCTTGCAGCATCCGTACTCCTTTGCAATCAGGCCTGTTTTTACCGGTTTTAATACTGGTATCGAGTATACCGCAGTCGGTTGCGTCCGACTGCAACGTTTCCACTTGTTATACTCGATACCGAAGGTAAAAATTGTGCAATGTCCGTCATGGTGTCCGTCCGTATGTTCGCAACTTTTTTCCACACCCTTCAAGCTAGAGATTTGAAACTTTCCAATTCTTTTTATCTATGGGCTAGTAAATTAAAGTGTCAAGATGGGGGTTGTACGATAACTGGGGGGCTGGCAAATCGATAAATTCGATAACTCAAAACCGATAAATCCACATATTTCGCACATCCTTACAGCTAGAACTACCAAATTCGGTAAGCAGATAGCTACTAGCAACCCCAAAAAAACTCCCACTTTTACAAACTTTGAGCTAGTCACCAAATTGGTAAGAAGATAGCAATTAACATTCCACAAAGATCTGCATCAAAAATTTGGATGCTACGCCCACCCATACCGCCCCAACTTTGAGCTAGAGTCACCAAATTATCAACGAAGACAGCTGGTGGCATCCCCATCTGCATCGGAGAAACTTTAATGCAGCGTATATACCTGCCGCATCCGTACCCCTTAGCAATCAGGCCTCTTTTTACCGGTATTAATACTGGTATCGAGTAAACCGCAGTCGGTTGCGTCCGACTGCAACGTTTCCACTTGTTTTTACTTATTGTCGTGCAGCTGAGTTTCTGCTCGCCCAGAGCCGGCCAGCTGATGAGAGCAGAATAATGAAATAGAACAAAAATGTGTACTTGCATGATTTGGCAAATTTATTATTTTTATTTTCGTTACCGAAGGTAAAGAGTATATTGGTTTTGTGCAATGTCCGTCATGGTGTCTGTCCGTCTGTCCGTCTGTATGAACGCAACTTTTTTCCACACCCTTCAAGCTAGAGACTTGAAACTTTCCAATTCTCTTTATCTATGGCATAGTAAATTAAAGTGTCAAGATTGGGGTTCGTCGATAACTGGGGGGCTGGCAAATCGATAGATTCGATTACTCAAAACCGATAAATCCACATATTTCGCACAGCCTTACAGCTAGAACTACCAAATTTGGTAAGAAGATAGCTACTAGCAACCCCCAAAAAACTGAATCAAAAATTTTAGAGCCTCGCCCACCCATACCGCTCCCAGCGCCCCCTATCCCACTTTTACAAGCTTTGAGCTAGAGTCACCAAATTTGGTAAGAAGATAGCAATCAACATTCCACAAAGATCTGCATCACAAATTTGGATGCCACGCCCACCCGTACCACCCCTTGCCCCCCCTCTTTCCACACCTTTTACAAACTTTGAGCTAGAGTCACCAAAATTGGTATGAAGATAGCAATTGACATTTTACAAAGATCTGCATCAAAAATTTGGATGCCACGCCCACCCATAAGGCCCCTAGCCCCCACCCCCTTTCCCCACCTTTCACAAGCTTTGAGCTAGAGTCACCAAATTTGGTATGAAGATAGCAATTGACATTCCACAAAGATCTGCATCAAAAATTTGGATGCCACACCCACCCAATCCGCCCTCAGCCCCCTTTTCCCCACTTATTACAAACTTCGAGCTAGAGTCACCAAATTTGGAAGGAAGATAGCTGGTGGCATCCCCATCTGCATCGGAGAAACTTTAATGCAGCGTATATACCTGCCGCATCAGTACCCCTTAGCAATCAGGCCTCTTTTTACCGGTTTTAATACTGGTAACGAGTATACCGCAGTCGGTTGCGTCCAACTGCAACGTTTCTTCTTGTTTTTTTTGTACTTTGCTTGATTTTTGATTTTTGTTTCGGCTAGCTCCTATAAGCATGTGTGTGTGTCACTTTCTGTATACATGTGCATATTTTTACGCATGCGTACCATTTGCCAGACAATTCATTGACCTTTCTCTACTAATATGAATTTCGGCAAACGCTTAACAGACAATATTTGATTAAATTTGGTGCATATTTGTATTATTTGCCTACAAAAACCTAAGAAAAACCAGAAAAACTATACTTCCAAGGCATTTTTGCTGCTCATCAAACATTTGCTGATCAGGCGCACAGCACAAAAAACAAGTGTCTAGTAAAAATGGCAGTCGAATATCCATTTTGCATTGCTGGTCATACATACTCTTTCATGTTTTGAACTCTATGACACTTCCCCAACCATTTTGCCATAGCAACTACCATTCCGTCATGCAACGATGCCTACAAATTGCAAAAATGTATTCACTCAAGTCAATTGCCGAAATATTGTGTAGACACTAAGTCTAGATTTTTGAAGCGCCCAGCACCAAAATGACATGTGTGTGTGCTTTGTATTGTTTGTCATTTTCCTACGTCGCACAGTGGGACCTTTGCTCATTTTACTTTGCAAAAATCATAACTTCTAAACTTCAAAGTTAAGAAATATTTTCGAGCATATTTTACCTGTAAAATTCCAATTAAAAACGTTTGTTTTTAATCATAAATGAAAATTTTTATAATTTCAATGACTATATCGAGTTTTAAGGGGTTTTTAATCGATTTTCTAACTTAAATACATAAAATTTAAATTTTTATTTTTTGTGATTTTTTGAGGTTAATTTTTAATATTTGCTATCGATGGCTGATTTTCTACAAAATAATCATCAACATTAAGGCTAGTAAGGTTAATATCTAATAAACTTAACATTTCGGAACTATAGTTGCTATCTTCCAAATCCAAATTTTTTTGTATCCGGGAAGAACGTTGACGTTATGTTTTTTTAAGGAGCTGCGTAAAATTTCATACTTCTCCTTAGTCAATCCCAAGTCCATAAATAGGGAAAAAGATTCTTCATCAGTGTACTTAATGGCGACTGAGTTTGGTGGCGTTGGAATACTTTCTTTAAACCTTTTCAGCCGTAAAGGACTGGCGACCTGCACAGCTTTCGTAATTGTCGCTTTTGTCCTCTCTTGTTCCTTCAAATACTTTGATGAAAGTGCTTCCGCTAGATGTTCAGTTGCAATGCTTTCCGTAGCATCCTCAAGCTTACGCTTCCTTGTAAAAGCTGAACACTCTTCCATAGTTTTATAAGGCCTTCCTCTTCCTTGGCTAGTAGATGGGTAAACTTCTTCCTCTTCTGAATATTCGAAAGTTGTGTGTCCTTCAAACCAATATTCATTCTTTTTTATAAAAGCCGAAATATTTCTAAAGACCGAGTTCCATTTTTTCTTCAAGTTGAAGTACATGTATTTTATTTTTTTCTCAAGCTCCTTGCTAGCGTTTTCGAGTACGCCCATCTCTTGAAGCAATGCCACTTCGAAATCATTAATTTTTTCCGAGGCACGAAAAAGTTCAAAAATCGTTGAATTTTTTAATTCCATTATTGCGCTTTTAAATAAATACTTTGTGAATTATATTGAAAAATACTATTCAATCAATTTCCTATATTGTTTTCTCTTATGAAGTTAGGAAATAACTGTTGCCATCAAGTCAAATATTTTGCACTATATACCATATATTTTGAGTTAGCTAGGTAAAAAAGAAAAATTGGTATAACCCTTTTCCAATTAGTTAGGTAAAAAACAAAAAAAAAACAAATGTTGTATTGATTTACTTTCAAAATAGGTAAACGGAAATCCCAAAAAATAGCCTGTAATTGCGAAATTTTTCATCAACTAAACTTAGATTTACCTGCCTCCTCAGACCTTTTCCAATCAGGTAATTAGAAATTAAACATTTCCTGAAGGGATACACATAGTTAGGAAGTACTTATAGTACAACATTTAGCAATGTTATCAATTAACAACACACACGCTACAGTCAAATTTGCATGCGCTCTTCTTCTTCCTTATACCTGCCACGTGTTTTTAACGCGAGGGAGCCCTAGTTTTTTGGCTTTATCTTCCATTTCGCAGATTTTCGCACATTTAGACTATATACATATGAAAGGTAAGTATTTCACCTATCACGTGTATATAGTCCCGCCTTTACTCTGTCTTACTCAAAAAAGTTATATTCCACCAAAGTTAAAAAAATACCAAAATTTAGTGTATTTTTTAAACGTTTCTAATTAAAAAAGTATTTCAGTTATATTTAAAGTTTATACAACAGAATACTAAGATTGAAGATATTTTTCAGATTAAAAAAAAAGATCGAAGATCGATTGCTTACATCGCCCAATATTCAGTTTTAAAGTGGCCAATTTTCGTGAAAATTGTAATTTTTTCGTAGTCACGAAAAATTTCTCAACTTTGAGGAGCTCTAGCACCCATAATTATTAACCGATTTCAAAAATCTTTTGGATCCCTAATCTTTGAAGTATTCTCTATCGATTACATGTTTCACTTTTGCCAAACGCGTTCATGAAAAAAATAATTTATGCAACGCTTTTTCATTTGTTTTTTCCGTGCAGTGCGCGGCCGATTTCTTATGTCGCTTTTGCGCTTGTTAAATTTGGCCATGCCGAGCGTTTTCTTAATGAGGGTGTTCACAAGTTATCGTAAAATTGTAAAGCGTAAATTTACCACACGCAAGCTAGTGAGCAACCCCTTGTGATTCACTGTAGTAATTGTTGTGCTAAAACAGCTGTTTTGACAAGTGACATTTGAGTGCCAAAATTTTATTCGTGACAAAATATACACAAAACGAAAACTTAATAAAAATGCCAAGACAAAGTGAGCGACAAGCTTTGAAAAATCGAAAAATAGACTTGGCCCTTTAGGAAATTGAATGCATTGATTTGTAAATGTTCTCAAATATATTTTTCTCATAACTGATACTTGAATCTTGCTGACTATTTTTATATGTGACCGCATATTTTTTAGACAAAAATCTCGATATGGCTCGATACCAAGTATTTTTACTCGATACTTTGATTAATTTTACAGCACTTCAACTCATCACAACTTTACTATTTTACGACAGTTTTTTTAAACATACCCTAGGGCATGTTTAATCGTCGTAATTTTTTCTCATGTGTTTTGTTGTTGCGTTGTAGACTTTTGGATTTACAATTTTACGCTTTACAATTTTACGACAGCTAATGAATACCCTCAATGTATACTTGCATGATTTGTCAAATTTATTTCTTCTTTTTTCAGTGTTAGGCCCAATATCTCAATGTCCGGTTAAATTTTCATTTAGCTAACTGCCGCATTATTTTGCTGGTCGAGTTAAAACAGTTTGGTTTTCTCAAAGCCAAAATAACCTTTCATCGATAAGTAACTATCGCCTTAACAGCGTTGCCACATATATACACAGCGTTGCCATTTATAGCAAGCGGCTCAGCTGTTTTTTGTTTTTGTTTTGGTTGGTGACTGGCAAATTTTGCATATTTTAAATATATAAAATATAAAATTAAAATGAACACGCCTGAATGCAAACGGATTCATTACTATCTCCTCCTTAGCCAATAGTGCGATAGCGTGGGAAACTTTTTTCACTGCACGGCTAGCCGAAGAAACGCTGACTCCACAACAATCACCCGCAGTGATGAGGAAGCTGCCGAATAAAAACGCAAAGCCACCAAAAGTTGGGTCTCCGGCAACATTGCACGATTCCTGTTTAAAATCCCACATCTGATTTATTTGCGCGCAATAGAACTTAATTGTTTACCTATTACTATGGCAAGCCAATTGATCTACAATCCTTGCAAGAATGATTTTGCATGTAGATTTTTTTAGCCTGAACCGCTGAACAAATTTGGCATCATCCAGATCAGTGAAATAGTTCACCCTATCCCTATAACTTCTCGAGTTATTAACTCTTGGCTCTGTTTCGTCAAATTGCGTCTCCATTGAATGAATATAAAAAACTCTGCTGTGCGATGCCATTTTTCTTTAATAACAAAATAAATATACAATTCAAGGGACAGCTGTTTGCTTTATCGATGATTCTTATCGATATATCGTACTTCAACGCGCTTTAAATTTTAACCGAGACCCAGCCTTCCGGTTAGTTTGTTTCTCATATACTCCTAACCGAACATTGAGTGACTCAAATTCGACTAAACTTAGAATAAGTTGACTAACCGGACATTGAGATATTGGGCCTTAGTCTGTTAACATGTGTGTTTGTGTGTGTGTGGATTCACAAAATAAGCAAAACAGAATTGCCGCACAAAATTGGAAACTGGCAATTGTAGACATTTTCGTTTTCGTGTGTGCACATGCTTTAATATTTATTTGTATTTATTTGTACACTGTGTTGTTATATGCCTATTAAGACATTCGACCTAAAAAAAAAGTCACAAACAATTTTTAAATTAATTTTGATTCTATTTATTTACTTTCTTATTGTCAACTTTGAACAGGTGACATAAAATCAAATTAGTTGATATTAAAATAAAATTAAAATAATTAAATTGAAATATATATAATATAATAATACATCTAATTATTATTTAATCTGGAAGTAAATAATGAAATTTCAACGGTGTTTATTATTTTTGTAACTTGTCAATAAATGCAGATTTCCACACCACCATTGAGGTACTGCATGCAGCGCATTAACCATTTATTGGCTGGTTTCCCCTTGAGGTATATTCACCATAACAATAACGAGCAGTAACAGGGTTATATAAATAATTAGGCATTTTTTTTGCTTTTCGGATCATGCCTGTTTGCAACTGAGTCGCAAATCCTCTTCCGAGCTTTATTGCAGGCTAGCTCCGACTCAAGCAACCAATGAGCCGATTTGCGAAGCAACACGCAAATTAAATGCTCCAGCATCATCACTTTGTGGTTGTAGCACGGCAAATCTTTCTGAATCCATTCAGGGTATTTTACATCCGTCTGCCAAATGCATCCTTCCACTATTCTGCGCTTAATTTCCTTCACATGTGGAGTTGCGTGAAAAAATTAGAGAATATCGCAAAGTGGCTCTGACAAACTTCAAAAAAATAGTCAGATGGATTTTTCAAGCAGAGCTTATCTTCCTTATAGTTTTTGTTTTTTATAAACTCTTCCGAAAGAAGACTTATGCTGTCATACTTCACCATAATTTCGTCGCACTTAGCACACTTAATCTTCTTTGAAAGCTGCGACCGAATTCCGTAGCCGACAAAATATCTCGCTGCTGCTGAGGTGGAAGGTTGAGTGTTCTCTATGTTCTCAGTTGGTGGTGGCATTGAAGGTGTCGAACAGTTAAGTACACTTTCTTCGACTTCAGGCGCGTAATTCCAATCCAAATTTTAGTTCGAATCATTCTCGCAGATTTTGTTGTGCAAATAGTTCTGCGTCAGAATTTTCATTGACGCTATCCTAGCCGTCAAATAATGAATTTCTCGTGCCGATGGATTGGTATTTATGCCAAGTTTGGAGCGAAGCGTTGCAAAATATTTCTCCAGCGGGTCTTGGTTAAATCTACTAAGCATAATGAATTGTGTTTCCGTGTCTTCAAATAAGTCTTTGCATAGACTTATCATACCACGCAGTGTATATGACAAACCTTCAATACACATATTGCGATTTGCACGGACGGGACACAATCTTTGGACAAATTTAGCAATCTCTTCCAATTTCTCTATTTTGCCGTTAGTTCTTGTGACTGGATGCTTTCAAAGGAATGACCATTGCACAAGTCAAATCCATTGTTGATGGTCGCAATGAAGGTTTTAGTTGCTTCAACACAAGCAATATTGTCGGCATTTTTATACTCGATACCGAAGGTAAAGAGTATATTGAGTTTGTGCAATGTCCGTCATGGTGTCCGTCCGTCTGTCCGTCTGTCCGTCTGTATGTTCGCAACTTTTTTCCACACCCTTCAAGCTAGAGACTTGAAACTTTCCAGTTCTCTTTATCTATGGGATAGTAAATTAAAGTGTCAAGATGGGGGTTCTACGATAACTGGGGGGCTGGCAAATCGATAAATTCGATAACTCAAAACCGATAAATCCACATATTTCGCACATCCTTACAGCTAGAACTACCAAATTTGGTAAGAAGATAGCTATTAGCAACCCCCAAAAAACTGCATCAAAAATTTTGGAGCCACGCCCCCCCTTTCTGCCCCCAACCCCCCCGCATTTTAAAAACAAAAAAGCCTATATCTCCCTCAGTTTTTGAGCTAGACCCACCAAATTTGGTGCCAAGATAGGTGATGATGACCCCCCAAAAACTGCATCAAAAGTTTGGATACCACGCCCACCGATACTGCCCTAGCCGCCCCCATCCACCCCAACGCTTCGTCAAAAACGGGAATGCGTGTATCTTCCAGAGTTGTGGAGCTAGAACCTCCAAATTTGGTAGGAAGGTAGCTGGTAACGACCCCCAAAAAACTGCATCAAAGTTTTGGAGCCACGCCCACCCATTCCGCCCCCAGCCCCCCAGCATTTTGAAATCACAAATGGCTGTATCTCCCTCAGTTTTAGAGCTAGAGCCACCAAATTTGGTGCCAAGATAGGTGATGATGACCCCCAAAAACTGCATCAAAAGTTTGGATGCCACGCCCACCAATACTGCCCTAGCCGCCCCCATCCACCCCAACGCTTCGTCAAAAACGGGAATGCGTGTATCTTCCAGAATTGTGGAGCTAGAGCCACCAAATTTGGTAAGAAGATAGCTGGCAACGACCCCCAAAAATCTGCATCAAAGTTTTGGAGCCACGCCCACCCATTTCGCCCCCCTTTCCCCACTTTTTACAAACTTTTAGCTAGAGTCACCAAATTTGGTATGAATATAGCAACTGACATTCCACAAAGATCTGCATCAAAAATTTGGATGCCACGCCCACCCATACCGCCCCCAGCCTCCCTTTCCCCACATTTTACAAACTTTGAGCTAGGGTCACCAAATTTGGTATGAAGATAGCAATTGACATCCCACAAAGATCTGCATCAAAAATTTGGATGCCACGCCCACCCATACCGCCCCCAGCCCCCTTCCCCCCCCCTGTCCGCTCCTTTTACAAACTTTGAGCTAGGGTCACCAAATTTGGTATGAAGATAGCAATTGACATTCCACAAAGATCTGCATCAAAAGTTTGGATGCCATGCCCACCCATACCGCCCCCAGCCCCCCTTTCCCCACCTTTTACAAACTTTGAGCTAGAGTCACCAAATTTGGTATGAATATAACAATTGACATTCCACAAAGATCTGCATCAAAAATTTGGATGCCACGCCCACCCATACCGCCCCCAGCCCCCCTTTCCCCACTTTTTACAAACTTTGAGCTAGGGTCACCAAATTTGGTAGGAAGATAGCAATTGACATTCCACAAAGATCTGCATCAAAAATTTGGATGCCACGCCCACCCATACCGCCCCCCAGCCCCCCTTTCCCCACCTTTTACAAACTATGAGCTAGAGTCACCAAATTTGTAAGGAAGATAGCTTGTGGCATCCCCATCTGCATCGGAAAATCATTAAGGCAGCGTACACCCCTGCCGCATCCGTACCCCTCCGCAATCAGGCCTTTTTTTTACCGGTTTTAATACTGGTATCGAGTATGCCGCAGTCGGTTGCGTCCGACTGCAACGTTTCCACTTGTTAAATCTGTTTAACTCAATGCAAGTCGCGATGCTTTGTGCGACTGAATGGCTGAATACTTGCATGGCGAGGCTTACTCGCATTTTTTGGTACAAGCCTGGACTAATGTGGTCGTCTGTTAATTTTTGGGCTAGGTGAACTGTGCTTTCCTTATTAATTTCGTGAAATTCTCTTAGCACCCCCCAGCTTGCTACTCCATATGGGGTGTTAAGGTTGGCGGCATACAATGTGTTACGGATGCTTTTAAAACAGTGTTGTCCAAAGTTTGAAAAGGCAGCCACGCGTGGTTGGCGGCGTAGCAGCCGACACATGTATAGAGAGAGAGAATATGTGTATTCTATAAAAAGAACGCTCGGCAGCTTGTTCTCTTACGATGCGCGTGTTCGGCTGCATTTGCTCTCTCGACTCATGTGTTCGGCTGAAGCTCAAAAGTCAAACGCGCAGTCATTCGCTATGCTGCATTGCAAAAAAATGTTTCACGTTGCCTTCGTGTTTCGCTGCTTCGCACACAAGCGCAATGTTTCATTGTGTGAGTTTGGACACCACTGTTTTAAAAAGATGCACGTAGTCATATAGCAGGTATATCTTGTCGCCATCGTAATGCATTACATTTGTATCCGTTGCATCGCGTAGCAGTTTGTAACAGGATACATTATTGGTGCCTTGGTCTGAGACTATTGCTTTTACTTTAAGACCACATTCTTTTAGACAACTTAAGTTTTCCAAAATAATTGTTTTTAATTCTGAGGTATGAATAGCGGATTGAGAAAAGTAAAAGCTGACCACGTACTTCCACGGCTCAATAATGCCACGCACCATTACAAAGAGAAATTTGCTGGCCACAAATTTGTTTCTTTGGTTTTTGCCAAGGTCACAAAACCCGTCTATATGGTCTACATTAGAGTTATACTCCAACTCTCTCCTGCCGCTAATCTCATCCATCATCAGAACACAATTTCTACTTCTAACAGACATTTTCAGTACCTCTCTTTTTAAATTAGATACTATGGCGGAGTCTACGCCAGTGTCCAGTCTTTTAATTGGGCTCCATCCGTGCAGTGTTCTAGGAGAAGGCAAACTTAGTTGCAACACAGTGCGCATAAAATCATACGCCTTGCTCGAGACATAATTTATATTTTGCAACAAGTATTTTTGAGCTTCGGAATATTTAACTCTAGAGTCTAGACTCATTCGTTATAATACTAGCAAACAGCTGAGCTCTGTTCTCCACACTAACACCACGAGGGTCTCTTTCTGCTCGGCTTTTCCAAATGCTCAACTCTTCCTCATCTGAGCTCAATTTTTCTTGATGAACTAATAACAACTCATTGTATTTTTTGTTCATATCTTCAAGCTGCTCTTGTGCTTTTTTCCACTGTTTCCGGTGAAAATCCGACAGTTGTGCAAACTTTAAGCAGTTTTCACAGTTGACATCTGCTTCAAGTGGCACGCTGACATCCTCAAATGGTGGCCAAGAAAGTGTTTGGGCACAGCCGTGGCTTTTATTCTTCTCACACCTACATCGGAAGCATCAAAATGCTTTGCGCAAATGCGTAGGACTTTCAAGTCCCTTGCAGATTTTGCAATATTGCACAACGATGTCCAATCATCATGCCGATTGGCGTCGGTTGGAAAAGAAAAAAGAGTGCCAGGTGGGGCCGTTGAATTGCAAAACTCTACACAACATTTACGAACATGTCGCAAAGAATTTCGAGCCTCATCACAAAATATTGGATAATGTTTCATTTCATTATCATGCCCTATAAGAAATTACTTGAAATTTACTTTCTACGGCAAAAACAACTCTAGCTTATACATAAGTGGCAATTAACAATTGTTACAAATAAACATACCTAAGTTCTCTGTTGGGACAGATCCAATTTTTAGCTTATTAGCCCCGAAACACGACGAATCAAAATGCCTAGCACATATAAATGTGTTCGACGTAATTGCACTGGGTGAAATTTGCAAATTTTCACACCAGAAATGAACTTCCCGCTCCGGAAAACGAAAATATTCAACATTTTTCACGCTAACCCTTTGCAAAGCACTTTCTCATTTTGGACACAGAAATAAACACTTCGACTATAAATCACCGAACGATGCTGCTAATGCAATTAAATATTGCACACGCATTAGCTTTACATATTCGTCATATTTGATAATCGACGAGCCTATTAGCCGATGTCATTTGAAAGTTAAAGCATACAGACATAGCTAAATCTACTCGTCTGTTGATGCTGATCAAGACTATATATACTTTATGGGATCGAAAATTCTTCCTTCTGACAGTTACATACATTTCCACAAAACCGATATACCAGTCTTGTCATGGTAAAATAAATGGGCTTTGGGTGTTTTACTAAAGCAGAATCGACATTAATAAACGCTCGGCACGGCCGCGCTGGCCTAATCCAACGAACATGAGCGTCTGAAAAAAATGGCCGCGCACGGCCAAATGTAACAAGCAAAAGCGAAATAAGAAATCTGCTACGCCCGGCACGGCCAAATCCTTCGAACTGCAGCAATATTAGAAAACGCTTGGCACAGTCAAATGAAACAAGCAAAATGACTTAAGAAAACGACCGTGCCGGCCAAGTCCAACGAACAGGAGCACATAAAAAAACGCTCGGCACAGCCAAATGTAACAAGCATAAGAAAACGGCAGTGCCGGCCAAATCCAAGACACAGGAAAAAACATGGCCGCGCACAGATGAATGAAACAATAAAGGCAATGAACGTCAAAGCAAAGGCTACGCATACACTTAAATATGCACATGAAGATGCACAGGGACAAACACACAATCATATCGGAGCTAGAGGAAACAAAATAACAAAAATTTCTACAAAGCCCAGATCCAGCAAACTGCAAAAATATGCCAACGCACATATAGTATGTGAATATTGGTAAGAACATATGAAGAATACACACGCTTGTAAGGATGAAGTCACAGGCAAGCAGGAGCGTCATAAGAAAATGACAATCAGTGCAAGAACATAAGCAGGACGGCCGATCAAGACAAAATCGAATGAGCAAAAGCGACATAAGAAAACGGCCGCGCACAGCACAGCTGAATGAATCGAATACGATATAAGAATATCAAATACAACGACCAAAGCAGTGCCAAGGAAAGCAAACACCATTTTTAAAAGCACACCCATTGTCCGCCGCATATATTTCAGAATGAAAAAACTCAAGAGAGGTTTGTCCGGTCTATAGGTATTCTTCGTCTATGTGCTACTAGTGTGTACCCGTGTGCCCCAGCAAAAAGTTTAATAACATATAGCATATACAGTAGACGCTCGGAAATTAGAACCAGTTGGTTCCTGGGGCAATTCTAATTTCTGAATTATTCTAATTTCTGGACGTTTTTTTGCATACAAAAGTGTACAAAATTGTAGTGCATTTAGTGTAAGAATCGGCGATAAAACTATTTTTTTTATCAATTCTATTAATTATAACAAGAAAACAAAAGTTATAAGATGTTTTTTTTTATTAAAAATATATGTATGTACATTAAATAAAAAATAGATGGAGCATACATGTTCACTGCAATTCCATAAATACATACTTATATGAATGAATGGCGTGATTGTAGCTACATTACTAGAGAGAATCTCGCCACAAATTTTTAAAAAACGGATACCGTGTCGCAATTTATATTTGGTAAACCATCCATCATTTGCACTAAATGACTTTGTGCTGATTTTTTCTTTGACTGATGATAAGTTCTCTCTTTGATTTTATATAGGTGATTGAAGATGGTGTCACATTAAAATCTTGGGCTAGCAGCTTCCCTTGTACGCTTTCCTCAACCTTTTCTTAGAGTTTAAATTTTAGTTTCCACCGATAAAGTTTTTTTTTTACGTTTATTTAACATTTTCGGGACATATTTTTACTTATAAGCAAACACTGCCTAAATACGTGCACTCGTATCAAATTTCACCCAGAAATAAGCTTAAAATGAATACGATTGCGACTAAACAACAACATAGAACGAATAACATACATAAAATACGGACTCCCCTTTTTATTTTTATTTTGCTTTAGCAAAATCAAACGAAATTCGAGAGTTTCTATGCTAAACAAGTAAGAAGGCTCTAGTCGGGAGAGCTCGACAAGAAGATACCCTGAACCCAGTTGCAAAAAAAAAAATGAAATTTATATAAGACTTTAGTATACTGACTTAACTTCAATCGATTAAGCTCGATATCTCCGGTGTTTCTTAACCGATTTGAACGAAATTTTCAGAAAAGATCTATCGTTCAATCTATCTTTCAACCCTCATTTTTATATTTTCCAAATTCGATATTTTTTTGTTATCGATTCCATGTGTATATCGGAAACCAGAATAGTTATCGATAATTTGAAGCAAACTTGTTCTGCTCATGGTATAGGAGAACTTATATCCCAAATCTGAAGTCTCTAGCTCTTGTAGTCTCTGAGATCCACGCGTTCATACAGACGGACAGACGGACATGGCTAAATCGACTCGGCTATTGATGCTGATCAAGAATATATATACTTTATAGGGTCGGAGATGCTTCCTTCTGCCTGTTACATACTTTTGCACAAAACCATTATACCCTTTTTTACCCATTTTATGGGTTAAGGGTATAAAAAAAAGGAAAAACAATTTTATTTACAATTTAACAATTTGAAATTGAATTGATGATATAACAACCTATGTGGTGTTAAGTACTGATATCGGGATATAACATTTCGATTCAAAAATTATTTTAATAAATTTAAGGTTTCTAATGCTTAATTTTAAATTGAAGACATTTTCAATCAAAAATTTTTAATTGTGAAAACTAAAATGCATTAAATTTAAACTGAAAATTTTAATTTAAAATTTCACTTTTAGAATTTAAAATTATAGGTTCAGACCGAAAATCGTTTCGAAAAATTTTAGAATCTAAGTGTAAATTATGCGATTTAAAATTTTTTTTTCTGTGTGCAGCCTCCGCCGCCGTTTTTTCAACTACACCTACATTCAGCTACGTGCCACAGAAACTGAGCTTGACTAACTGTCGCGGTAGGTACCCATTTAGCAGTCAACCGCATTCCGGATAGAAATTTGTGAGTATAGTGAACTTTGCCTTAGCCGTTGCATATGCAATCCTTGGGTCTTGGCAAACCACAGCCCCCAAATTTCCAAAAACTTAAACCATTTTTATTTGCGCGCATTGAAATGCGCCAGCTTTTTCTATTCAATGGGCTGTTCCTGCAATTGATATGAACGAAAAATGTCCTTGTTTACACACGCGCTATCTATAATAATTTTGGGATTTGGGGGATTCGGATACAACTATAGAGGCTAAAGCTTACTAAGCTTCTAACTATTAACAGAGTCTGCCACACATTTGAAATTTTCAAGAGATCAATGTACGCATAAGCTCCTACATACTGTCAACATTGACAAAAGTTTAAATGACAACACAAGGCTGAGGGATTAGAAAACAAACATACTATGAAGTATTGCGTATTTACAAGGGCCTAGCATTTTGCACTTATCAGTCAGGAAAATTTTTAAGGTACATGTTGTGCATGTTAATCGAACCATAATAGTCCCGACCACATCTTTTATGTTATATCATAAGTCCGAGTGGGGCCTGGTAAAATTGTTGTGCGCTAATTACATGTTATGATAATAAGCGTAGCATGCTTATTACGGCTCACAATTTTTTGTGCTCATAGCTCCTTCATTAATTACAGGCCATGGAATACAAACACATAATATATGCTGTAGTTCTAGTTCATCCTATTTTTTATCGCTTTGCACTTTGTAGCTCTTTTAGTTGTTTTCACTGGTGCCTTGGCTTTACTGAAACATTTTAAGATTTTAATTTTTCGCTTTGAAGACAATGTTTGCTAATTAATTATGAGAAGCTACAGTAAAGATTAGAGATGGGCATGGGCCTAATTTTTCGCACCAGACCCGACCCAGCCCATGGGCCGCAGCACCAATCTTTACCCGCACCCGATGGCAAAAAAAACAAGTGGAAACGTTGCAGTCGGACGCAACCGACTGCGGCATACTCGATACCAGTATTAAAACCGGTAAAAAAAAGGCCTGATTGCGGAGGGGTACGGATGCGGCAGGGGTGTACGCTGCCTTAATGATTTTCCGATGCAGATGGGGATGCCACAAGCTATCTTCCTTACAAATTTGGTGACTCTAGCTCATAGTTTGTAAAAGGTGGGGAAAGGGGGGCTGGGGGGCGGTATGGGTGGGCGTGGCATCCAAATTTTTGATGCAGATCTTTGTGGAATGTCAATTGTTATATTCATACCAAATTTGGTGACTCTAGCTCAAAGTTTGTAAAAGGTGGGGAAAGGGGGGCTGGGGGCGGTATGGGTGGGCGTGGCATCCAAACTTTTGATGCAGATCTTTGTGGAATGTATACAGACGGCTCAAAAATGATGGAGGGAGTCGGCGCAGCAGTATACTGCGCCGAACCACCCATGAGCCTGTCCTACAAACTCCCGGACCACTGCAGCATATTCCAAGCGGAGATATTCGCAATCAGGAAAGCAGCAGAAGTAGTCTTAAAAACGAATACAACGCAGGACATGGTGAACATATTCGTAGATAGCCAGGCGGCAATCAAAGCCCTACAGGCTCACCACATAAGCTCTCGGAATGTCCTGGCGTGCAGGGAAACGCTAGATGCACTCGGCACCGTTAAAAAAGTGCGCATTTACTGGATTCCAAGCCACCAGGGCTTCGAGGGCAACGAAACAGCGGACACTCTGGCTAAGCAAGGTGCAACGGGACTCAACAGTGACATTGTTGATGTCCCGATCTCCCTGCGAACGTTACACTCCTATATGGAGACACAGGCACGGGACACAGCAGTACGAAGGTGGACATACACCTCCGACTGCAGAATCTCAAGAATAATGTGCAAAACCTACGACGAGAAACTAACGAAATATGCACTAATGCTAAAAAGGCATGACTGCCGAAGGCTGGTAGGTCTCTTCACAGGCCACTGCCTAACCGCAGTACACGCGAAAAGGCTAGGCATAACTGACAACGACGAATGCCGGAAATGCAACGTTTCTGGTGTCAAAGAAACGCTTGAGCATCTCCTGTGCAGCTGCCCCGCACTGGCAGCACAAAGACTACGCTATCTACATGCTCCCTTTCTAGCTTCACTCGATGAAGCCAGTAAGCGGGAACCCAACAAGCTTCTGGCATTTGCCCGAAGTACGCTTACCCAGCTGGACACCACTTGGACACCATCGGGATAGCCCTCAACACCTCTAAACACCGGCCTCACTAAGGACCCTTCAGCGGTCTATGTGTGGCGCTCCCCCTGGGAGTGCCAGCCGGCATAACCTAACCTAACCTTTGTGGAATGTCAATTGCTATCTTCATACCAAATTTGGTGACCCTAGCTCAAAGTTTGTAAAAGGTGGGGAAAGGGAGGCTGGGGGCGGTATGGGTGGGCGTGGCATCCAAATTTTTGATGCAGATCTTTGTGGAATGTCAATTGCTATCTTCATAAACCTAGCTCAAAGTTTAAAAGAGGGGGGGGGGGGGGGGTTTTTGGTTGGGGGGGGTTTCAAATTTTTTTGTAGATTTTTGTGGAATGTCAGTTGCTATATTCATTCCAAATTTGGTGACTCTAGCTAAAAGTTTGTAAAAAGTGGGGAAAGGGGGGCGAAATGGGTGGGCGTGGCTCCAAAACTTTGATGCAGATTTTTGGGGGTCGTTGCCAGCTATCTTCTTACCAAATTTGGTGGCTCTAGCTCCACAATTCTGGAAGATACACGCATTCCCGTTTTTGACGAAGCGTTGGGGTGGATGGGGGCGGCTAGGGCAGTATTGGTGGGCGTGGCATCCAAACTTTTGATGCAGTTTTTGGGGGGTCATCATCACCTATCTTGGCACCAAATTTGGTGGCTCTAGCTCTAAAACTGAGGGAGATACAGCCATTTGTGATTTCAAAATGCTGGGGGGCTGGGGGCGGAATGGGTGGGCGTGGCTCCAAAACTTTGATGCAGTTTTTTGGGGGTCGTTACCAGCTATCTTCCTACCAAATTTGGAGGTTCTAGCTCCACAACTCTGGAAGATACACGCATTCCCGTTTTTGACGAAGCGTTGGGGTGGATGGGGGCGGCTAGGGCAGTATCGGTGGGCGTGGTATCCAAACTTTTGATGCAGTTTTTGGGGGTCATCATCACCTATCTTGGCACCAAATTTGGTGGGTCTAGCTCAAAAACTGAGGGAGATATAGGCTTTTTTGACTTTAAAATGCGGGGGGTTGGGGGGCGGAAAGGGGGGGCGTGGCTCCAAAATTTTGGATGCAGTTTTTTGGGGGTTGCTAATAGCTATCTTCTTACCAAATTTGGTAGTTCTAGCTGTAAGGATGTGCGAAATATGTGGATTTATCGGTTTTGAGTTATCGAATTTATCGATTTGCCAGCCCCCCAGTTATCGTAGAACCCCCATCTTGACACTTTAATTTACTATCCCATAGATAAAGAGAACTGGAAAGTTTCAAGTCTCTAGCTTGAAGGGTGTGGAAAAAAGTTGCGAACATACAGACGGACAGACGGACACCATGACGGACATTGCACAAACTCAATATACTCTTTACCTTCGGTATCGAGTATAAATATCATACCCGAACCCAACCCGCCCGCCCGAAAAATTTAGAACTTTTTTCAAAAACTAAATTTTTAATTTTTATTAAATACAATTACATATTTTTGTACAAAAAAAGAAGGTTGTCCAAATTCGCTCTGAAAGTCTTGTGCGTCTTTCATTGAAAATTTTAGCAGATAAAGAAAAAACTCGCTCGCTTGTCGCAGAGCTAACAGGAATGCATAATATATTTTTAGCCACAACTGGCAATATTCTGAGGTCAGTTGCTTGTTTCCAAAATTCTAGAATTGGGATGTTTGAATGAGAAGTTGTGGCATAATATATTTCAATTTCTAAATCAATGGCATTTTCGTCAAGTTTTAGTTTTTATACCCTTAACCCATAAAATGGGTAAATAAGGGTATAATGGTTTTGTGCAAAATTATGTAACAGGCAGAAGGAAGCATCTCCGACCCCATAAAGTATATATATTTTTGATCAGCATCAACAGCCGAGTCGATATAGCCATGTCCGTCTGTCCGTCCGTCTGTCCGTCTGACCGTCTGTCTGTCCGTCTGTCCGTCTGTATGAACGCGTGGATCTCAGAGACTACATGAGCTAGAGACTTCAGATTTTGTATATAAGTTCTCCTATACCATGAGCAGAACAAGTTTGCTTCAAATTATCGATAACAAAAAAATATCGAATTTGGAAAATGTAAAAATGAGGGTTGAAATAATGGGTAACGATAGAGCTTTTCTGAAAATTTCGTCCAAATCGGTTAAGAAACACCAGAGATATCGAATTTAATCGATTGAAGTTAAGTCAGCATGCCAAAGTCTTATATAAATTTAATATATTTGCTGCAACTGGGTATCTTCTAGTCGGGCTCTCCCGACTAGAGCCTTCTTACTAGTTTTGGTTGATGCGTGTCAAAAAACTCTTGAAACTCGTGACTCGTGTTTGGCGAAGAGTTTTCAGTTTGCGAGTCATCAAGATTGTCTTTTAACGTTTCGCGATATTCAACCATCATGCATCTCATTGTTTCTAAAACATGATCTTTTCGTTCTTCTGATAAAAAACTTAACTCTGTAAACGGAGGGTTTGTACACAAAGTTACAAAAAAAGGAAACTTTTAAGTATTTACCAGAATTTTTACCTATATATTTACTAAATTTATTTCGGGTAAAGCCGGTTGAACGGAATAACCCACACCCGCCCGCACCCAACCAGAAATATGATTTTTCAGCCCGTACCCACGGTTACCCGCGGGTGCCCACGGGTTCCCGATAAAAGCTCGGCCGGTGCCCACCTCTAGTAAGGATGAGTTAAAAGCAACTCAAAGCAAAAATAATAATCCTAACATTTATAATGAGTGTTTCGTAAGCAAATTCTTTTATTAATAAAATGAACAAAAATTATTGGGTTGCTTGAGCGTTCATGCAGAAGCTAAGCATTCATTATGTAATTCTGAACTTAAGCCTTTAAATTTTCGTTACAAACCAGGTTTCAAATACTTAGAAATCTTTAATTGTTTTGCTTTGTTTACATACATTTTTAAACATTTTCAGGAAGATAAATATAGAACAAGTGGAAACGTGGCAGTCGGACGCAACCGACTGCGGTATACTCGATACCAGTATTAAAGCCGGTAAAAAGAGGCCTTATTGCATAGGGGTACGGATGCGGCAGGGATGTACGCTGCCTTAAAGATTTTCCGATGCAGATGGGGATGCCACAAGCTATCTTCCTTCCAAATTTGGTGACTAGCTCAAAGTTTGTAAAAGGTATGGAAAGGGTGGCTGGGGGCGGTATGGGTAGTTGTGGCATCCAAATTTGTGATGCAGATCTTCGTGGAATGTCAATTGCTATCTTCATACCAAATTTGGTGACTCTAGCTCGAAGTTTGTAAAAAATGGGGAAAGGGGGGCTGGGGGCGGTATGGGTAGTTGTGGCAACAAAATCTATGATGCATATCTTTGTGAAATGTCAATTGCTATCTTCATACCAAATTTGGTGGCTAGCTCGAAATTTGTAAAAAATGGGGCAAGGGGGGCTGGGGGCGGTATGGTTGAGCGTGGCATCCAAATTTTGATGCAGATCTTTGTGGAATGACAATTGCTATATTCATACCAAAACTTGTGACTCTAGCTCGAAATTTGTAAAATGTTGGGAAAGGGGGGCTGGGGGCGGTATGCGTGGGCGTGGCATCCAAATTTTTGATGCAGATCTTTGTGGAATGTCAATTGCTATATTCATACCAAATTTGGTGACTCTAGCTCGAAATTTGTAAAATGTTGGGAGAGGGGGGCTGGGGGCGGTATGGGTGGGCGTGGCATCCAAATTTTTGATGCAGATCTTTGTGAAATGTCAATTGCTATATTCATACCAAATTTGGTGACTCTAGCTTGAAAATTTTAATAAATGGGGAAAGGGGGGCTGGGGGCGGTATGGGTGGGTGTGGCATCCAAATTTTTGCTGCAGATCTTTGTGGAATGTCAATCGCTATATTCATACCAAATTTGGTGACTCTAGCCAAAAGTTTGTAAAAGGTTTGGAAAGGGGGGCGGAATGGGTTGGCGTGGGTTCAAATTTTTGATGCAGATTGTTGGGGGTCGTTGCCAGCTATGTTTCCACCGAATTTGGTGGCTCTAGCTCCAACACTCTGGAAGATACACGCATTCCTGTTTTTGACGAAGTGTTGTGGTTGATGGGGGCGCCTAGGGCAGTATTGGTGGGCGGCCAACAAATTTGGTGCTAAGATAGGTGTTGATGACCCCTCAAAAATTGCAAAAAAGTTTGGATGCCAAGCCCACCGATACCGCCCAAGCCCCCCTTTCCCCATTTATTACAATTTTCAAGCTAGAGTCACCAAATTTGGTATGAAGATAGCAATTGACATTCCACAAAGATCTGCATCAAAAATTTGGATGCCACAGCCACCCATTCCGCCCCAGCCCCCTTTTTTGCACCTTTTACATACTTTGAGCCAGAGTCACCAAATTTGGTATGACGATATCAATTGACATTCCACAAAGATCTGCAGCAAAAATTTGGATGCCAAACCCACCCAATCCACCCCCAGCCCCCCTTTTTTAACCTTTTACAAACTTTGAGCTAGAGTCACCAAATTTGGAACGAAGACAGCTGGTGACACCCTCATCTGCATCGGAGAATCTTTAAGGCAGCGTACACCCCTGCCGCATCCGTACCCATTTTGCAATCAGGTCTCTTTTTACCGGTTTTAATACTGGTAACGATTATACCGCAGTTTCGTCCGACAGCAATGTTTCCACTTGTTTGACTTAAAAATGCGAGGGGGCTGCTGGCGGTATGGGGGGCGTGGCTCCAAATTTTGGTAGTTTTTTGGAGGTTACTAGTAGCTATCTGCTTACCAAATCTGGTAGTTCAAGCTGTAAGGATGTGCGAAATATGTTGATTTATCGGTTTTGAGGTATCGAATTTATCGATTTGGCAGCCCCCCAGTTCTGGTAAACCCCAATCTTGTCACTTTAATTTACTATCCCATAGATAAAGAGAATTGGAAAGTTTCAAGTCTCTAGCTTGAAGGGTGGAAAAAAACTTGAACACATACGGACGGACAGACGGATGGACACCATGACGGACATTGCACAAACCCAATATTCTCTTTACCTTGGGTAACGAGTAAAAAATAAAAATTTTTGTTATAAAATAAATGTATATTTTTATTTAAAATAAGAACTTAAAAAATGTCGGTTTGCAAAACTATTCAAAAGAAAATTATTAGTTCTATAAAATTATGAAATTTGTTATATAAAGTTTTTTTTTGCCAGGCTCGTCTTCATAATAATTGTATACTTGACATTCAGTGTTGCTGCCGCATAGCGTGGCAAATAAGAAATGTTGACTCATAATCGCAGCGCGTTTTGTGGTTGCTCGGTGGCTGTTCGCTGTTGGCAGCTGGTGTTGCACTTTGCTGCATAATATGTGCCCACAGCAACGGCGAGGAAGTCAAAGGCAACTCATCAGCATGAAACATGGAAACATGGGGCTTACTTATTTATGGACACACAAATATACATATTTATGTAAAACGAGCATATGTACATATGTAAGTGCATATTGGCTGACAATTTTTGATTGCATAGAGAATATTTCCACAGGCTGATTTTAATTGCAAACTTTTCAGATAGCCTTTTCTCGCACGCAATCTATATGATAAAATATAATTTGCATATATAACTTGGCTTGCGACGAACTTTTAAAGCAGTGATGTCCAAAATTTGAAAAGGCAGCCACGCGTGGTTGGCAAGAAAAATTCTGCCGGCGCTGCAGCCGACACATGTATAGAGAGAGAATATGTGTATTCTATAAATAGAACGCTCGACAGCTTGTTCTCTAACGATGCGCGTGTTCGGCTGCATTTGCTCTCTCGACACATGTGCTCGGCTGAAGCTCAAAAGTCAAACGCGCAGTCATTCGCTATGCTGCATTGCAAAAAAATGTTTGATGTCAATTGGGAAAATGAATTATTTTTCATTGAGAATATGGATGGTAAAAAGCTCAATGTTTATTGTGCCATTACGATGCATGTCGCTTTACCTTTGATGTTATAATTTTTTTTATGCTTGGATCGCACGCATTTTATTTTTTCAGTGTAAAGCAGTAAAACGTCACGTTGCCTTCGTGTTTCGCTACTTCGCACACAAGCGCAACGCTTTCATTGTGTGAGTTTGGACACCACTGTTTTAAAGTCAACATGTGCGCTTTATTTTCATTTGTAGTCTGCTACAATTTTTGTTTTGTTAGGCCCGTTTTGTTTCTTGTCCTAAGTGTTAAGCACACACTTTAAAGCAACGCTGTACACTTTTTTTTGTTGGCCCTCACCCATATTACCAGACATGGATTGGGAATTGAGGTAGGTGTACGGCGTACACTGTACGCATAGCGAGGGATTTTGCCTTGGGCCCGCATTCCCCTCAGTTACAGTCTATGGCGGCCTAATTTTGGTGCTATTCGGTGCTTAAGCGTGGTGTTGATATATGAATTACCCAAAGGTCGCATATGTCCTTCGAAAACGTATTAATACTGATATTACAGTTTAATTTTAATTGCTTCTGCGAGTCAGGAATGATAGTCCGATATTCGGTAAACTCTCTGAGAGTACTCGTCGGCAATATAGCAAAAAACATCGTTTAAACTTTTGCAAAACATTTAAATTAAACACAGCTTGCAGTCTATGAAGCTAGCAAATAAGAAAAAAAGAAATATAAATTGTTTGCTTTTGCCATTATTTGCACAGTGTTGTGACAGTTTTTATAACCACAAACACCATAAATAGCGTCATTGTAACCGCAAAGAAGCAACAAGGACAGCAACAGAGCAAGCAATTTCCATGCATATCCATCAAATGAAAATAAAATATAAGAGCCAGAGCTCAGTAAATCTAGAACCTAGCTAATTTCCGCAATCAGAAAGACATTTTCGTACCAGCTCGTATAAACAACGAACAAAACCAGGGACTGTAACGATTATAATTTTTATATTAAAAATTGAACAATAAGAATTATTTTCCAATATTTTTTATTTAACTTAATCAGTAACTCTTATTTTTGGACTTAAATGAATAAATTATTATTTAATTATTAAATTACAATTTTTTATAAAAAAAATGTGAAATAACTCTAATTTTTCAATCTTTATTATAAAAATTAAAAATAAGAGTTTCTTTTCAATTTTTATTTTAGCAATCAAAAATAAGAGTTATTTTCCAATTTTTATTTTAAAAGTTGAAAATAAAAATTGATTTTAAATATCTTTTGAACCGAGCAGCATAGCACAAAAGTTGATATATATTTATGATCTACACTTAAATACCTTTCCATTGATATATCACATGTCCTTTAAGGATCAATACTAAGGAACAAATTTATATGTTGTCATTATTTATGGACAAAGAAAGAAAACGCTTTGTGGCTACGTATGACTGAATAAATTTGGCTCTTTGAAATTGAAAATTCGCTCAATATATTTTCAATTTCTTTGCTCAAATTGGCTCCCGTGTGTTTTTTATCAAGCTCAATGACTCCCAGTGTCCTTATATCAATATTCTTATTGCGATAAAACTGCACATTAACACCCAAAATGCCTCTGCTATGCCGTGATGCTGTGTCAATTTTCAGCGATACAATTTTGTTTTTCATATTCGCAATAAGACTTTCTTTAATTAAATCGTATTTTTCGCTCACATGCAGCATTACATTACGTGATGTTATGGGGCTCATGTCCAATCCGCTAAAAATTTGTTCAGTCAACTTCCTAAAAGGCACTGAATCCAATATTGCAAAAGGCATCTTCTCTTCGGTTACCAATTGCACGCACGCATCTTGCACTTCATTCTCCGTTAAAGCAATTGAAAATTTTTTTTTTTTTTTGTTGTGTAACGTGTTTGTTTTGATCATCCATTTCACTTTTATATTGTTCGTTGTGACACTCTTGCAAGTGTCTTCTTAAATTGGTGAAATATCCTCCTTGAAATGAACGACTACATAGCTTGCATTTTCTTTTGTTTTCACTGCTGTTCAAGGTGAAAAAATATCGCACTACTAAGTCACACTTACGGCCCATCGCGATCAACACTCTAATGAACCACAAAACTTTGCAGAGATAAGCTCATGCCAGACAAGCATGCAGTTTTGACTATTTGTTACTGCAAGCCAAATTTTTCTAATGTATTTTAGTCAAGATCTCGACATGAAGATACCCTATACGTCTTTTTAACCTATTACAAAAATATTCAGACTAAGAACATTGCACAAAAACTCATTGCATTAAAATTATTATATTTTTTTAATTTAATTTTTGCAAAATTTCAATATACCCTTTTAATAATATATGTATGGTATATATGGTATGTGTATATATGTATATGTATATAAATATATATATATATAGTAGATGCCGGTTATAACGATACTCAAGGGACCGGCAATATAGCATCGTTATAACCGATATTCGTTATAGCCGGTATTAAAGAAAAAACTATTTTTCCTCTTAATTATTTTTTTACTTCTTGTTTTTGCTTAACAGTTGACGTCATCAGGGAAGTAAACGGCTACGAAGCTGCTAACTAAGCGCTGAGTTCCCTGAACGCACCCAATGCTTTATTTTTGATTTTCCACACATAAGCAAACATAACGGTAATTCACACAGATACGCCGAAGTTGGCACGAAGTGTATTTAAGAGTGTCGAAACGAAATTACTCTTGCACAAAAGCATTGATAATTTTTTTTTGGCTCTCTTTGTGCCGACCGCTGCTGTAATTTGCTCATTCTTTTGTTTTTGTTCTTACTTGTGATCGTTATAAGCGGTTTATGTTTTCAAAATTCCTTCGCTATAAGCGGCATATCGTTAAAAGCGATATCGTTATAGCCGATTGTGCTTCCATACAAGTTTGTATGAAAACTAGTGTCCGACCGAAGCTTCGGCTTCGGCTTCGGCCTTCGGCCTATTCGGCCATATTTTTTCATTCGGCTTCCGCTTCGGCTTCGGCCAAAAAAGCCGAACATTTTGGCCGAATTTAATTTTTTTTTTATATCAATAAAATATTTAAAATAGTCTTGAAAAAAAGTATGTACATAAGTAGTGAATGGAAAAAAATACTTAATTTGTTTTTGTGCTGGAAGAAAGCAACAAAAAATTGTGAGTACTCTTTTCCGATTCCCAGATGTTGTTTTGTTGTTTGTTGTTGGCGTGAATGTCAAATAATATTGTGGCTAGCATTTTTTCGATACAGGTGAGCTATCGATATTTCTGAACTTAATCAGCTGTTTATTTAATTGCGCGCAGACTGTAAGGTTTGCATTCAGCTTGGACGATGGTGGTTAAACGATAACTGGGGGGCTGGCAAATCGATAAATTCGATAACTCAAAACCGATAAATCCACATATTTCGCACATCCTTACAGCTAGAACTACCAAATTTGGTAAGCAGATAGCTACTAGCAACCCCCAAAAACTGCATCAAAAATTTTGGAGCCACGCCCACCCATTACGCCCCCAGCCCCCCCGCATTTTAAAGTAAAAATCTCCCACAGTTTTTGAGCTAGAGCCACCAAATTTGGTGCAAAGATATGTGATGATGACCCCCCAAAAACTGAATCAAAGTTTTGGAGCCACGCCCACCCCCCATTCCCCACCTTTTACAAACTTTGAGCTAGAGTCACAAAATGTGGTATGAATATAGCAATTGACATTCCACAACGATCTGCATAAAAAATTTGGATGCCACGCCCACCCATACCGCCCCCAGCCCCCCTTTCCCCATTTTTTACAATTTTCAAGCTAGAGTCACCAAATTTGGTATGAAGATACCAATTGACATTCCACAAAGATCTGCATAACAAATTTGGATGCCACGCCCACCCATACCACCCACAGCCCCCCTTTCCCCAACTTTTACAAATTTCGAGCTAGAGTCACCAAATTTGGTATGAAGATAGCTGGTGGCATCCCCATCTGCATCGGAGAATCTTTAAGGCAGCGTACACCCCTGCGGCATCCGTACCCCTTTGCAATCAGGCCTCTTTTTACCGGTTTTAATACTGGTATCGAGTATGCCGCAGTCGGTTGCGTCCGACTGCAACGTTTCCACTTGTTAAGCACTGAAATCGTTGTAAAAGTACAACGATATTTTAGTCATAGGCAGGGGTCTAGCAAAATGTGTAAACTCGATTCTGTACAAATTGTTGTTGGGATGGCTTGCG
The DNA here is from genome assembly GCA_018904305.1 of Scaptomyza montana. Classification (NCBI taxonomy): domain Eukaryota; kingdom Metazoa; phylum Arthropoda; class Insecta; order Diptera; family Drosophilidae; genus Scaptomyza; species Scaptomyza montana. Next base: position 605,586 of record JAEIGR010000061.1, on the reverse strand, counting down.
CTTTTACACTTTTGCTTTTTTCCAACACAAAGTGAACACCCTAATTGTGTTATTAACGGCAGTGGCTGCATTTTTATTATAAGCTTGCTGGAGTTAATAAATAACTATAATAACGTTATTTGCCGATTTTGCTGTTGTTTTCGTTAATTTTTTAATAGAGTATGTCGCTCATCTCCCTTTCCGCCTCAATTGATTGTTGTTAGGTACCAAATGCAATTATTTTCTTTCACTGCGTTGATTAATTTTATCTTGTCGTCATGTAAATATTGTTTTACATGACTTTTATTATTTTTGCCACTCAAAGATCCCTCTATTTCACAATTGATGCCTAGAAATAATGTGCTGCTCAGTTTTTCTAGCAGAAATTCAACTGTTCAATGCAATTCACACGATCCACTTCAATGTAATCGATGTGGCAACTCTCAACATTTTTTGAGTATACATTTCTAGCTGCTGCATACACTCATTAGAAATATCTCTAGAAATTATGTCCAGTAATTATTTCTAGCGTTTTTTTTATATGGAGTTTGACACAGCTAGAAACATTTCTAGTTCCTGCGTACTAAGCTTTATACCCAAAATATTGAACAAAAAAAATTTTCATTGCAGAATATGAATGAGAAAGAAAAAACGAATTAGAAAATACGTAATTCCCTGTGCTGAATCTTGCAATGGAGCATCAAAAACCACATATAAACAACTGTAGATAGCATATAAAGCAAGCTGACAAAGCTGACACTGAAAGCTTTCGATGACAGTAATCACAGCGCACTGACAACAAATCTCGCCAAAATAGGTGGGGGTGTCCGACTTTGGGACAGTGTCCATCATTTGGACATCTCCCTTACATATAATAAGTTAAATTAATTTGTTTAATCTTACCGATTACTTAAAGTCAATGGCTCAGCCCTGACTCTAACCTGGTACCTCACGATTATCACGCGGAGGCCTTAGCCATTGCGCTGTTGCCATACATATTTATTACGCAGTTAAGATTAAAGTTAACTTATCAAATTTCGGCTCAGCTTCGGGTGGTAAATGCGTTCATATTTTATGAACAGTGTTCTTAATTTGGTACAAATTCTACCTTAATTCAAAGCAAATCGTACTGATTTCTAAAAATTGAAATTATCGAATTCAAGGTGGAATTTTAAAATAAGTATTTTAAAAAGGCACATTCTTAAACTTAAAATTTTACTTTTAGGCTTGAATATTAATTATTCAATTAAAAGTTTTTCCACATTGATTTTAATACGAATCGTTATAAATTTGATATTTCAATACGGTTAATTTTAAAATAAAAAAATTTAAAAATCTGAATGCAACAAAAAATTTTACATTTCCCGTTGCATTTATTTTTATACTCGTTACCGAAGGTAAAGAGTATATTGGCTTTGTGCAATGCCCGTCATGGTGTCTATACGTCCGTTTGTATGAATGCAACTTTTTTCCACACCCTTCAAGCTAGAGATTTGAAACCTTTCAATTCTCTTTATTTATGGGATAGTAAATTAAAGTGTCAAAATTGGGGTTCTACGATAACTAGAGGGCTAGTAAATCGATAAATTCGATAGCTCAAAATCGATAATCCACATATTTTGCACATCCTTACAGCTAGAACTCCCAAATTTGGAGAGCAGATAGCTTCTAGCAACCCCCAAAAAATTGCTTAACAAATTTTGGAGCTACGCCCACCCATTCCGCCACCACGCCCCCCACATTTTTAAGTCAAAAAAGCTTATATCTCCCACAGTTTTTGAAATATAGCTGGCAACGACCTCAAAAAATCAGCCTCAAAGTTTTGGAGCCACGCCTACCCATTAGCAAGAGTCACCAAATTTGTTATGAAGATAGCAATTGACATACAACAAAGATCTGCATCAAAAATTTGGATGCCACGACCAACCAAACCGGCCCAGCCCACCTTCAGTCACCTTTTACAAACTTTGAGCTAGAGTCACCAAATTTGGTATGAAGATAGCAATTGACTTACCACAAAGATCTGCATAAAAAATTTGTATGCCGCGCCCACCCATACCGCCCCCAGCCCCCCTTCCCCCACTTTTACCCCTTTGCAATCAGGCCTCTTCTTACCGGTTTTAATACTGGTAACGAGTATACCGTATACTGTGCGGGTTTTAACTTTGAAACTTAGTAAATTTAACTATACAATATGTTGATTCAACCAAAAACATAGTTAAGCAGCAAAACGAACTAGAAATTTAGTTAAATCGAAAAGTGTTCACTTTAAAACACCATGAGTTCATTATAAATTGACATGCCATGCTCAATTTAATGTGAACTTTATTTAATTCAACTATACTCGCATATTCAAAAATAAATACGTAACATAAAATGTTCCATTTAATACCAACATAGTTAATTCAAACATTCTCAATATTAACAATCTGTATGTTCCCTATTCAAATTAAAGGGCAGACATTTTACTTTCGTCCCGAAGCTTTTCGTTTTAGTTCAAAACTAACTGCATACAAAATATGTTCGGCAACAGCGTTAAGGCTAAAGCGGCCGCTTCGTGAACAAGAGACCTCAAGTTTAAATCACGTTGCTGGCCATCATATTTCGTAATTGGTGAGTTTGATCTAATAAATTTTCAATGTACAGTAAGACCCCGCTTAAAGCCTTAAGGCTGTTTCGTTTAGCGGTGTTTCGGGTTAGCGCTCTTTAATTTCAAATAATGGAATTTGCGAAACAAACCGGTTTACATGGGATAAATGTGGAAGACGTCAAGAAACAGCAGCTAGCTTATCTTTCTAATTCCTGAGCACAAAGAAAACTAAAATATTGGTAGTACTGATTCCGAAGAAGAGCCAAATCAACTTTCGATGGCGTTAGTAGTAAATGGCATAAAATTGGAAAAACTGAATAGACTGAATGATCTGACTGTTTTAGAATTTAATTGGTTTTATAAGTATTTTCGTTTATATTGTTTTTATTTTTGTAAGAAATAAATGTTTGGTTTTATTTTTAATAAAATAACATAATTTATAAATTTAATACCCAATCATTTTTCGACCATCTTTCCCTAAACTTTAAAGATACCCTCGTTTAGCGCTGTTTCGCTTTACGCTCTTCTTTAATGGAACATATCCCCCGCGTTAAACGGGGTCTTACTGTTCTTCTAGCAATTTATATAATTAATAATAATTAATGCGAAAGAATAAGAATTGACGAATGTCATACTTGGTTTAAATGTACCCGAGATGTTAAAATTAGAAATTTCATATTCAGTTTCAGTATGACTTAAATTTGAATCTAATATTTTTTTTGCATCAAAATAACTACGTCAACACTTTAAATTAACTATGATAAATGTTGATTTTACTATTTCATAGTAATTCTTTAAGCAAATTCATGGTAGGTTAAAAATCACACACGAAAATAGTTGAATAAACCATGAATATGCTTATTTGTACTGGGTTTTCTTCTGAATGTATGCAAAAATCTTATAGAAACACCCATACGGAACCACACAAGACAGCTAAAACACTACGGATTTTGGCAACAGTGTGTTGTTGGCCGATAGCTGAGTTTTGATTGGATATTATGGTGTCTGATGGCCTAAGTGTCTGTCACATACCAATAATTATTTGCCACTTATTGAAAAACCATTTCCATTTCGATTTCCTTGCATTTTTCAGTCTTCTTGCGCGCAAAAGATTTAACGGAAATTGATGCAATTCATTTATGGTATGTTCCTTTTTAATGTTGCCACCCGTTAGCCTCACTGCCTTCCACTGCGTGTGCTCAATATTGCATATAAATGCGCTGATTATCGCAGAACGTTACACAAGCCAGGACTCATAACATGTTGAATCTTGAAAAGGAAGCACATCGAATGCGCCGAAGCTTAAATGACAATCCGACAGTAAAGTTGTGGTAATCAACTGCTAAGTTTGCAACAATGTAAACAATAGGCAATAAATTTGGTACTCTGACAAGAAGACTTTGATCGAAACAAAAATGTCATGAGAATTTAAAATAAATAAATAATAAATAAGGAAACAAGCTAATTTTCATGTCACCAAATGGTTTCATATTAAATAATTTGCAATATGTATGCTGATTTTTGCGAGAACACAATTAGGGTGTTCACTTTGTGTTGCAAAAGTGCAAAAGTGTAAAAGTGCAAGCCATCCAAACAACAGTTTGTACAGAATCGAGTTTGCACTTTTTGCTAGACCCCTGCCTATGACTAAAATATCGTTGTACTTTTACAACGATTTCAGTGCTTAACAAGTGGAAACGTTGCAGTCGGACGCAACCGACTGCGGCATACTCGATACCAGTATTAAAACCGGTAAAAAGAGGCCTGATTGCAAAGGGGTTCGGATGCGGCAGGGGTGTACGCTGCCTTAAAGATTCTCCGATGCAGATGGGGATGCCACCAGCTATCATCATTCCAAATTTGGTGACTCTAGCTCAAAGTTTGTAAAAGTTGGGGAAGGGGGGGGGGCTGGGGGGCGATTTGAAAAGGCGTGGCATCAAATTTTTGATGCAGATCTTTATGGAATGTCAATTGCTATCTTCATACCAAATTTGGTGATTCTAGCTCAAAGTTTGTAAAAGGTGTGGAAAGGGGGGGCTGGGGGTGGTATGGGTAGGTTTGGCATCCAAATTTTTGTTGAAGATTTTTGTGGAATCTAAATTGGTATCTACATACCAAATTTGGTGACTCTATCTCAAAGTTTGTAAAAAGTGCGGAGAAGGGGAAAGGGGGGCTTGGGGCGGTATGGGATGGCGTGGCATCCAAATATTTGATGCAGATCTTTGTGGAATGTCAATTGTTATCTTGCTACCATATTAGGTGACTCTAGTTAAAAGCTTGTAAAAGGTGGGGAAAGGGGGAATGGGCCGGAATGGGTGGGTGTGGCATCCAAATTTTTGCTGAAGATCTTTGTGAAATGTCAATTGCTTTCTTCACACCAAATTTGGTGACTCTAGCTCAAAGTTTGTAAAAGGTGGTGAAAGGGGGGCTGGGGTGCGGTATGGAAGTGCGTGGCATCCAAATTTTTAATGCAGATCTTTGTGGAATGTCAATTGCTATCTTCATACCAAATTTGGTGACTCTAGCTCAAAGTTTGTAAAAGGTGGGGAAAGGGGGGTGAAATGGGTGGGCGTGGCTCCAAAACTTTGATGCAGATTTTCGGGGGTCGTTGCCAGCTATCTTCCTACCAAATTTGGTGGCTCTAGCTCCACAACTCTGGAAGATACACGCATTCCCGTTTTTGACGAAGCGTTGGGGCAGATGGGGGCGGCTAGGGCAGTATTGGTGGGCGCGGGCAAACTTTTGATGCAGTTTTTGAGGGGTCATCATCACCTATCTTGACACCAAATTTGGTGGCTATAGCTCAAAAACTTTGGGAGATATGGTCTTTTTTGACTTTAAAATGTGGGGGGCTGGTAGCGGAATGAGGGAGCGTGGCTCCAAAATTTTTGATGCAGTTTTTGGGGGTTGCTAGTAGCTATCTTCTTACCAAATTTGGTAGTTCTAGCTGTAAGTATGTGTGAAATATGTGGATTTGTCGGTTTTGAGTTATCGAACTTATCGATTTGCCAACCCTC
>JAEIGR010000250.1:0-37363 GCA_018904305.1 Scaptomyza montana | reverse complement strand
TTAACCATAACTACTTCTTAGAAATAAGAAAATGTAAATGAAAATATTGGCACAGAGCAATATAATCTTTCTCGACCTTAATATAAGAGGAGGATGCGAAATAATATTTTACGCAGCGAGAGCAGTGTAATTTGGGAATAAAAAACTGAGAGTATGTTTGTTTAAATTGGCATCATAGCAACGCGTGGTCGGGTGCCACTTTTCTGTATATGCATATGATGATAAAAAAAATCAATGAGTGTTGGAACTCACGGGCGATGTGTTAACACCTGTTTGTTGGTGTGTTTGTACCTGTATTATTGCTATGAGCACGTTTTCTTAAACAAAAATAATATTTTATTGAATTTGGGTTTTACTTTTGACGTAGAATACGTCTTACCTTTCGAGAATGAAGTCTCAACACAAAAAAGTTGTTGTTGTAATAAGAGAGTTTCACAAAGTCGCTTATTGCTCATGAACTAATGGATCAATTTTCCTCAAATTAATTTCATTTTAAAGCCAAGGCTTCAAAATTTCAATAAATGTATATTTATATATGCATTGATTACATTTTCTATTGAAAAATTGAAACCAAAAATATGTATATTTTTGCATCATTTTGAAGACTTTAAATTGCTCTAGCAATCTCAATAATTCATCAATTACTTTGAGTTTTGGAATATAAGTTGAGATGAGTTAGAAAAACATTCCTACATTCAAATTTAATATACTTTTGCCAAATTTATAACTTTTTAAGGCAAAAAACAAGTGCAAAAATCATTACTTTTTATACCCTTAACCCATAAAATGGGTAAATAAGGGTATAATGGTTTTGTGCAAAAGTATGTAACAGGCAGAAGGAAGCATCTCCGACCCCATAAAGTATATATATTCTTAATCACCATCAACAGCCGAGTCGATATAGCCATGTCCGTCTGTCCGTCCGTCTGTCCGTCTGACCGTCTGTCAAAATTTTATCTGTATGAACGCGTGGATCTCAGAGACTACAAGAGCTAGAGACTTCAGTTTTTGAATACAAGTTCTCCTATACCATGAGCAGAACAAGTTTGCTTCAAATTATCGATAACTATTCTGGTTTCCGATATACACATGGAATCGATAAAAAAAATATCGAATTTGGAAAATATAAAAATGAGGGTTAAAATAATCTGTAACGATAGAACTTTTCTGAAAATTTCGTCCAAATCGGTTAAGAAACACCGGTGATATCGAATTTAATCGATTGAAGTTAAGTCAGTATACCAAAGTCTTATATAAATTTAATATATTTGCTACAACTGGGTTCAGGGTATCTTCTAGTCGGGCTCTCCCGACTAGAGCCTTCTTACTTGTTTTTAATTGCAAATTGCTGAAAAAGTCCCTGATGAATTTGTTTTTTTTTCTCAATATAAAATAGACTCGATTTCCTTTCGTTTGATATATATGCCATGATTGAAATCTTTTAAGTGGTGAAATTTCATTAAGAAGTTTGGTCATAATTAGATTTTTCAAATGTGTGTTTCTTGTGTATATTAGTATTGGTGATGTAAGCAATAAGTGTGAGTGAGTGCGATAGCTGATAGCATGTGCATATGGATTTGTTTCACTTGCACTATGCGTCTCAGCTCAGCAAACAATCGATGGAACTATCAGACAATACTATCGCTGGCACTATCGAGGGCAGCAGTGGCTATCATATAAAGGGGCTTACGCAGATGACAATTCAGCTCTCGTACCGTACTGCACCAATTTAACGATCCGTATCGACCAGTTCTAAACAACGCACATATTGTGGCGGTCGGTTGACTACTTTCTCGAAATAAATCGGAAGTGCAACTGTGTTTTGGTGTTTTGTTTACATTTGGTGAAAATAACTAAATTGATTGAAATGGATTACGAAAAGCTTAAACTACTCGCAATATCAACCAACACCTTGCTGTTGGTGTTATTGAAAAAAAAGGGACGGTGGGAAAGCAAAGCGTCAGAGACGTTGTTGGGTGAATCCATATTTGATGGGCAGGGCTGAGCATGGTCGATTTACAAGAGATGTAAGTATTTTTAATACATGTACAAACAATGCAAATATAATGATTTCGCCTCCTTATTTTAGTTTGATAATTTATGCAAGGAGCCGGCTGCATTTCATGAAAATTTTCATATGTCGTCCAACAATTTTACGGATTTGTTTGGACTGGTGGAACAGTACTTGGTACCGAACCGGCTCACACGGCCAGATTCGATACCGACTAAAAAAGCTTGCAATTGTGCTGGAGTAAGTATATTGAAATATGCTTTGCATTATTGTATTTAATTTAAATTAATTTATTATTTGCCTTACAGATATTTAGCTTCAGGCGATCTGCAACGGCACATAGGGTCAACCTACCATGTGAGCAAGCAGCACATGGGGACAACCATTGATTTGGTTTGCAATGCAATTGTGCAGGCCTTATCTGGCGAGATTCCTAAATGGAACAAGGGAGATATGCTGCTGTTTGCTCACGATTTTGAAGAGAAATGGAATCTTCCAAACTGCATTGGAGCAATAGATGGCATGCATGTTGCACTTCGCGCACCTCCCAATAGTGGCAGCGCCTTTTATAATTACAAGGTATGCATATGTTAATAGTGTTGCCCTTTGCTAAACTAATTTAATTATTTCTGTTTTGTTTTGTAGGCCTTTTTTCACTCATCCTTCTCGGCATATGCGATGCATCATATGCGTTTACGTATATTGATGTTGGCGCTTATGGAAGCGAAGGCGACATGAATGCGTTCTCACATTCGAAGTTTGGAAAAGCTCTGTTCGCCGACACGCTTCAATTTCCCAACGACAGCATGTTAAATGGTGTGCTCACTCCATACTACCTAGTTGGAGATGACGCATTCCCTTTACATGAACATGTCATGAAGCCGTTCGGGTCGCGGACTTTGACTAGGGAGGAAAGAATATTCAACTATCGGTTGAGTAGAGCCCGCCGGTGCATCGAAAATGCGTTTGGCATACTAACGGCTAGGTGGATAGCGGTGCAACGGACGCTCTTGTGCTCCCCTAGCAGAGCTCAAAAAATTGTGTATGCATGCTGCCTGCTGGACAATTTTTTAATCAAGAGAAGTCCACATGTATATGGCAACACAGCGGACATAATCATAACGGAGAGTGCTTTTGACGTAAATGCGTCGTCCACACGTGGAAGACGCAGGGACTACGCAAAGCAGATAAGGAACCACTTGAAAGATTATGTCAATTCATCAAGTGGATCTGTACCCTGGCAGTACGAGGCAGCCGGTGTTCCTGAATAAAAGCATATAATATAAAAAAAATCCAATGTGTAATTTTTTCATGTTTTTTTTTATTTATTTGCATCTTTATATTCTTGATGCTCTTGCAACAAAATGTTTGTCAGTTTTGCCACAGCTTTTTCACTTGCTTCCCTGTCCATTTTATTTAAAATGGACCGCCAAAACACAAAGTGCGGTTCTAATGGCTCCAATGGCTCAACTGGAGTAGGCTGCGAAATATTATCGAGCAAGTTTTGATGCGACACCATTATGTTGTGCAACAGTTGGTCGTCATCCGAATTCTTCCTTTTTCTTTCCTCTCTTTTGTTGCTATAAAAATATATGCTTTTAGTATGCTGTAGTAGTTGCTTTGTTCTATTACTTACATATGAATACTGCGGTTGTTGAGTAGCCGAGCTTGTGGACGCATTCAAATCTACATCACCATCCAAATCCACATCGACACCCACCTCGAACAGCACCGGCTCCATAACGATATCATTGTTGCAGCTTTCAGCACCACTGCAAGACGATGCCATCGATCTGAAATATAAATACTTAAATTGTTAATAATATGTAATTAAAATTATATAAATTTAAAATTACTTACGTTCTCAACTCGGACATATCGTTTAAAAACTCATATGCGGGGTCAACTCCCAATCCCCAATTAATGGGCCACTAAGCGCACAGCCGCCAGCACTCCCGCTCTTTGACCGTTTGGCACGCTGTTTGAGATTTTGTCTATATTTGTCGCGTAGACCCGCCCATGCCGTCTTGCAATCATTTGCTGCAATATAAATAATCATATATAGTATGCATATACATTATATATGGTTATGTTGGCTATTTTTTTCAAGTTACTCACAACTTTTTCCCAATTCGGCGCCAATTTCATCCCACGCGCATTTTATTACGATTATATTGAAGTGCAACTTGCTGGTCAAATCCCACAGGACTGGCCGACGCTCCACAGCCTTTATAAGCTCGATCTTCTCAAAATCGTTTACAAAATTTGCGAATCGACTCTTTCGTGCCGACATGTTGTTTACTTTTTGCAACATTTAACGAGCCGTGAAGATATGCTCAGCATTGTTCACTGGCCGTACACAGCCACACTGTTAATTAACATTTTCATTGTTCAACACTTATTAAAGGCCAGTACTTAACATACTGCGTACCATGCTTTCGTAGAACTGAACGGGCGCTGTACGAGACCATTTTTTTTATATGAAGTTTCTACGGTACGAGAGCTTAACGGTCGTCTGCATATGGGGCTTAAAGCATATAAGCTAACGGGAAATAAACTATCGATAGTGTTGACTATAAGAAAGTTCGTCTCCACGGTAGCAGTTTTGATTTTTTTTGATGTAAGGCATAAATATGCATTTCAGCTTTTTTAAATGTTTAATATATTTAAATTTCAAATTATATAAATACTATGTTTACTTTCATAATTTTTGTTGCACAAACAGACGTAATCTACGGTTAACCTATGCGCCCGTGTGATCTAACACAGGCTGAAAATTTTTATACTCGATACCGAAGGTAAAGAGTATATTGAGTTTGTGCAATGTCCGTCATGGTGTCCGTCCGTCTGTCCGTCTGTCCGTCTGTATGTGTCCAATTTTTTTCCACACCCTTCAAGCTAGAGACTTGAAACTTTCCAATTCTCTTTATCTATGGGATAGTAAATTAAAGTGTCAAGATGGGGGTTCTACGATAACTGGGGGGCTGGCAAATCGATAAATTCGATAACTCAAAACCGATAAATCCACATATTTCGCACATCCTTACAGCTAGAAGTACCAAATTTAGTAAGAAGATAGCTATTAGCAACCCCCAAAAAACTGCATCAAAAGTTTTGGAGCCACGCCCCCCCATTCCGCCCCCAGCCCCCGTCTTTTTAAGTCAAAATAGCCCATATCTCCCACAGTTTTTGAGCTATAGCCACCAAATTTGGTGCCAAGATAGGTGATGATGACCCCCTTAAAACCGCATCAAAAGTTTGGATGCCACGCCCACCGATACTGCCCTAGCCGCCCCCATCCACCCCAACGCTTCGTCAAAAACGGGAATGCGTGTATCTTCCAGAGTTGTGGAGCTAGAGCCTCCAAATTTGGTGGGAAGATAGCTGTTAACGACCCCCAAAAATCTGCATCAAAGTTTTGAGCCACGCCCACCCATTACGCCCCCAGCCCCCCGCATTTTGAAATCAGATATGGCTATATCTCCCACAGTTTTTGAGCTATAGCCACCAAATTTGGTGCCAAGATAGGTGATGATGACCCCCTAAAAACTGCACCAAAAGTTTGGATACCACGCCCACCGATACTGCCCTAGCCTCCCCCATCCACCCCTACGCTTCGTCAAAAACGGGAATGCGTGTATCTTCCAGAGTTGTGGAGCTAAAGCCACCAAATTTGGTAAGAAGATAGCTGGCAACGACCCCCAAAAATCTGCATCAAAGTTTTGGAGCCACGCCCTCCAATTCGCCCCCCTTTCTCCACTTTTTACAATTTTCGAGCTAGAGTCACCAAATTTGGTATGAAGATAGCAATTGACATTCCACAAAGATCTGCATCAAAAATTTGGATGCCACGCCCACCCATACCACCCCCAACACCCCTTTTCCCACTTTTTACAAACTTCGAGCTAGAGTCACCAAATTTTGTATGTAGATAGCAATTGATATTTCACAAAGATCTGCATCAAAAATTTGGATGCCACGCCCACCCATACCACCCCCAACCCCCCTTTCCCCAATTTTTACAAATTTTGAGCTAGAGTCACCAAATTTGGTATGAAGATAGCAATTGATATTTCACAAAGATCTGCATCAAAAATTTGGATGCCACGCCCACCCATACCACCCCCATCCCCCTTTCCCCAATTTTTACAAATTTCGAGCTAGAGTCACCAAATTTGGTATCAAGATAGCAATTGACATTTCACAAAGATCTGCAAAAAAATTTTGATGCCACAACTACCCATACCGCCCCCAGCCCCCCCCTTTCCCTACATTTTACAAACTTTGAGCTAGAGTCACCAAATTTGGAAGGCAAATAGTTGGTGGCATCCCCATCTGCATCGGAGAATCTTTAAGGCAGCGTACACCCCTGCCGCATCCGTACCCCTTTGCATTCAGGCCTATTTTTACCGGTTTTAATACTGGTATCGAGTATGCCGCAGTCGGTTGCGTCCGACTGCAACGTTTCTACTTGTTTTGAATTTGGGTTCATCATTCGTCAGTTCATTCTCTTATTAAAGATGTCCGCTATGTTAGTCTGTAAGTATGTGTGTATGTGTATTCAAAAAAGAAGCAATACAGAAATGCACTAGACGAGTGATAAATGATGGATACTCTTATAATGTTGGAAGATGATATGTTATTAAACTGATTTTCGTTGTTTCTCAATTGTGTGCTAACGCCAGCCTTTGCTAATCAAAATAATCAAAATATGCAATTATTGCAAATATATTATATTCTATAATTACATATCCACAATAGCACTTACATATATTTTTTTAGGGTATCCAACTTCATCATTTGTCTAGTGCATTTCTGTTTTGCTTCTTTTGTGAATGCACACAAACTCACACTTCTTACTATAGCTAAATTTAATTATTGCCAACCATATTATTCTCTATTATAACTTAATATATTAATAATTGCCAACCCAGAAACCCTGCTCCTACAAATAAATAAGCTTGAACGTAATAGTATTTTTTTTGTGGTTGTTTGTGGGCATAACATAAACAGCACAACCGCGTGACTCGACCGTCTCAGTCGGCTGCTTCTCTGCAACTAAGCACAAACAAAAGAAAGCGAATGCAAAGCAATAGACAGCCTTCGTTAATTCACGAGCGAGACTTCGTTTTTTAAGACCACTTTTCTCTGCCGCAACACCAATACCATCGTATTCGTTTACAAGCAGAGAAAATTGTTGTACAACAACCACATACTATTTAAATTTTTGACTAACTATCTGTGTGAGTTAGGGCAGCGACTTACGGCAGCGAATTAACGCAGCAAATTAACGCAGCGAATTGACTTTGTGGTTTTACGCTACCCGCGCGTATAGATGTTAACACATCAACAAAGCGAATTCAAAGCATCAGACAGCGTTCGTTAATTCACGAGCGAGACTTCGTCTTTTACGACCACTTTTCTCTGCCGCAACACCAATAACATCATATTCGTTTACAAGCAGAGAAAATAGTTGCACAACAACCACATCCTATTTCAATTTTTGACTGCCTATCTGTGTGGGTTACAGCAGCGAGTTACGGCAGCGAGGTATGCATGTGAGTTACGGCAGAGAAGTTTGATAGTGTGTGACTTTTAATAGTTACGCTACCGCGCGTATAGATGTTAATACATCAAAAAATATTTTGGATACTATAGTTTTCTTTGAATTTGTAAAATTTCACGATTGAGTTATTAAGCACCCTTTTTTCGTACTGTCTGTCTTGCATAATATTTGTGTTCATGTCAGACGTTTTTGAAGAGTTCAAGGTAAATGTCCGATCTGAGTCTGCTGTAGCGAAGACTCAAGTTACAAGCTAGTGATTCATAATCCAATAAAAACTTGTTAGAGTCAAACAGTCATTCAGAATTCGCATTCAGAAACTGATAACATATACTTGTCAACTGTCGTCGAATGCAGACGTGTTTTCTTATCGTGATCCGGTTAATTAATTCCAAAACGCAAAAGTGCAGTGATAAATGGGTCTGATTGGGTTTTTCTGGGTTTTTCCCAATCCACGCAACAAATGTTGGACCACTAATTTTATTGTTGAATTTCCCAGAGCTTTAACGTTAACTTTATAAATTTTTTTACCTAAACTTACTTTCAGATTTATATATAATTTTATTTTACATAATTTTAATTTAATTTAAATTTTAATTAATTTGGATTTTGTGTCAGCTGATCATAGTTGACAATAAACAAATAAATAAATAAATTAAGAAGCTAATAAAAAAAATATTTTATGCGAAAAGACGCTAAGTGCAATTTATCTGCACAAATTGCTTTTTAAAAATCTGCAATTTAAACAAAACAATTGACTTTTAACAAATAATAACATATAAAACAAAAGGCAATAATAAATTCTTCACCTCACTTAAGACAATGAGTCAATGCGAGAATCGTGGCCAGCGACAACGCGAGCAAGACGAGCGTCGTCGGCAGAGCAACGCGTATTTCTCTGTAGTTTCAGAGCAGCCCGAACGGTCAATTAACCCCAACCCGCAAATCGAACGCTCTTACACAGCGCGTGTCAGCGAACGTTCTTGCTCACCGCCTCCGTCCCTGCTATCTATCGAGTCAACGCAATCCGACCGCGCGCGGTCGTCAACACCCAACCCGGCAAATGAAGTCTTGCACACAGCACGCGACCGAAAGTTTTCGTGCTCCCCGTCTCTCTTTGCAACGACTGCAAGTGCTGCGTCTCTCTAGATAACGCAACAGCGACTCCAACAACAACTGCACCGATACCTACTTCCCGTTCAAAAAGCACAACGACTGCTGCGCCGTCAGCAAATCAAACTGCAAACAGCAAAAATGTTAAGCCGGCTACGCAGACTGGTATGGATCGCTGCATTTATATCAAAAGAAAGCTAAGTCCGCCAAATTATACGAATAAACCAAAAATTACCCGTAGCAATTTAAATATACCCTCGAATGATACTACAAACAATAGCAATAGATTTCACATCTAGGCAGAAAACACTGATGATCTGCCTTCTGAAGCCGTTGGGGTTGTCACGAAAAAGCCAAAGCCACCCCCAATATATATTCGCGAGAAAAGCTCCAGTGCTTTTGTTAACAAAGTAATCGAGCTCATAGGCAAAGATAATTTCTACATAGTTCCTCTCGTACAGGGTAAAATTCAAGAAATTAAAGTCCAGACAAAGTCGGAAGATAATTACAGAGTTCTGATAAAGCATCTAAACGAAAAAAAAGTTAATTATTATACGTATCAATTAAAAAGCTGCAAGGGCCTGCAAGTCGTAATAAAAGGCATAGAACCTGATGTAACACCAGGAGAAATAAAACAAGCGCTGCTGGAGAAAGGATTTCGAGCAAAAACAGTCATTAACATCTTAAACAGGAACAGCATGCCGCAACCACTTTTTAAAATAGAACTTGAACCAGAAACGAAGATGCTTAAAAAAAAACGAGGTGCACCCAATATACAAACTTCAGCTTTTACTTCACCGAAGAATCACTGTAGAAGAACCGCACAAACGAAACGGTCCGGTACAATGTATGAACTGCCAAGAGTACGGCCATACAAAAGCTTACTGTACCCTGCGCTCGGTATGCGTATACTGTGGGGAACTGCATAACTCCGCAAGTTGCCCAGCAAGTAAAGAAGACTCTAGCAAAAAATTTTACAACAACTGCGAAGGCAAGCATACAGCCAACTACAGAGGCTGCCAAGACTACAAGGAACTTAAAAACCGTATCCATCAGCGCGTTACCACTGTACGCTCGCAACACGGACCGATTGCCTTCACTCCATCGAAACACAACCCAGACGTCTTCTTTTCCTCTGCAGCCAGATCCTCAGTTGGCCCCGAATTCGCAACCAATAACGCAACTTATGCAAGCGCCCTAAGATCTGGACTGGCTCTTCCTGCCTCTAACGCACCGTATTTACAACCAAGAGAAGTGAGCACAAACGCTGCACAGGAGCAGCAACAAAGCAACCTCGAAGCACTCATATGTACACTGCAGCAGAGCATGAACGAGTTTATGTCATTCATGAAAACAACTATGCAAGAACTAATGCGTAATCAAAATCTTTTGATACAAATGCTTGTATCACAACATTCAAAATAATCAATGGCTGCGATACGAATATCTACGAGGAACGCTAATGGCGTCTCACAGCATAAACATGAATTATCTCAATTCCTACTAGATAAGCACATCGAGGTAATGCTACTTTCCGAAACACACCTTACAAACAAATATAGCTTTAACATAAGTGGATACTTATTCTACAGTTCAAATCATCCCGATGGTAAGGCACACGGTGGTACTGGTATTTTGATCAGAAGCCGCCTCAAGCACCACTACTATAAAGAGTTTGCTGAAAACTTTCTACAGGCCACATCTCTAAAAATACATTTGGACAGTGGGAACCAACTTACTCTAGCCGCTGTATACTGCCCCGCGCGTTATACTCACTAGGAGTATGCTTTATAGCAGCAGTAGACTACAATGGGATCTCGTCTCGTGAATCCAAAAGGAAAGCAGCTCTACAATGCAATTAAAAAAGCTAACAACAAGCTCGACCACGTTTCTCCTGGCAGACCAACATACTGGCCGACAGATCCCAAAAAACTACCCGATCTGATTGACTTTGCAGTTACCAAAAACATTTCGCGTAAACTGATAAGTGCAGAGTGCCTTTCGGATCTATCATCCGATCACTCGCCAGTCCTAATAAATCTGCTACGACACCCTGAATTCATAAATCGACCCAGTAAGTTAACTTCACATAAAACTAACTGGCTCAGATACAAAAAATATATAAGCTCACACATTGAGCTTAAGCCACGTCTCGTAGATGTAGCTGACATTGATAGTTTTGTTAACACTCTGGAGACGGTCTGCGTCGCCGCAGCTCGCACCGCTACGCCTCAAACACCAAAAACAATACACAACCAAAGGACAACAAATCTACAAATTGAACAGCTCGTTCCTGAAAAGCGGCGCTTACGACGTGACTGGCAATCGAACAGATCGCCATCGGCAAAGCAAAAACTAAAAGACGCCACACGTAAACTCACCAAAGCGTTAAAAATCGAGGACGAGCGCGCTCAACCCCGTTACATCAAGCTATTATCAACCACCAGTACGAAAAACTCATTGTGGAGAGCTCACCCAACTCTAAGCTCACCAACAGAAACAGTAATGCCTATAAGAAACTTCGCAGGCGGCTGGGCCCGCAGCGATGAAGAAAGAGCTAATACATTTGCTACTCATCTTCAAAAAGTGTTCCAACCTAACCCTGCAACAAATACGTTTGCACTACCGACTGCTTCAAACGGCTCTCAGCTTCAACATGATCCAATCAAGTTTCGCCCGAATGAAATCGTTAGAATCATTAAAGAGCAATTGAACCCAAAAAAATCTCCAGGAGGTGACCAAAAAACCCCAAAGATGATTATTGAGCTTCCTTACTGTGCGATCTGCATAATTGCCCAGCTCTTCAATGCTATCAGCAAACTTGGCCACTATCCAGACAAAAGTCAATCATCATTATGATACCAAAGCCTGGAAAAGATCACACAGTTCCCACGTCGTATAGACCTATAAGCTTATTATCGTGTCTATCAAAACTTTTGGAAAAATGTTTGCTGTCCCGGAATAAATCAATTCCTGAATCTTCACAACATAATCCCATCACACCAATTTGGCAATTTGACAGAATAACATCAGAGATACGAAGCGCGTTCGAAAATAGAGAATACTGAACTGCAATATTTCTGTATGTTTCCCAGGCATTCGACAAAGTTTGGTTGGAAGGTCTGATGCATAAGATCAAAACAATGCTCCCAAACAACACACATAAGCTGCTTAAGTCGTACCTCTACGACAGGAAGTTCACAGCAAGATGTAACACTGCAATGTCTGACGAACACAATATCGATGCTGGTGTTCCACAGGGCAGCGTACTTGGACCAACACTGTACGTGCTATTCACAGCAGAAATCCCAATAAGCAGCCGATTGACAACATCTACCTTTGCTGATGATACAGCTATTCTCAGCCGCTCCAGATGCCCAATACAAGCAACAGCACAACTAGCCCTTCATCTGGTCAACGTGGAAAAATGGTTATCAAATTGGCGAATTAAGGTAAACGAACAAAAATGTAAGCAAGTAACTTTCACCCTTAACAGGCATGATTGTCCACCGCTCACGTTAAACAACACCACACTTCCAAAAGCAAACGATCTAACGTATCTGGGCGTACACTTAGACAAAAGACTTACATGGCGGCGACACATTGAAGCTAAAAGAACACATCTCAAACTGAAAGCCAATAGCCTCCATTGGCTTATCAATGCTCGCTCTTCCCTTAATTTGGACTACAAGGTCCTGCTTTACAACTCTGTTCTAAAACCAATCTGGACCTATGGTTCCCAGTTATGGGGGAACGCTTGCAACAGCAGCATTGACATTGTCCGGGGCACCGTGGTATGTTCGGAACGAAAACATTCAAAAAGACTTAGACATCTTAACAGTCAAGGAGGAAATAGCGGAACAAAAAGTAAAATATTTTAGCAAGCTCTCATCGCACACAAATCATCTCGCGAGAGGTCTCTCAAGGCTGCGCAGCCGATCCCGTCTTCGTCGTAACGACTTACCAACCCAGCGATGATTTTTAGGGACGCGCACTCAGAATACAGTCAAAAAGAAAATGTACTGTTAGCTAAGATTTATTAATAAGATTTGTATACTTATTGCTAGTTTTCTTATTCACTAGAAAAGATTCAATAAATAAACCCAGCAATTTAATAAAAAATAAAAGAAACTGCGCAACAGATAATCAAGTTCCCATATATTTTTCCAAATTGTTTAAATTTTATATATATATAATATATATATATATATATAAATATATTTATCTATTACACTACTTGCAGGTAAACGGGCCCAGGAAATCTTTTGTGTTTACACCTGCATAGGCCTGATGGTAATCAATTTGGCGTCAATTGTGAATCACATGCGTTGGGAACGCATTGGCATAACCTTCGTTTCCGCACTATGTGGCATCATAACGGCTGATTTCGCATCAGGCCTTGTGCATTGGGCAGCTGATACATGGGGCTCTGTAGATTTAGCTGTAATTGGGAAGGTAAGAATATATATTTAAAAGAGGAAGCCAAGCCGGAAAATATACCTTTTCTAGAACTTTTTGCGACCGTTTCGTGAACATCATTTGGATCCCACGTCAATAACTAGGCACGATTTTATTGAGACAAATGGCGATAACTTTATGGTGGGCATACCGATACTTGGATATTTGGCGCATTATTTATACTTCAAATCGCCCATCGAGATTCAACAGAACTTCGGCTGGATAGCCTATGTTTTTTTATGCTCCATATTTGTGGCTATGACAAATCAGGTAAGGGTAAAAAATCTTTACAACTAAACATATTTAACAGCTTTTTACGCAATAACTAACATCTTAAGCAAACCTATAAGCAATACAATTTGTCAACATTTTTCTAGCTTAGCTTTCCATATTCTTCAAGGAAAAAACTCCTCATACTTTATTAACCAAACTGTCATTTAGATACACAAGTGGTCGCACACTTATTGGGGCCTGCCCAGATGGGTATTGCTGTTGCAGAACTGCCATATAATTTTGCAGCGCAAGCATCATCGTATACATCATGTGGCGCCCCATGAGACATACTTTTGCATTACTACCGGCTGGTTAAATTGGCCACTGGAGCGGATAAGGTGAGTTTCATATTATGAATAGCTTTTTATTAGCTTCACTTAAGGCGGAGTGAGTGAGTAACTCAAAAAAAGGTATAAATTAGGTTTTAAAGGCATTTTGATCATCACACCCATAATACATAGTGGTTAGGATGCCCGACTCATAACCGGGAGGTCCGGGTTCGAATACCGGTGTGGAAATATAAATGATTTTAGTTTTTTGTCAGATTTAGTTTTTTTTTTATAGCTTTTTAGGCAGCGTTTACAATGTTAGCGTGAGATTGGAAAATGTTTTGTTCCTGTCTGACACACATATTTTTCACATAAGTTTGTCTCCCTCATTTCCAATCTGTAACCGGTCTCGCTTGCATCTCAGCTTGGAGTGGAAAAAAGCTATTCAAAAATTTAGTTTTAAAAGCTGTCAATAGGTGTCGCATTTTCGAAATTAGCAACATGTGCTTGAAAGCACCAAAGCTCTAACCTCTATTTTACTCAAAATGGCTGTCAATAGGTGTCGCATCTTCGTAAGCTCCAATGTTTTTACCACTATTTTACTCAATACAGAGGTAAATGTTAATATAATTCACTATTTAATATTTATTTAGTACATATTAACGCATATATAACAATAAAAGCATTGTTTTGTAAGAAAAGCAAATCGTTTAATTTTCGCGCCATTGCAAATGTGTTAGCTGAGTCGAATCAGCTGATTGCATGGTTCACGCTGACATTGTAAACTACCAGCGTGGATTTCAGATTTTTAAAAGCTTCAATCCAAGCTAAGCTGACATTGTAAACGCTGCCTTATACTCGTTACCGAAGGTAAAGAGTATATTAGGTTTGTGCAATGTCCGTCTGTCCGTCCTTCCGTCTGTATGTTCGCAACTTTTTTCCACGACCTTCAAGCTAGATACTTGAAACTTTCCAATTCTTTGTATCTATGGGATAGTAAATTAAAGTGTCAAGATTGGGGTTCTACGACAACTGGGGGGCTGGCAACTCGATAGCTTCGATAACTCAAAACCGATAAATCCACATATTTCACACATCCCTACAGCTAGAACTACCAAAATTGGTAAGAAGATAGCTACTAGCAACCCCCAAAAACTGCATCAACAATTTTTGAGACACCCCCACACATTCCGCCCCCAGTCCTCCCCCCCGCATTTTTAAGTCAAAAAAGCCTATATCTCCCACAGTTTTTGAGCTAAGATAGGTGATGATGACCTCCCAAAAACTGCATCAAAAGTTTGGATGCCACGTTTACCAATAATGCCCTTGCCGCCCCCATCCGCCCCAAAGCTTCGTCAAAAACGGGAATTTCTGTATCTTCCAGAGTTGTGGAGCTAGAGCCACCAAATTTGGTAGGAAAATAGCTGGTAACGACCCCCAAAAATCTGCATCAAAGTTTTGGAGTCACGCCCACCTATTCCGCCCCCCTTTCCCCACTTTTACAAACTTTGAGCTAGAGTCACCAAATTTGGTATGAAGATAGCAATTGACATCCCACATAGATCTGCAGCAAAAATTTGGATGCCACGCCCACCGATTCCGCCCCAGCCCCCCACTTCCCCACCTATTACAAACTTTGTGACAGAGTCACCATATTTGGTATGAAGATAGCAATTGACATTCCACAAAGATATGCATTAACCATTTGGATGCCACACCCAACCAATCCGCCCCCAGCCCACCTTTCCCCAGCTTTTACAAACTTTGAGCTAAAGTCACCAAATTTGGAAAGAAAATAGCTGGTGGCATCCCCATCTGCATCGGAGAATCTTTAAGGCAGCGTACGCTCCTGCCGCATCCGTACCCCCTTTCCAAACAGGCCTCTTTTTACCGGTTTTAATACTGGTAACAAGTATACCGCACTCGGTTGCGGCCGACTGCAACGTTTCCACTTGTTTTAAGCTTTATTTTTTAGAAATTATTTTTTAGAGTTTTAGTTCAATGTTTTTAAAAAGTTAAGTTTTTTAGTATTTTTAAGCTACATATATATATTATTAACACCGGAATTTTATTAAAAATCAAACATACGCTGCCTGCGCCATATTTCGGTCTACTTAAGTCGTATCTTGAGGGAAGGCGATTTGCGGTCAGATTTCACTCGGCTTTCTCTACTGAGCACGATGTAGCAGCTGGAGTACCACAGGGTAGTGTCCTTGGTCCCCTGCTTTACTGCTTGTATAGCCACGACATGCCGCATCCAGATGGAAGCCTGTACGGGACATCAATGTTAGCCACATTTGCCGATGACGTGTGCGTCACCTACAGGTCTCGATGCGAACACGATGCAGCCGACGGCATCCAGGACTATGCCACTAAGTTTGCAGAATGAGCAAGGCGCTGGAACATCGGCATCAATAGTGACAAGTCGAACAACGTTTGTTTCACCCTTAAGAGGAGAACACCACCGGCCGTGTTTATTGAGGGGGCCCCTGTAACACAGCTGAAAACAGCAAAGTACCTTGGAGTCACTCTGGATCGCAGGCTAACGTTTTCTAAGCATGTGACTTCCATTAGAACGCGTAGACGTGCTTCGGTGAGGAAGCATTATTGGTTACTCTGCTCACGCAGTAAGTTGTCACTATCGAACAAAGTGACAATTTACAAACAAATTATTGCACCAATATGGAGGTACGGGTGTCAAATCTGGGGACTGGCCTGCGATAGCCAAATTCGCAGAATCCAGGTCGACCAAAATAGGGTTGCGAGAACAATCACCGGTTGCGACTGGTTTGTACGTAATAGCACGCTTCACCGAGACCTGAAACTTGCCACGGTCTTCGACGAGATCAACAAGCACTCGAGTCGCTACCATGACAGACTAGAGCGACATAGAAACCGGCTAGCAAACTGTCTAGTCAGATCTCACCCACAAAGGAGACTCAAGAAGCGAACACCGAGGGATCTCATTCTTCGATCTCCACTGTTGAGGGTCAGCAGAAGCTGACACACCATTGCAGTATTTGTTATATTTGTTATTGTTATTATTGTTATTTGTTGTTGTTATTTAGTGTTTAGTGCTATGTTGTGACAGCTAACTAAGTTAGCCGGCACGCTCAAATTGGGCTGAATTAATAGAAAATAAGGTCACAAAGGGGTTCATCGATTCTCCGTATGTCTTAATAAAAATCAGAAAAATATAACAAAAAAAAAAAAAAAAAAAAAACTTAATTTGTATTTTTGAAGCTCTCAAAAAAGTAAAGCATACTTTTAGGGCGGCTTTTTTAAAGCATATTTTCGGGGTTTTTTTTTTTTTTTTTTTTTTTTAAATCAAACACCATACTTATTTTGTATTATAAGTTGCTTAGCACACGTAATTTTAAGTTTAATTTAAGTTGTTAAAAATTATAATAACAGAAAAATTAAATAGCTTCAAAAAAAAAAAAAAAAAAAAAAAAAAGTTTTTTTAAAGAACGTCAAACTATAAAGTTATAATAAAAACAAGTGGAAACGTTGCAGTCGGTTGCAACCGACTGCTGTATACTCGATACCAGTATTAAAACCGGTAAAAAGAGGCCTGATTGCAAAGGGGTACGGATGCGGCAGGGGTGTACGCTGCCTAAAAGATTCTCCGATGCAGATGGGGATGCCACCGGCTGTCTTCGTTGCAATATTGGTGACTCTAGCTCAAAGTTTGTAAAATAAGGGGAAATGGGGGCTGGGGACGGTGTGGGTGGGCGTGGCATCTAAATTTTTGATGCAGATCTATGTGGAATGTCAATTGCTATCTTCATACCAAATTTGGTGACTCTAGCTCGAAATTTGTAATAAGTGGTGAAAGGGGGGCTGGGGGCGGTAAAGGTGGTAGTGGCATCCAAATTTTTGATGCATATCTTTGCGGAATGTCAGTTGCTATCTTCATACTAAATTTGGTGACTCTAGCTCAAAGTTTGTAAAAGTGGGGGAAAGGGGGCTGGGGGCGGTATGGTTGGGCGTGGCATTAAAAATTTTGGTGCAGATCTATGTGGGATGTCAATGGCTACCTTCATACCAAATTTGGTGCTTCTAGCTAAAAGTTTGTAAAAAGTGGGAAAGTGGGGTCGAATGGTTAGGCGTGGCTCCAAAACTTTGATGCAGATTGTTGGGGGTCGCTGCCAGCTGTCTTCCTACCAAATTTGGTGGCTCTAGCTCCACAACTCTGGAAGATACACGCATTCCCGTTTTTGACGAAGCGTTGGGATGGATGGGGGTGGCTAGGGCATTATTAGTGGGCGTGGCATCCAAACTTTTGATTCAGCTTTTGGGGGTCATCATCACCTATCTTGACAACAATTTGGTGGCTATAGCTCAAAAACTGTGGGAGATATAGGCTTTTTTGACTTAAAAATGCGGGGGGGGCTGGGGGCGGAATGGGTGGGCGTGGCTCCAAAATTGTTGATGCAGTTTTTGGGGGTTGCTAGTAGCTATCTTCTCACCAAATTTGGTAGTTCTAGCTATAAGGATGTGCGAAATATGTGGATTTATCGGTTTTGAGTTATCGAAGCTATCGATTTGCCAGCCCCCCTGTTATCGTAGAACCCCCATCTTGACACTTTAATTTACTATCCCATAGATAAAGAGAATTGGAAAGTTTCAAGTCTCTAGCTTGAAGGGTGTGGAAAAAAGTTGCGTTCATACCAGAGCTCGCAAATAACAGTTGACCGTTTCTTGCAGTCACCAAAAAACTGTTTTTTGCGGACCACTTGCGCAAAAAGTCAAACAAGAGCCGTTCACCAGTGTCTCTTGAACGAAAGGTCTGTGCTCAACCAAAAACCAATTTCGTGTTTCCCTTTTGCTCTGCTCATTCGCTGACCGTTTTGCAACGAGCGAAGAAAATAAAAGTCTTTTGCATCTGTATGAGTGTATATGCGAATGATCAGTGTCTTTTGCATCTGTATGAGTGTATATCAGTGTACGTGTAAATCACACTTGCTTTTGTGGATTCGGTGTGAATACAAAAAGACCGTTTACGATGAGTCTTTTGTTTTTTCACTCTTCTGCTGACCTCAATGAGCGAGCGTTCAGTTGGATCGCTCTCTCTTATCTGTTGTTGAGTGAGCAAAACAAGAACCACGCAACTGAGAACAGTTAACCGAAAACCAAAACAAAGAGAAACGAAAAGCTCTGTTCAGAGCGAGAGCACACGCGCATCGTTTTTATACTCGATACCGAAGGTAAAGAGTATATTGGTTTTGTGCAATGTCCGTCATGGTGTCTGTCCGTCTGACCGTCTGTCCGTCTGTCCGTCTGTCCGTCTGTCCGTCCGTATGGTTGCAAGTTTTTTCCACACCCTTCAAGCTAGAGACTTGAAACTTTCCAATTCTCTTTATCTATGGGATAGTAAACTAAAGTGTCAAGATGGGGGTTCTACGATAACTGGGGGGCTGGCAAATCGATAAATTCGATAACTCAAAACCGATAAATCCACATATTTCGCACATCCTTACAGCTCGAAGTACCAAATTTGGTAAGAAGATAGCTACTAGCAACCCCAAAAAACTACATCAAAAACTTTGGAGCCACGCTCGCCCATTCCGCCCCCAGCCCCCCGCATTTTAAAGTCAAAAAAGCCTATATCTCCCACAGTTTTTGAGCTTTAGCCACCAAATTTGGTGCCAAGATAGCTACTAGCAACTCCCCTAAAAACTGCATCAAAAGTTTGGATGCCACGCCCACCGATACTGCCCAAGCCGCCCCCATCCACCCCAACGCTTCGTCAAAAACGGGAATGCGTGTATCTTCCAGAGTTGTGGAGCTAGAGCCACCAAATTTGGTAGGAAGATAGCTGGCAATGAACCCCAAAAATCTGCATCAAAGTTTTAAAGCAACGCCCTCCATTTCGCCCCCCTTTCCCCACTTTTTACATTTTTCGGAGCTAGAGTTACCAAATTTGGTATGAAGATAGCAATTGACATTCCACAAAGATCTACATCACAAATTTGGATGCCACGCCCACAAATACCACCCCCAGCCCCCCTTTCTCCACTTATTACAAATTTCGAGCTAGAGTCACCAAATTTGGTGTGAAAATAGCAATTGAAATTCCACAAAGATCTGCATCAAAAATTTGGATGCCACGCCCAACCATACCGCCCCCAGCCCCCCTTTCCCCACCTTTTACAAACTTTGAGCTAGAGTCACCAAATTTGGAAGGAATATAGCTGGTGGCATCCCCATCTGCATCGGAGAATTTTAAGGCATCGTACACCCCTGCCGCATCCGTACCCCTTTGGAATCAGGCCTCTTTTTACCGGTTTTAATACTGGTATCGAGTATGCCGCAGTCGGTTGCGTCTGACTGCAACGTTTCCACTTGTTTTCGGTTGTGTTCGCGTGCAGACCGCAAAACGAAAAACGGTTGAGAGTTATTTGCGAGCTATGGTTCATACAGACGGACAGACGGACAGACAGACAGACGGACAGACACCATGACGGACATTGCACAAACTCAATATTCTCTTTACCTTCGGTATCGAGTATAAACCATATGCTAGTTTAAAAAATCTAAAAAACAAGCTTTTAAAGAACATCGAACTAAAATGTTACAAATTTATATAGAGCAAACAAAAAAAAAAAACTAATAAAAATACTCTTTTTTAAACATTGTCTGATGCTCGATAAACAAAAAATATAGCACAAAGTGCCCACGCTTTCTTTCACAATAATACTAAAATTTTTCAATCATTATTGTTTTAAGCTTATATTAAAAACTATTTAATAAATTTTTAGTTCAATGTTTTTAAAAAGCGTATTTTTTTAGTTTTTTTTTTTAAATATATTTACTTATAAGAGATGATAACCGAACTCATATGTTTTAAACATTTTTTAATTAAATACAAGTGAAAAAGTTTCTGTTGGACGGAACTGACTGCGGGATACCATAAATGCAGGTGCTAAAACTTCAGCTTGCGAAAGGGGGAATGAATTCAATCTTTTTTTATGGTTTTCAGTTATTAACCTTTTGATGTGTTAACATCTATACGCGCGGTGGGGTTACTATTAAAACTCACACACTATCAAACTTCTCTGCCGTAACTCACATGCATACCTCGCTGCCGTAACTCGCTGCTGTAACCCACACAGATAGGCAGTCAAAAATTGAAATAGGATGTGGTTGTTGTACAACTATTGTCTCTGCTTGTAAACGAATATGATGGTATTGGTGTTGTGGCAGAGAAAAATGGTCGTAAAAGACGAAGTCTCGCTCGTGAATTAACGAACGCTGTCTGTTGCTTTGAATTTGCTTTGTTGATGTGTTAACATCTATACGCGCGGGTAGCGTAAAACCACAAAGTCACACTCACACAGATAGGTAGTTAAAAATTGAAATAGTATGTGGTTGTTGTACAACAATTTTCTCTGCTTGAATGAATATGATGGTATTGGTCTTGCGGCAGAGAAAAGTGGTCTTAAAAGACGAAGTCTCGCTCGTGAATTAACGAAGGCTGTCTGTTGCTTTGCATTCGCTTTGTTTTGTTTGTGCTTAATTGCAGAGAAGCAGCCGACTGAGACGGTCGAGTCACGCGGTTGTGCTGTTTATGTTATGCCTACAAACAACAATTTCTTATCATTTGAGTAGAACACTCGATCTTGTATTTATTAACAACCACTGTATTGCCAATGTCTCTAGGTCATCCCCTCTGTCTGTCCTTGAGGATTCATATCATCCTACTTTAGAAATGATGTACATTGTCTGTTAGAAATCCTGTTATGTCTTCTCCTCCAGTGTCTAACCTGCCTCGCCGTTGCATTCGCAAATGAAATAACTCATTGTTAAATCAACGTATTCTGGCAACTGATTGGCCTTTTCTATATGATTCGATTAATATAAATATTGCCTTAAAATCTTTTTATAGCACCTTAACTTCTCTATTGGACGAATATGTCTCTTACTCTGCTCCGTTGTCAATTTCTTTTAAGCCCCCTTGGTTCACTCCAAGACTAACAACCTTACAAAATAATAAATCAAAATATTATAAAAAATTTAACAGGTCTGGCTTGAGTGCTGACTTGTCTAAATACATTATAGCCAAATCAAACTTTCTTCTCCTGAATTCTCAGTGCTATGAGACTTATTTGTTGCAAACGGCAATTTACTCTAAATCCCAAATAATTTTATAATTTTGTCAATTTTAAGCGTAAATCTTCCACTTTGCCGTCATCTTTCATGTTTGGGATGGATACATCTAGCAACGATAGCGAATCCGCTAATATTTTTGCCAATTTTTTCCAATCAACTTACTCTTCTGCATCCCCTATTAACATACCTTACCCTTATAGAATTGCTCCTACAAATTATATGCCTGTTCCTACCATCTCTCAGTCCACTCTGCTATCAGCTTTAAATTCGTTAAAGTCTTCTTACTCTCCTGGACCTGACAATATACCTAGTTGTCTTCTTAAAGAGTGCAGTGCTTCTCTACTTCGCCCATTGCTTAAGCTTTTTAATCTATCCCTTGAGTCTTCTATCTTTCCATCTCTTTGGAAAGAATCTTTTATAATCCCTCTTCACAAAAAAGATGGGAAGTCTAATATTGAAAATCATAGGGGCAATGCAAAATTGTTGTAAAAATCGGTCAACCATGACCAGTTTATTAGAATTCACAACTTTAGTAAATGATGCTTTCCTCTCGAAAATGCAAACTGACGTCATTTACACAGACTTCAGTAAAGCTTCGACACTGTACACCATGACCTATTACTTCTCAAGCTTGTCCGTATTGGTTTCCCTCCCTCACTTATATCTTGGATTTCTTCTTATTTAAAGGGTAGGACACAAAGAGCACTCCTAAGATTGGCTACCTCGAAACAAGTTCAGGTTACCTCTGGAGTACCTCAGGGTAGTCATCTTGGTCCTTTATTCTTCACTCTTTTTATAAACGATCTTCCCTCTGTTTTATCACATTCTCGCATTCTCATGTACGCAAACGATGTGAAGCTTATTTTCTCCTACTGTAGTTCTCTAAATCATACTTGCTTACAAGATGATTTGAATTCAATGCAACTTTGGTGTAAGACTAATCAGTTGCTTCTCAATTGTTCTAAATGTATGTTTATGACTTTCAGCCGAAATAACCCTTTCATTACCAGCTACTCAATTGACAGTACCCCGTTGCAACGTATTTTTTACAGTCAAGGACCTTGGTGTTCTTTTTTGACTCCAAACTCTCATTCGGCCTTCATATTTCTACTATTGTTAATGAGGCCAAAGGTGTTCTTGGTTTCATTAAACGTTGGTCTAAAGAGTTTAACGATCCTTACGTTACGAAAACTCTGTACACTTCCCTTGTCCGCCCTATCCTAGAGTACTGCTCTTGTATATGGAGCACCCAGCATAGAAATAACCAGGATCGTATCGAATCTGTTCAGAAGCAGTTTCTGCCTTTTTGCCTTACGAGGCTTAAATTGGGATAGTTACCTTCGCTTGCCTTCATATTCCAGTAGGCTTCTTCTCCTTAACCTCCCGTCGTTGAACAATCGTAGGATAGTCCTTGTTGTTGCCTTCCTGCACAAGTTGATTACTGGCGACATAGATTCTTCTTTTCTTTTAGGTCATCTCCATTTCTCTATTCCTTCCAGACCTACTAGAAACTTCAACCCGTTATTTTTCAAAACGTGCACAACAGATTACGCTTTGCACAATCCATTTCGTATTTTATGCGTTCAATTTAATAACCTATACCACGTGTTCTCTAATGAGACCTCTCTCTCCTTAATCAAATCATTGCTTTCAGTATATCTTCGGGAAGTTAATGACCGCTCTCAGCTTTGAAACGGGGTTTAGCTTGCTGGACTGGCTAAATTCTTTTCCTCCAACGGGTCATTAATTTCCTTTTAACCTATCTCTATTTTATACCCATTTCTATTAAATATACATTTACATTTTAAAATATTTTTTTTTCTTTTTTTTTTTTTTTTTTTTTTTTTTTTTAACTTTTTTTTTTAGTTATTATATTTAAGTTTTTCTTTTCTATTTTCTACTAACATCTCTGTTTTAGAGTATAGAGTCTTATAATGTCACTGACAATTTTGGCTGTGGAAAGGGGGGGGGCTGGCGGGCCGGACAAGCAAAACACGCCCATCGGTCGGTGATGTTATTAGACATTTTTGTTCTCTGCTAAGGCTTTTTACTTCTACTATTTTATTTATATTTATTTTATAATTGACTCTAGATTTGTCAACAATTTTGAATAAATAAAAATAAAACAAATGAAACGTTGCAAACGGACGCAACCATATACTCGTTACCAGTATTAAAACCGGTAAAAAGAGGCCTGATTGCTAAAGGGTACGGATGAGGCATGGGTGTACGCTGCCTTAAAGATTATCCGACACAGATGGGGATGCCATCAGCTATCTTCCTTCCAAATTTGGTGACTCTAGCTCAAAGTTTGTAAAAGAAAAATAGGGGGGCTAGGGGCGGTATGGGTAGGCGTGGCATCCAAATTTTTGCTGCAGATCTATGTGGAATGTCAATTGCTATCTTCATACCAAATTTGGTGACTCTAGCTCAAAGTTCGTAAAAAGTGGGGAAAGGGGGGCTGGGAGCGGTATGGGTGGGCGTGGCATCCAAATTTTTGATGCAGATCTATGTGGAATGTCAGTTGCTATCATCATACCAAATTTGGTGACTCTAGCTCAAAGTTCGTAAAAGGTGGGGAAAGGGGGGCTGGGTGCTGTATGGGTGGGCGTGGCATCCAAATTTTTGATGCAGATCTATGTGGAATGTCAATTGCTATCTTCATACCAAATTTGTTGACTCTAGCTCAAAGTTTGTAAATGTTAGGGAAAAGGGGACTGGGCCGGAATGGGTGGGTGTGGCATCCAAATTTTTGATGCAGATCTGTGTGGAATGTCATTTGCTATCTTCATACAAAATTTGGTGACTAGCTCAAAGTTTGTAAATGGTAGGGAAAAGGGGGCTGGGCCGGAATGAGTGGGTGTGACATCCAAATTTTTGATGCAGATCTTTGTGGAATGTCAATTGCTATCTTCATACCAAATTTGGTGACTCTAGCTCGAAGTTCGAATAAAATTAGGAAAAGGGGGGCTGGGGGCGGTATGGGTGGCTTGGCAGATCTATGTGGAATGTCAGTTGCTATCTTCATACCAAATTTTGTGGCTATAGCTCAAAAACTGTGGGAGATATAGGCTTTTGTGTTTTCAAAATGTGGGGGGGCTGGGGGCAGAATGGGTGAGCGTGGCTCCAAGTCTTTGATGCAGATTTTTGGGGGTCGTTACCAGCTATCTTCCTTCCAAATTTGGTGGCTCTACCGCCACAACTCTGGAAGATACACGCATTCCCGTTTTGACGAAGCTTTAGGGCGGATGGGGGCGGCTAGGGCATTATTGGTAAGCGTGGCATCCAAACTTTTGATGCAGTTTTTGGGGGGTCATCATCACCTATCTTGGCACCAAAATTGGTGGCTATAACTCAAAAACTGTGGGAGATATAGGCTTTTCTGATTTCAAATGTGGTGGGCCTGGGGGCGGAATGGGTAAGCGTGGCGCCAAAACTTTAATGCAGTTTTTGGGGGTTGCTATTATCTATCTGCTTACCAAATTTGGTAGTTCTAGCTGCAAGGATGTGCGAAATATGTGGATTTATCGGTTATGAGTAATCGAATTTATCGATTTGCCAGCCCCCCAGTTATCGTAGAACCCCCATCTTGAAACTTTAATTTACTATCCCATAGGGTGTGGAAAAAATACGGACAGACGGACAGACAGACGGTCACCATGACGGACATTGCACAAAACCAATATACTCTTTACCTTCGGTAACGAGTATAAAAATTGTATTATATAAAGGCCTGTACGCAGAAGCCTGTACAGCTCCCGTACTGTAAAACTTCATATACAAAAAATGGTCTCGTACAGCGTCAGTACCGTACTTACATTTTCGGTATGCAGTTCTGTTCGTTACTGGTGGTACGGTAGTGTTGAACAATGAAAATGTTAAAATATTATACTAAAATGTTACGACAGTAAATAGCTTTCAGCAGCAAGAGCCGGCTTATACATGTTTCGGATAATATTAACAAAGTTCACCTAATTCAGGTTCCAATAGAGCAATACTTATTGTTTTGGCAGTCAATGCTGCACAAGAAGTATTGAATAAAAATATATAAATTAATTATTTATAAGATAAAATTTAAATAATATATAAACTGGATTGTACTGCCACTGATCTATTACAGGGTATAGTGCATTGAGGTGAATTTGCTTTGAATGGTTTCAGTTATGTTTAGCATAATCTTTGGTAATCTCAGCTCTGCCCATCAAATATGGGTTCACTAAAATGCAACCGCCAGCAGCAGGGCCTTAGCTGTACTCAAACACAAAAGTAGCGCGCGTTGGTCGTGAATCATTATTTTGAAATCAAGTGTACAAAACACAGCTGCATTTCCGATTTATTTAGAGAAAGTTATTAGCCTACCGCCACAATATGTGATTTTTTCAACACTTGTTGTTACGGTCGTAAAACTCATGTGTACGGTACGGGAGCTGTACGGGGCTCATGCGCAAAGGCCTTTAGAAAGAACCTTTGAAAAAAAAAAAACCACAAAAGAAAATATTATTACGTACAAGCTTATTTATTTGTAGGTGCAGGAGTTCTTGGTTGGCAATTATTAATATACATCGTATTTAGTTATAATAGAGAACAATGGGTTGGCAATAATTAAATTTAGCTATAATAAAAATTGTGAGTTTGTGTGCATTCACAAAAGAAGCAAAACAAAAATGCACTAGATCAATGATGAATGTTGGATACCCTAATAAAATATATTTATATTTATTTTATTTGCAAGGGTTGGCGTTAGCACACAATTGAAAAATAACTAAAAGCAGACTAACATAGCGGACTTCTTTAATAAGAGAATGAACTGACGAATGATGAACCCAAATTCAAAAAGTAAATCTAAATTCAATAAAATATTATTTTTGTTCAAGAAAACGTGCTCATAGCAATAATGCAGGTACAAACACACCAACAAACAGGTGTTAACAAATGGCCCGTGAGTTCCAACACTCATTGAATTTTTTTTTATAGCTCTAACTTTGGTCGTGGTCGTCAAATTGTTTTTCGCAGTGTTTAAAATGCTTCAGTCGAAGCAGCAAAACTTACAAAATTTCGACTTATTACTACTTTGACTGTTTGCAATTTTTCAATGTGAGCTGCTACTACTGTTCGACTTCTGCAAGTCGCCGCAAGTCGCAGTCGCGACTGCTGTCTCGACTGACTTTTTGCTGCTTATGCTGTTTGGTTCTTGATCATTTCATTTTTTAATTTGTTGTTAAAATATTAATATTATAATATGCAATAATATATAATTATATAATATTAATTATATTATTAATTATTAATTAAATAATATAATATTAATTATTAACAGTTAATATGTTACTTTATTTTTTCATTGTTATAATTTGAAGTGTGATTTCTATGAATTTTTTATTTTGAATAATATTGTTAATTTCTTATTTTTTATGTTTTAATTTTCGTATAAAAAAATAATGAATTAAAATATTACGCACAAAAAAAATTGTCAAAATGTCAAATTTATTAGGATTCAAGGGGAGCAGCAAACAGAATAAGCAGCAGAAAGTCAGTCGAGACAGCAGTCGCGACTGCGACTTGCAGAAGTCGAACAGTTGCTGCTGCTTCAACTTCCGTTTCTGATCGAAAGCAGCAGCAAAGCAAAATCAAAAATTCTTAAACGGCGACTGCTGCTGCTGCTTTGCTTGTCGTCGGCAATCGCTTTCTGCTGTTGCTTCGACTGCGACTTTCGTTTTTCTCAGAAGCAGAAGCAGCAGCAACATAAATGAAACTTCTGGCAGTTTTTTAAACACTGGTTTTTCGAATGTAATACATATGCCCTTTAAAATTAAAATCTCTAGTTAAATGCTATGGAAAATAGGCATTCCCGTTTTGAAAAAGCGGTGGCTAGAGGCGTCATGAAGAGCTTAGGGGAATGACACTTGCTATCTTGCTACTAAATTTGGTGACTCTAGCATAAAAACTGTGGAAGATATAAGTATTTTCGAATTTTAAAGGGCTGAAGGCTGAGCGGCAGTTGTGAGAGTGGGAGCAAATTTTACAATATATTTTTTATGTGGTATATATGTATAGTATATAACTAATAAATTAAATTCTTAATGTATACTTTCAGATTTTGGTCAAGTTTTGAGTTAATTATTGAACGTTTAACGGGCTTAAAGCCCCGAGACGATGACATGAAATGGGCTAAGAAACTCACATAGCTTGGCTGCCCAGCAACTATACATAAGTCTTGGACCAAGCAGCGTTAAGAAAGCTTGCAATTTGAAAAAAAAAAAAAACAAAGAAAGCAAAGAAAAGTCATTGTTAGTATTTAAAACTTAAGTGTATCCGTAATGACAACCTATTTGATAAGCATTGCAAAGTAAAATGTTAAAATAATAATTCAGATTAAGTAAACATTGTTTTAACGTTGTCGTTTCGGTATTTGTTAATAGAGCTGTGCAAACATTAATACACATCGATCTCGCTACTAAATACAAAATATGTTTACTAATTTTAAAATGTTCATCGAGTGAGCCTTATACACATAAAGACTATCATAAAAAAGCACATACAGCAACATGTATAACATGTTGCGAGAATTTTTAAGTACTTTTTAAATACAAAAAGTTTAAATTGCAAACATTTTTATACCAAATACTACAAAAATAATAATTTATATATTTTTCATAATACAAACATAAATAAATTTATTTTTATAAATGCATATATGAAAACGAAGATGTTTGCTAACCTTCAAAACTTGCGAAACTATAAAAACAAATTTTGACGGTTTTCGAAATGATGTGAAACACGAAATACATAAAAATTTTATTTAACTAGGTATTAAGTTTGGAACAGATGGACTTCTTGTTGGTAAGGTATCGACTAACGCCAAAATTATGAAATTAATTTTCAACCTTATTTTAGCTGATTGGTTTTTATACTCTTCTGGATGAAAAAGCCTTTAATTGTGTCTGACATTTCGTATAAAATCATCTTTTTTCGACACCCGCAAATTCTCTATGAAACTCTGCACATATGTATTTTGCTGAGCATGTGTATTAGACAAATTTCTATGATTAGAATGCTTCGCACGCTGCACTATGCCCCTTTGCCACTTTTTGGAATTGTACTAATTTTATCATGTTATTCCGATTTCGAAACTTTTGTTGAAAAAATTTTAGAAAAAGATCAAACTATAAATAATGTTGCTCAAACATTTAAATTTCGCGTTCTTTGTTCGGAAAAAGAGCTAATAAAAGAGCTGTATTTATTGAAAACGATCGATTTGTAGGCCCTAGTGCTGTTTTCATTTTTAAACTTTGATACCGACACTCTTAAAGCTGGAGACTTAGAACTTTGCAAATATTTTTGTCTATGGGCTAGAAATCAACAAAATCATAAACTGAAAATCGATAAAACCATTTATTTTCTATATCCTTACAGGTAGAGTAACCAAATTTGGTAGAGAGCGTTGAATTCTTGGGCTTTATAGTGACCAAAAACGGGGTAAAAGCTGACCCTGAAAAAGTACGAGCCATGAAAGAGTACGTCGAGCCGAAAAACTTGTTCAGAGTGCGATCATATCTGGGTTCAGAAAGTTGTTACAGGGTTTTTATTAAAGACTTCGCGGCAATAGCGAAGCCATTGACCAACATTCTCAAAGGAGAAAACGGCTCGGTGAGCAAACACATGTCTAAAAAGGTCATGATTGAGTTTGATGAAACTCAACGTAGCGCTTTGAAGTTCTGAGGAACATCTTGGCATTGGAAGATGTTATATGGTACTTATGTACCCAGAGATCAAACATTCTTTGGACTTAACAACTGATGCCTCCATGGATGGCATCGGTGCCGTCCATGGATGGTATCGGTGCAGTCCTGTCCCAAGGGGGCAGACCCATTACTATGATTTCGCGAAAGTTAAAAACTAGCGAATCGCACTACGCCACGAATGAAAGGGAGCTGTTAGCCATTGCACAGTGGTTGCGTCCATAGGCCAAAAATAAAAAAAACCGGTTTTACAATATGTTGACGAAATGTAACCAAATTGTCTCACAAATGTGCAAAGTTTATCATGGCAAACCAGATTTTTCTGGAAATCTAACGGGACTTTCCAAAAATAGAATTACAGTTGTGAACATGTGTTCATATTTGCAAAGCTGCAGCAGCTTTTTGTGATTATTGTAAAGCAATAGCACACTTCTAAGAAATCAAACTTTCCACAGAGTGCTCCGATTTTTATAATTTAGAATGGATTTTAAAGCTGAAGGTATTTACTTTAATATATAGTTATTGTAAAATTGAATAATTTTTTTTCGGTAGTTTTGATTGATTAAACTTTTTTTGGGGTGTTTTGTGAACGTCTTTTCATGTTTACCTATGGTTTTAGTTGTGTTACCCCCGGTTCCCCCCCATTATGAGTATTATTACAGTATTTGTCAATGTCTTAAGGTAATATTAATGGAAAATTTGGCTGCTAATAGTTGCTAATTTGTGTTTACTAACTAAAGCCGTCTGACTCTTTTTCAAGGTTATTTTGCTGCGAAATGGGCTGCTGTTTCTTTGTTTTTGTGATTTGGCTTTTGTTTTCGTCATGTGTGTTTGTATACAATGTGGCATATGTTTTATTATTATTATTGACATTTTTTTCGCCATGTCGCATTTCATTTTGTTTTTACAGGCTCTTCTAATAGTTGTGTGTTTTCACGCATGTATATATTAGATCTTTTGGTGCAGAGAAAAGGGTACAAATGCTGAAAAAACTACAAATGTAATCAATTTGATACAAAAAAGCATTACAAACAAAGGCTTCAAAGTCGAGTTAAGCAAAGTTAAGAAATGCATTAATTACATTTGCAAAAAAATCATTACTTATTAATTGAAATATATCCATGGTACCATCTTCCAGAAACAGTCCATAAAATTTAATTCATGGTCCAAAGGTCATAGAGCATGCGTTGGTGTCGATTGGGGAGCTCTCAGAAGAAGCTGCAGAGTCAAACAATAAAGAGATAAAAAAATGCCGACTACAACATACCAGAAAAATGTCTCGTATTTTAACGAATACAGACTTAATAAGAAATCTTCTTTTGAGATCAGACCCATTTTTATCAGGCAAAAGGATGTTATCAATAAAGGATAAATCAAAACATCTGGCAACTACAAATGAATTATTAGAAGATACTAGTTAAACGTAATTTACGCAATGTTTCTAAGGGACTTTCCCTTTTCTTGTCCACCTCGCTACACATGCGCATCTTTCTTCTTTTGTTTAACTGTGAATATAGAATCCAATTTTGATCAAACTTGATATACATATAAATAAAACTAAATATCACTTGCAACAGCAAAGTTTTTCTCGTAAAAACTGACTTTTTGACCGATCGGTCCTATGGCAGCTATATGCTATTGTCTTACGAATTCGCCAATTTTATTATTATATATTTAAAGTATTTTTTTTAGAATTTTGGTAAAAAATTTCAGAGAGATAGCACCACTAAAAAATTTATGGCCGCGGTCCCCATACAAGCGCAACCGCTGTGCATTGTCAGGGCTCTAAGCAAATTGCAAAATTACCTGTACGGGACAAAAGAAATCAATATTTTCAATGATCACCAGCCCCTTACCTTCGCTGTCTCAGACAGAAACACAAATGCAAAAATCAAAAGATGGAAGGCATACATTGATTAATACAATGCAAAAGTATTCTACAAACCATGCAAATAAAACTTCGTGCCCTGTCACGACAGAATGTCAATACTAAACGAGGTCCAGTCAGGCGCTTCAACAATTTACAGCGAAATATCACTAACCTACACGGTTGAAACGACTTAGAAATCTTTAAACTGTTTCAAAAATCAGATTGTTCTCGAAGAAGCAAACTTCCCTTTAAAAAGGGACATTATACTCTTTGGCCAAAAATACACCACCTAAATAACTTCACAGATAACAACACTATTTGAGACAATCAAGCCACTTATTAATACAGACGCAGTAGCCAGTATACAACATAATTTAGTGCTTAATTTCTCAGCAACAAAATTCTGGAATTGCAAAAACCTTGTGGTAGACATTACTGACAAAAATGAAAAGATCGAAATTATCACCACCGAGCACAAACGCTCGCATAGCGCCACTCAGGAAAATACTAAACAAATCCTTCGCGATTATTATTCCATTGTTCCAATTCCATCATATGTTGGAGAAATACTCCACATTGACATTTTTTCAACAGACAAAAAATTATTCCCTACCTGCATTGACAAGTTCTCAAAGTTCGCCGTCGTACAACCATTGGCATCGCTCACAATAATGGATGTAAAAACGCCCATTATTCAACTTCTGAATTTATTCCCACAAACCAAGACAATATATTGCGATAACGAAGCTTCTTTCAGTTCAGAAACTATCAGGTCGCTCTTAAAAACGGATATGATGTTGACTTCACAGTTGCTCAAATGGACAAGTGGAACGCTTCCATAGCACACCCGCGGACATAGCTAGAGCATTCAGTTTGAAAAAATTTCTGACGACACAATCGAATTAATGTTACGGGAAAAATAGCTTACAATCGATCCATTCATTCGGTCACAAAACCAAACACCGATCGATATTATCCACGCAGCGTCTAGCGAACTTAGGCAGACCTTTAAAAAATAAAATTGCAAAAGCCCAGAATGACAACATCAATAGACCTTACCCAAAAAAGACAAAATAGGATATTTGAGGTAGACGAAAAGTTTTTGTAAATTATTCGTAAATTTGGTAATAAATTCGTAAACTTTCGTAGGTTAGGCAATAATTTTTCACCACTTTGCACGGAAGAAACAATTCAAGCAGACCTAGGAACGTCTGTTTTTATTAAAGGGAGGATGGTCCATAAGGATAACCTCAAATAGCAGTTTTTACACGCGAAAAAATCGCATAGGCTAAAAGTAAGACTAAAGATGCACAGCAACGTTCACTCACCTCCTTTTCTCTATTTTTACAGGATTGGACTTGCCATCCTCTTAATATTAGGGGTAACACATGGTCGCATTATCGACCACTACCAAATACATTCCGGTAATAGACGGGAAAATATTGGTATGGGAACAACGTGACTATTTATGACACTCGAGTAACTTAACGGACATCGTTAGCATAGCAGATGAAACATTGAAATTAGCAAGATTATTCCCCCAGTTGCATATGCGAAAATTGTTAGACGTATATATAGAACACATTAGAAGTTTATTGTCCGTAGTAAAAGTGCCTAACAGAATGGCAAGAAGTCTAGTCTTCTTGGGCTTAGCACTCAAGGTAATAGGAGGCACACCAGATGCCTCCGATTTCGAAAAAATAAGGTGGGCCGAGTCAAAATTAATTGATGAAAATAATAGGCAAATAGTTATTAACACTAACATGCAGATACAAATAAACAAACACACCGACACAGTTAATGAAATAATTAAAACTTTAAAAATGAAATAATCGATACACCGCATTTGTATGAGACATTATTAGCAAGGAATATAATATTAATAAACCAAATTTCAAACTTGATACTCACAATTACACTGGCTAAAGCTGATAAAATTTATCCCACTTTTTTCGACCATGACGATTTGAAATCAATTTTAAATGAACACCCTGTAGAAATCCCCATAGTAAGCCTAACCGAAGCATCTTAAATTAAGGTCCTCCAGTCCGAAAGCATTGTCCACATATTAGTAGTTTATCCTAGAGTCAAATTCATCTGCAAGAAAATCACCATCTTTCCAGTTTCAAACAACCACGTCACACTACAGTTATAAGATGACACCATAGCCGAATGAAACGATGACGCACTAGCGGTCAATGAATGGATAACGACGACTTACGCCTCCACCTGTAAACTAACAGCCCAAGACACCTGCGCACAAGCATTACACGCTAGTGGCACAGCCTCTTGCCGCACACAGCCAAGCCACCTGAAGCCCATCGCACATGTCGATGATGGCATTATCATCATCAACGAGAGCACAGCAAAGGTCAGCACAGACGATGGCCCGGAAATAATCACAAATGGAACACATCTTGTCACCTTTCGTTCCCCCGCGATCATCAATGGCACAAAATATGTGAACCAGCGCGAAATATTAAATAGAGTGCCAGGCGTAGCGGGGTCACCTTTACTTAACATCATCAACCATGACCCAGTATTAAACATGCCACAACTCCATAGGATGAACAACCCAAATTTTCGTATCATCGAGGATTTCAAAGACGAATTGGAGTTCACTGAATCGCATAAAAATTGGTTTATAGCCGGCGTCGCTCTCAGCATTACTTGCAGCATCTAAATCGTTATCTGGCAAATCTTGAAGAGGAGACAAGCTTCAAAGAAGGTGCAAAAGGCCATTGACAGCCACAAAATAACCCAGGACGGTCATAAGCTTGAGGGGGGAGTATTTAACACATAAGCATTTCACAACAATATTTCTTGTTTATTATAATCTTACAAAGTATATTTGCTTATAAGTTGGTTGGTGTTAAAACAGGTCTAACAAACCTGTGTGGTTTACCCGAGAGTTGACAATTCTCAAAAATCGTAAATCTAAAATCTACAAGAGATTTAGAAAAAAGACCTCATCGGTAGCCTATTCTGCATACTTGATTGCTCGTGCCAGTTTTGATATCTTAAATAACCAATGTTATAAGAATTACCTGACTCGGTGTAGATTACAGTTTCAGCAGGATCCAAAGCGGTTTTTTGATTTTGTTAATGCGAAGCGTAGGTCATCGACACTCCCAACGGAAGTATTCTTTGAGGAAACGAAGGCCAATTCTGATCAGGAGATTGCAAATATATTTGCCCAATTTTTCAAACGACTTATAGCTCATTTCAATCTCAAGTCGATTTGCCTTACCCTTATCGGGTTAATGGCTCGAATCGCATCTTTGGACTGAAAATCACTGAAAACTCACTTTTAAATAATCTACATGGTTTTGAAACCTATATTTTCCCCAGGACCTGACGGAGTGCCAAGCTGCGTGCTTAGACACTGTGCTCATGGTCTTTTAAAGCCGTTGCTTAAAATGTTTAACTTGTCCCTGGAGTTAGGCTCCTTTCCAAAAATTTGGAAAGAGTCATTTATTATTCCTCTCCATAAAAAGGAAACAAATCTAATGTTCAAAATTATAGGGGTATCTCCAAGTTGTCTGCTATTCCTAAGATTTTTGAAAAATTAATAACCTCCCATCTTCAACACCTTTGCAAATCTATTATTTCACCGTGCCAGCACGGATTTATGAAACAAAGATCTACTACCACTAACTTGTTAGAATTTACTTCATTTGTTATCAAGGGTTTTCAGGACAAATTGCAGACTGATGTTATTATACTCGATACCGAAGGTAAAGAGTATATTGAGTTTGTGCAATGTCCGTCATGGTGTCTGTCCGTCTGTCCGTCTGTCCGTCTGTCTGTCTGTCCGTCTGTCCGTCTGTATGAACGCAACTTTTTTCCACACCCTTCAAGCTAGAGACTTGAAACTTTCCAAATCTCTTTATCTATGGGATAGTAAATTAAAGTGTCAAGATGGGGGTTCTACGATAACTGGGGGGCTGGCAAATCGATAAATTCGATAACTCAAAACCGATAAATCCACATATTTCGCACATCCTTACAGTTAGAACTACCAAATTTGGTGAGAAGATAGCTACTAGCAACCCCCAAAAAACTGCATCAAAAATTTTGGAGCCACGTCCTTCCAATCCGAAGCCAGCCTCCCCGCATTTTAAAGTCAAAAAAGATTATATCTCCCTCAGTTTTTGAGCTATAGCCACCAAATTTGGTGCCAAGATAAGTGATGATGACCCCCAACAATCTGCATCAAAGTTTTGGAGCCACGCCCACCCATTCCGCCCCGCTTTCCCCACCTTATACAAACTTTGAGCTAGAGTCACCAAATTTGGTATGAAGATAGCAATTGACATTCCACAAAGATCTGAATCAAAATTTGGGCGCCACTACCACCCATACCACCCCAGCCCCCGCTTTCACCACTTTTACAAACTTTGAGCTAGAGTCACCAAATTTGGTATGAAGATAGCAATTGACATTCCACATACATCTGCATCAAAAATTTAGATGCCACGCCCACCCATACCACCCCAGCCCCCTTTTCCCCTTAATTTACAAACTTTGAGCTAGAGTCACCAAATTTGGAAGGAATATAGCTGGTGGCATCCCCATCTGCATCGGATAATCTTTAAGGCAGCGTACACCCTTGCCGCATCCGTACCCCTTTGCAATCAGGCCTCTTTTTACCGGTTTAAATACTGGTATCGAGTATACCGCAGTCGGTTGCGTCCGACTGCAACGTTTACACTTGTTTATACTGATTTTAGTAAGGCTTTCGACTCTGTAGATCATCGTCTTCTTATACATAAACTAGAACTCTTGGGCTTTTCAAATATTCTAGTTCTTTGGATTAAAGACTACCTAAATCTTAGAACTCAGAGGGTTTTATTTAAAGGGTCCGTTTCCAAGACGGTTCAGGTCACTTCAGGCATTCCACAGGGTAGTCATCTTGGTCCTTTGTTATTTATTTTGTTTATAAACGATCTTCCATCAGTTATAAAAGTTCTCTCGGGTTTTGATGTACGCTGATGATGTAAAATTATGCACGTCGGCTGCAACTCCCCTTGCTGCTCAACAGCTTCAAAGAGATTTAGACAACTTTCAAATGTGGTGTAAAGTAAATTTTAAATCTTAATTGCAGTAATTGTAAAGTAATGTCATTTTTTAGATATTTGCCCTTTAATATATATTTTCTTGACAACAAACCACTAGATAGAATTGAATGGGTTGGACGATTTGGGCATCGTTATGGACCCAAAGCTTAAGTTTGACAAGCATATTTCTTCAATTTCCAATCGAGCATCTGGTGTCTTGGGGTTCATTAAGCGCTGGTCGAAGGAGTTTAACGATCCCTACTTAACAAAAACTCTGTATACTTCTCTTGTTCGACCGATTCTGGAATATGGATCTTGTATATGGTTTCCGAAATACGAAATTCATCAGAATAAAATAGAATCGGTACAAAAACAATTTCTGCTCTTCGCACTTAGAGGTCTTAACTGGGACACTAACAATAATTTGCCGTCTTATCGTAGTAGACTTTTACTTATAGATCTTCCTTCTCTGAATGATCGTAGAATAATGCTATCATTTTCCTTTTTTCACAAATTAATTAATGGTGAAATTGATTCTTCTGAATTAATTAACCAAATTAACTTTGCTGTTCCTATTAGAAATACTAGAAATTTTGTACCTATATCTCTTCAAACTTGTAATTCTAATTATGCTCTTCATAACCCTTTTCGTATTCTGTGTTCTATTTATAACGATCTTTCCCACTTAATACACAGTGCCACTCCTACTTGCTCTATTAAAAAGTTAGTTTTGTGTCATATGTCTACATGTTCGCGATCATCGTAACCGCACGATAAGCGGAGCGCCCCTCGGTCGGATAGGCGGGAGGTGGGTCGCTTTGTGCGTGGGTCCGCGCGTTAACAAGCCGGTGCTTGGTATCGTTGGGCCACTTGAGGTACTGTTCGTTAGTTT
>JAEIGR010000067.1:702500-706869 GCA_018904305.1 Scaptomyza montana | reverse complement strand
GTATGTGCAACTCTATATAAAAAAAACAGTTGTCAGAAATTTTCGTGCATGCTTTCCGTTTTTAAATTCCCAGCAACCATCAGAAAAGTTAATCGATAGTTCCGATAGTGGAACAATTGTGGATTCCATAATCAGCTGTTCTTAAAAACGAAATAATAGCTTCACAATTATTCCGCATAGCATTATAAATGGACACACAAAAGAATTTAAAAAGAAAGCGATTTGAAAACTTCCGTCGAGAAGATAAAATCGATTTAATAAAAGCAATCCAAAAATATGAAGCAATTTGGAATATAAAATCAAAAAAATACGCAGACAATGTATCAACAAGAAGCGCCTGGGAGTGTGTTGGCGCGGATGTGAATAAAGATGGTGAGTTGATTGTTTGCTTTTATAATAGGCATATAATATTAGAAAAAAAAATATCATATTTTAGTTGCCGAATGCAAAAACGCTTGGAGCAGCCTAAAAGACAGTTTGCGTTATCATCGCAATAAAAAATTAAAAAGTGGAAGCGCTGGTGGAAACTTGCAGAAGCAGCAGAGTGTTGTCGCTATAGATTGGGAATTCGCCCAGTACATGGACTTTTTGCCAAGTTTGGCTGCCGAGAGAGTCACTACGACCAGTCAATTAGCTGAAAGTGAGAGCCCGGCAAACTGCTCAACACCCTTGGCGTCACCGGCTGATGATTCTGTTGATTTTATATTTGACGAGCTTGACGAAAACAGCGCAAATGAACAAAGCACATCTAGTGCTTATTCGTATAAAAAAAGAACCCCAAGACCAAGGAGGCGGAACCAACCGATCAGGAACTGGTGGGCATTATAGACAAATATCTTAATGCCCCAAAACCTGTCAGTCGGGAGATATTTCCATTTTGGAATAGTTTGTTAAGTAGACTTCCGCAAAATCTAGCCACCGATGTGGAAGTGGAAATTACGAATTTAATATATTCAAAAATTAAAGCCTATGAACAAGAACAAGAAAAACAATAAAATTAAATTATAATTGAATTGAATATTTTAATTTATTTAAACACCAGCCAAATTGTTTTGCCAAGGAACAGAACCTTGGCTTGAGTTAACATATTCCTTAATGTTATTTCTTACAAATTTTGGATAATCTTCGAGGCGTCCCCTAATGCTATCCGACCCAAGATCAGGAGTGCTTTCAAATTGATACGCCTCTTGATCTTGAGCCCTATAATCAAATGGATTAAGGCGCATAAGTAGGTTATGCAGATAGCAGCAGGCTGAAGCTACTTTTTGTGCTCGTTCAGGGTGACACCTCAAAGTCCTTTGCACAGCCATCCATTTGGCGGTCAAAATGCCAAATGCATTT
This sequence comes from Scaptomyza montana, assembly GCA_018904305.1. NCBI lineage: Eukaryota > Metazoa > Arthropoda > Insecta > Diptera > Drosophilidae > Scaptomyza > Scaptomyza montana. The sequence continues at coordinate 705,528 of JAEIGR010000067.1, read as the reverse complement.
TCAATGCAACGGCGACCTCGGCTGAGCCTATAGTTAAAAATACGTTCGGGTACGCTGAGTGAGCGTGACCCGTATGGCTTCATAATCCTTTTGTGTAGAGGAAACGCATCGTCTGCAACAATAAAATATGGTGTTGCAACTCCATTGAGAACGTGGTCTGGCGGAAAAGGTAGACTATCTGCCATAATTGCTTTTCCAAGCGAGCAATGTGAGAAGGCGCTCATATCGCCTTCGCTTCCGTAAGCACCAACATCAATGTACGTAAAGCGATAAGATGCGTCGCAAACAGCCATTAGAACAATGGAAAAAAAACCCTAGATGAAAATATAATTGATTCCTTTATATATATGCGTAAATTCTCATGTTGTGTAACTTACTTTATAGTTGTAGAAGGCGCTGCCACTGTTTGGTGGTTTTACTATGGCTATGTGCTTGCCGTCAATTGCGCCAACTGTGTTTGGAAAGTTCCACTTGTCCATAAAATCGTTGGCCCACATTAACATATTTTCCTGTGTCCAAGTTGGAATCTCGTCTTTTAAAACAATGCAAATAGCATTACATACAAGGTCAATAGTTCTTCCAACATGTTGCGGACTAATACGGTATATACAGCTAACATGGCTTTGCAGATCTCCAGTAGCGAAATATCTAAAATACGTTGTACAATATGTTCATTGTGTACTTTTAATTACATTATTAACATACTCACTCTAAAACCATTGCAAACTTGGCTTTCAGTGGTATCGCATCAGGACGAGTATTCCTTTTTGCCACCATGTGCGGCTCAACCAAATTAAATAGCCAATTAAGTTTGAGAATAGGTTAAGATCGTTTCGACCCTAAGGCCTCTAATCATTCGCTTTACCAGATAAGATTATTTTATATTATATTTCAATGCACCAGCTATCCTGAGGGAAACTTCGGAAGGAACCAGCTACTAGATGGTTCGATTGGTCTTTCGCCCCTATACTCAATTCTGACAATCGATTTGCACGTCAGAACTGTTTCGGTCTTCCATCAGGGTTTCCCCTGACTTCAACCTGATCAAGTATAGTTCACCATCTTTCGGGTCACAGCATATCTGCTCAAGGTACGTTCCAGTTAGAGGTATAAATAATATAAATATCATTATACATAACTATATAGAGCGCCCCGGGATTGTGTTAATTAACTATAAATAGTTAAAAAACTAATCCCATTATTAGTCAAGTTAATTACGCTATTAGGTTTATATCCCAATAACTTGCACATATGTTAGACTCCTTGGTCCGTGTTTCAAGACGGGTCCCGAAGGTATCCTGAATCTTTCGCATTGTTAATCATACATGTGCATATAATAAACACAAAAATCAATGATAATTATGCCATTATATAATTCCGAAAAATTAACGCACAGTATTCATATAAATCTATCAACACTTTATCAAATTTACGACAATTTATTTTATGTTATAATGCAAGCACTATAATTTAAATAAGCAATAATTCACAACTTTTTGATAAATTATTTATATTAATAGATTACAATGTCCTTATATGGAAAAAATGCACACTATTATTATAATATTAATTAAATACTACAATTCTAATGATGAATTTTCCATAACGGATATTCAGGTTCATCGGGCTTAACCTCTAAGCAGTTTCACGTACTATTTAACTCTCTATTCAGAGTTCTTTTCAACTTTCCCTCACGGTACTTGTTTACTATCGGTCTCATGGTTATATTTAGTTTTAGATGGAGTTTACCACCCACTTAGTGCTGCACTATCAAGCAACACGACTCTTTGGAAACACCATCTAATAATCATTAACGTTATACGGGCCTGGCACCCTCTATGGGTAAATGGCCTCATTTAAGAAGGACTTAAATCGTTAATTTCTCATACTAGAATATTGATGTTCCTTACACTGCATCTCACATTTGCCGTATAGACAAAGTGACTTAGTGCTGAACTGATTTCTTTTCGCTCGCCGCTACTAAGAAAATCCTTGTTAGTTTCTTTTCCTCCCCTAATTAATATGCTTAAATTCAGGGGGTAGTCCCATATGAGTTGAGGTTGTATAAAACAGTTTCAATTGAATAAAATTTTATTCAATTTTATGAATTAAAATACATTTAATTTCGAAGAATAATAATATTTACAACATCTTTCTTATCGAATCAGTAATAACGAGACAATTCTAGATGAAAAAAATCATATTTTTTTATGCTAGACATTCCTCATTAATTTTTGATTTGAAAAAAGAAAATATATATATATCTTCAGTTTCTCATACAAATATATACAATGAGAGTTAGTATGTATTTTCATAAATGCATTAATATTATGAATATATTCATGTACACACAATTTATAATTGCATACACACATTATTATCCAATAATATACCATATGCTTAATATTCTTTAATATAAAAAAATATTAAGCAACTTATTTAGCATAGTCTTACAACCCTCAACCATATGTAGTCCAAGCAGCACTATAAAATTAATTAAAGTACATAACAGCATGGACTGCGATATGCGTTCAAAATGTCGATGTTCATGTGTCCTGCAGTTCACACGATGACGCACAGTTTGCTGCGTTCTTCATCGACCCATGAGCCGAGTGATCCACCGCTTAGAGTGATTAATTTATTTTTGTTTATTTCATTACGTCAAAAATGTGTTTATTGAAAGAAATTAAAAATACACCATTTTACTGGCATATATCAATTCCTTCAATAAAATGTTTTTTTATACCTAAACAAATGTCGCGAAATGTCTTAGTTTTCGTATAAATTTATAAATATATGGTACATTCAAAAAAATTACATATATATATCGTTTATCATATTCATAATTTTATACAAAACATTAACCTGGAAAGCAGGTACAACATTATTAATTTAGGTGTTGCGTTTATACAATGTATGATCATAAAAATAATGGCCAATACATTTGTGCAACGCATGTATATTGTGGTACATATACACGCAAAGTTTACCTATTAAAATTCAAAACCACATGACAACTAATTATTTG
>JAEIGR010000067.1:675000-700000 GCA_018904305.1 Scaptomyza montana | reverse complement strand
ATTTTGACAATAAATTGATAATTTTATCAAATTCATTTATTTGAGATAATTATATATATAAAATAAAACACATGCACTTTTATTATTTTATACGATACGATATGACATTCTTGCAAAATTGATATACTCATTGTTTATAACATGCATCCACATCTTATAAAACAATTTTCCATCGATTACATTTATAGTAAGGAACTTAACGATAATTGGAAATTTAATATTATATATTTTATTAAAATAATCAATATCTTAAAAATATATCTTGGCCAATTCCACTATTATCTGGTTATTATTATCGCAGCCAAGTGTATGTATATATAATACAATATACTAGCGATATTTAAAATTATATGTATTTACATATAATAGACAAGTACACACTACTTATCATATAAAGGTTTTTGAACACAATGTCTTCAATACCGACATTTTAATATAGGCTTCCCTCTACCTTAAGTTCTGCATGTATTAATAATATATTAATACATATTAACTTCATTATTTTTCATACATTATTATAATATGCTTATGCCGGCAAGACAACACTCAATTATTATATGTTTTACCATACATAATTTTTCTTCATATGACTTGCCTTGCTCGACACCACTACCCCTATATAGGTTTTTGAACACGGTTTCATCACAGCCGTCGAATAATATATGGGCCACCACCAGCCACATATTTTGTATGCATTTATATACCAATAATGTATCGTAATTTGAATTACTTATTATTTCGTACCATAAGTGCACCAAAACTTCATTATTCTTCATATATTATTATAATATGCTTATGCCGGCAAGACAACACTCAAATATTATATGTTTTACCATACATAATTTTTCTTCATATGACTTGCCTTGCTCGACACCACTACCCCTATAAAGGTTTTTGAGCACGGTTTCATCACAGCCGTCGAATAATATATGGGCCACCACCAGCCACATATTTTGTATGCATTTATATACCAATAATGTATCGTAATTTGAATTATTTATTATTTCGTACCATAAGTGCACCAAAACTTAATTATTCTTCATATATTATTATAATATGCTTATGCCGGCAAGACAACACTCAAATATTATATGTTTTACCATACATAATTTTTCTTCATATGACTTGCCTTGCTCGACACCACTACCCCTATAAAGGTTTTTGAGCACGGTTTCATCACAGCCGTCGAATAATATATGGGCCACCACCAGCCACATATTTTGTATGCATTTATATACCAATAATGTATCGTAATTTGAATTACTTATTATTTCGTACCATAAGTGCACCAAAACTTCATTATTCTTCATATATTATTATAATATGCTTATGCCGGCAAGACAACACTCAAATATTATATGTTTTACCATACATAATTTTTCTTCATATGACTTGCCTTGCTCGACACCACTACCCCTATAAAGGTTTTTGAGCACGGTTTCATCACAGCCGTCGAATAATATATGGGCCACCACCAGCCACATATTTTGTATGCATTTATATACCAATAATGTATCGTAATTTGAATTACTTATTATTTCGTACCATAAGTGCACCAAAACTTCATTATTCTTCATATATTATTATAATATGCTTATGCCGGCAAGACAACACTCAAATATTATATGTTTTACCATACATAATTTTTCTTCATATGACTTGCCTTGCTCGACACCACTACCCCTATAAAGGTTTTTGAGCACGGTTTCATCACAGCCGTCGAATAATATATGGGCCACCACCAGCCACATATTTTGTATGCATTTATATACCAATAATGTATCGTAATTTGAATTACTTATTATTTCGTACCATAAGTGCACCAAAACTTAATTATTCTTCATATATTATTATAATATGCTTATGCCGGCAAGACAACACTCAAATATCATATGTTTTACCATACATAATTTTTCTTCATATGACTTGCCTTGCTCGACACCACTACCCCTATAAAGGTTTTTGAGCACGGTTTCATCACAGCCGTCGAATAATATATGGGCCACCACCAGCCACATATTTTGTATGCATTTATATACCAATAATGTATCGTAATTTGAATTACTTATTATTTCGTACCATAAGTGCACCAAAACTTCATTATTCTTCATATATTATTATAATATGCTTATGCCGGCAAGACAACACTCAAATATTATATGTTTTACCATACATAATTTTTCTTCATATGACTTGCCTTGCTCGACACCACTACCCCTATAAAGGTTTTTGAGCACGGTTTCATCACAGCCGTCGAATAATATATGGGCCACCACCAGCCACATATTTTGTATGCATTTATATACCAATAATGTATCGTAATTTGAATTACTTATTATTTTGTAACATAAGTGCACCAAAACTTAATTATTCTTCATATATTATTATAATATGCTTATGCCGGCAAGACAACACTCAAATATCATATGTTTTACCATACATAATTTTTCTTCATATGACTTGCCTTGCTCGACACCACTACCCCTATAAAGGTTTTTGAGCACGGTTTCATCACAGCCGTCGAATAATATATGGGCCACCACCAGCCACATATTTTGTATGCATTTATATACCAATAATATATCGTAATTTGAATTACTTATTATTTTGTAACATAAGTGCACCAAAACTTAATTATTCTTCATATATTATTATAATATGCTTATGCCGGCAAGACAACACTCAAATATCATATGTTTTACCATACATAATTTTTCTTCATATGACTTGCCTTGCGCGACACCACTACCCCTATATAGGTTTTTGAACACGGTTTCATCACAGCCGTCGAATAATATATGGGCCACCACCAGCCACATATTTTGTATGCATTTATATACCAATAATGTATCGTAATTTGAATTACTTATTATTTTGTACCATAAGTGCACCAAAACTTCATTATTCTTCATATATTATTATAATATGCTTATGCCGGCAAGACAACACTCAAATATTATATGTTTTACCATACATAATTTTTCTTCATATGACTTGCCTTGCTCGACACTACTACCCCTATAAAGGTTTTTGAGCACGGTTTCATCACAGCCGTCGAATAATATATGGGCCACCACCAGCCACATATTTTGTATGCATTTATATACCAATAATGTATCGTAATTTGAATTACTTATTATTTCGTACCATAAGTGCACCAAAACTTCATTATTCTTCATATATTATTATAATATGCTTATGCCGGCAAGACAACACTCAAATATTATATGTTTTACCATATATAATTTTTCTTCATATGACTTGCCTTGCTCGACACCACTACCCCTATATAGGTTTTTGAACACGGTTTCATCACACCAGTCATATAATATATGGGCTACCTCGAAACATAAAAATAATGTATGGACCACCTCCAAATATAATAATAATGTATGGACCACCTCCAAAAAATATTATAATATATGGGCCACCTCCAAATATAATAATAATGTATGGAGCATCTCCAAATATAATAATAATATATGGACCACCTTCAAAAATAATTATAATATATGGGCCACCTCCAAATATTATAATAATGTATGGACCACCTCCAAATATAATAATAATATATGGACCACCTCCAAAAATAATTATAATATATGGGCCACCTCCAAATATAATGATAACGTATGGACCATCTCCAAATATAATAATAATATATGGACCACCTCCAAAAATAATTATAATATATGCACCACCTCCAAATATAATGATAATGTATGGACCACCTCCAAGTATAATAATAAGATATGGGCCACCTCCGAATATAATAATCATATATGGGCCACCTCCAAATATAATAATAATGTATGGAAAACCTCCAAAAATTATTATAATATATGGGCCACCTCCAAATATAATAATAATGTATGGACCATCTCCAAATATAATAATAATATATGGACCACCTCCAAATATAATTATAATATATGGGCCACCTCCAAATATTATAATAATGTATGGACCACCTCCAAATATAATAATAATATATGGACCACCTCCAAAAATAATTATAATATATGGGCCACCTCCAAATATTATAATAATGTATGGACCACCTCCAAATATAATAATAATATATGGACCTCCTCCAAAAATAATTATAATATATGAGTCACCTCCAAATATAATAATAATGTATGGACCACCTCCAAATATAATAATAATGTATGGAGCATCTCCAAATATAATAATAATATATGGACCACCTTCAAAAATAATTATAATATATGGGCCACCTCCAAATATTATAATAATGTATGGACCACCTCCAAATATAATAATAATATATGGACCAACCTCCAAAAATAATTATAATATATGGGCCACCTCCAAATATAATGATAACGTATGGACCATCTCCAAATATAATAATAATATATGGACCACCTCCAAAAATAATTATAATATATGCACCACCTCCAAATATAATGATAATGTATGGACCACCTCCAAGTATAATAATAAGATATGGACCACCTCCAAAAATAATTATAATATATGGGCCACCTCCAAATATAATAATAATGTATGGAAAACCTCCAAAAATTATTATAATGTATGGGCCACCTCCAAATATAATAATAATGTATGGACCATCTCCAAATATAATAATAATATATGGACCACCTCCAAATATAATTATAATATATGGCAAATAAATTAAATATATGGGCCACCTCCAAATATTATAATAATGTATGGACCACCTCCAAATATAATAATAATATATGGACCACCTCCAAAAATAATTATAATATATGGGCCACCTCCAAATATTATAATAATGTATGGACCACCTCCACATATAATAATAATATATGGACCTTCTCCAAAAATAATTATAATATATGAGTCACCTCCAAATATAATAATAATGTATGGATCACCTCCAAATATAATAATAATGTATGGACCACCTCCAAAAATAGTTATAATATATGAGTCACCTCCAAATATAATAATAATGTATGGACCACCTCCAAATATAATAATAATATATGGACCACCTCTAAAAATAATTATAATATATCGACCACCTCCAAATATAATAATAATGTAAGTGCAAGTGTTTATTCTCTAGATGAGGAAAATCTGAATACCACAGACGACGACGATGTCGAAAATCAAACTGATCGTTAAATCTTTCAAGTATTGAAATTAACGATATCGCTACTTCTGACACCATGGAACAAAGCACACAACATTGTTCATGTTTTTCTTAAACAACAACAAACTAATGTTTGCTGAATAATAATATAAATCACATACATTTTTCATATGACAAACTTTTATTGATATAATTTCAACTCTCTATTGTATGCGCTGAATAATCGTATAAAACCATACATATTTTTATAAAACATGTTTTATTGATATAATTTCAATTCTGTGAGTTTATATTTTTAGAAAAGAGAAGCACACATTGTTCGCTCTTTTAAATATTTCTATGTATATGATAATGCTCCTATAGAAAAAACTATAGAATATAATAACATATACATTTATACATATATATGACAACTTTCATTTATAATTATTTATTTTAACTTATGCGTGTTGTATAAAATATTAAACATATTCGTATATGACAATCTATTTATTTTTATAATATCATATGTTTATTATAATAGTAACACGCATATTTTCATGCACCACCATTTTCAAATAGAAATTTGTTTGAATTTATATTATATTGTGTTCTTAGGTGTAACAATTCATTGCATAGTAAGTAAACATATTCGTATATGACAATCTATTTATTTTTATAATATCATATGTTTATTATAATAGTAACACGCATATTTCCATGCACCGCCATTTCAAATAGAAATTTGTTTGAATTTATATTATATTGTGTTCTTAGGTGTAACAATTCATTGCATAGTAAAATACTTTTCTTTAATATAATTATATGTGTATGTATATATATTATGCAATAAATAAATCTCACCGAATCACGCAATATATTATTTAAAATTATTAGATGCTGCTCTGCATCACAGCGAACAAGAACCAACCACTTCACTCAAAAAAAATAAACGTATACATATTTTTTTTGTATTCTATGTATACGCTATTTGTTTAATGACATGGTGGTCGGTTATTTGCACGCATATATTTTTGTTTAATTATCGAATCATCAAGCAAAGGATAAGCTTCAGTGGATCGCAGTATGGCAGCTGCTCAACCACTTACAACACCTTGCCTGTTACAAAAGTCGTTTACAATTGATTCTAGGCTTTGTCATTGTATTAAATAATGTTTTAATATGTAACTAGCACGGCATCAGGTGATCGGAGATCCTCCCAATTTACTATGTTACAAATAACATTGGCATCACATCCATTGTCGTTTATAAAATAAATTACAAACTTTTAATGGTTTAGAAGCCATACAATGCAAATTGCCCCTTATTTATCATTGCAGTCCAGCACGGATACGACCTTAGAGGCGTTCAGGCATAATCCAACGGACGTAGCGTCATACCACTGTTCGCTCGAACAAGTATTGTGCCATTGGTCCGTACCTGCGGTTCCTCTCGTACTACGCAGGAATGCTGTCGCAACAACGTTTTGTCATTAGTAGGGTAAAACTAACCTGTCTCACGACGGTCTAAACCCAGCTCACGTTCCCTTGCATGGGTGAACAATCCAACGCTTGGTGAATTTTGCTTCACAATGATAGGAAGAGCCGACATCGAAGGATCAAAAAGCGACGTCGCTATGAACGCTTGGCCGCCACAAGCCAGTTATCCCTATGGTAACTTTTCTGACACCTCTTGTTAAAAACTCTTTAAACCAAAAGGATCGATAGGCCGAGCTTTTGCTGTCCCTGTGTGTACTGAACACCGAGATCAAGTCAGCATTTGCCCTTTTGCTCTATGTGTGGTTTCTGTCCGCACTGAGCTGGCCTTGGGACACCTCCGTTATTATTTGAGAGATGTACCGCCCCAGTCAAACTCCCTACCTGGCAATGTCCTTGAATTGGATCATACCTGAGTAATTGGAGTTATACCAAATTTTCAAATCGAAAACACATAAATGCATTCTCTCATTAATGAATTTGTTTGCGATTATATAACAAACTCGTGATACTTTGATCAAGAAGCTTGCATCAAAACCCAATACCATAAGATATAGTAAATATATCCGTATAATGGCTAGGAAATGATACACGTTCCATTTAATCAAGTAAGTAAGGAAACAATAAGAGTAGTGGTATTTCATTGTCGATACCAAACCGAAGTCTAATATCTCCCACTTATTCTACACCTCTTATGTCTCCTTACACTGCCAGATTAGAGTCAAGCTCAAAAGGGTCTTCTTTCCCCGCTAATTATTCCAAGCCCGTTCCCTTGGCTGTGGTTTCGCTAGATAGTAGATAGGGACAGTGGGAATCTCGTTAATCCATTCATGCGCGTCACTAATTAGATGACGAGGCATTTGGCTACCTTAAGAGAGTCATAGTTACTCCCGCCGTTGACCCGCGCTTACTTGAATTTCTTCACTTTGACATTCAGAGCACTGGGCAGAAATCACATTGTGTCAACACCCGCTAGGGCCATCACAATGCTTTGTTTTAATTAGACAGTCGGATTCCCCAAGTCCGTGCCAGTTCTGAATTGATTGTTAATTGATAATCGTTATAATTTAAAAGAACTAATTGGTTGCCCAACTAGTATTCTTAAAAATTTTAGCAAGAAAGTTCCACAATTGGCTACGTAACTAAACTATCCGGGGAACAAGAAACTACCATAAATGATAGAAACTCTATTTACCCAGAACGAGCACATAAACCATGTTATTGTTTCCCAATCAAGCCCGACTATCTCAATCTTCAGAGCCAATCCTTATCCCGAAGTTACGGATCTAATTTGCCGACTTCCCTTACCTACATTATTCTATCGACTAGAGACTCTTCACCTTGGAGACCAGCTGCGGATATTGGTACGGCCTGTTGAGAAGTTTGCGTATCCCCACCATAAATTTTCAAGGTCCGAGGAGAAAATATCGACACAACAGTATATGTCATGCTCTTCTAGCCCATCTACCATATCTCTCTGCGAAAGACTTCCATGGTAGTACGGCTATAAAACAGAAAAGAAAACTCTTCCGATATCTCTCGACGGCTTCTTTATGGTCGTTCCTGTTGCCAGGATGAGCACGAGGCCCATATTTAATAACAAACGGATACTCAACAGGTTACGGAATTGGAACCGTATTCCCTTTCGTTCAAAATTATTCAAGTGTATAAAAATCGTTTACATGTATTTATAAATTTTAGGATAACAATATTTGATAATTTTATACTTGAAAATTTTCGGCTTTCGCCTTGAACTTAGGACCGACTAACTCGTGATCAACCACTGTTCACACGAAACCCTTCTCCACTTCAGTCCTCCAAGGTCTCATTCGATTATTTGCTACTACCACCAAGATCTGTACCAATGGCGGCTCCATGCAGGCTTACGCCAAACACTTCTAAGCACACCATTGTACCTTCCTACTCACTAAAGTTTCAAAATTTATATTACAAGTAATATAAATCATCTACTTTAGCGGTAATGTATAGGTATACAACTTAAGCGCCATCCATTTTAAGGGCTAGTTGCTTCGGCAGGTGAGTTGTTACACACTCCTTAGCGGATTTCGACTTCCATGATCACCGTCCTGCTGTTTTAAGCAACCAACGCCTTTCATGGTTTCTGTATGAGTTGTTAATTTGGGCACCGTAACATTACGTTTGGTTCATCCCACAGCGCCAGTTCTGCTTACCAAAAGTGGCCCACTGGGCACATTATATCATAACCTTAAACTTCATATCAAGAAAGTTAAGGTTCTTACCCATTTAAAGTTTGAGAATAGGTTAAGATCGTTTCGACCCTAAGGCCTCTAATCATTCGCTTTACCAGATAAGATTATTTTATATTATATTTCAATGCACCAGCTATCCTGAGGGAAACTTCGGAAGGAACCAGCTACTAGATGGTTCGATTGGTCTTTCGCCCCTATACTCAATTCTGACAATCGATTTGCACGTCAGAACTGTTTCGGTCTTCCATCAGGGTTTCCCCTGACTTCAACCTGATCAAGTATAGTTCACCATCTTTCGGGTCACAGCATATCTGCTCAAGGTACGTTCCAGTTAGAGGTATAAATAATATAAATATCATTATACATAACTATATAGAGCGCCCCGGGATTGTGTTAATTAACTATAAATAGTTAAAAAACTAATCCCATTATTAGTCAAGTTAATTACGCTATTAGGTTTATATCCCAATAACTTGCACATATGTTAGACTCCTTGGTCCGTGTTTCAAGACGGGTCCCGAAGGTATCCTGAATCTTTCGCATTGTTAATCATACATGTGCATATAATAAACACAAAAATCAATGATAATTATGCCATTATATAATTCCGAAAAATTAACGCACAGTATTCATATAAATCTATCAACACTTTATCAAATTTACGACAATTTATTTTATGTTATAATGCAAGCACTATAATTTAAATAAGCAATAATTCACAACTTTTTGATAAATTATTTATATTAATAGATTACAATGTCCTTATATGGAAAAAATGCACACTATTATTATAATATTAATTAAATACTACAATTCTAATGATGAATTTTCCATAACGGATATTCAGGTTCATCGGGCTTAACCTCTAAGCAGTTTCACGTACTATTTAACTCTCTATTCAGAGTTCTTTTCAACTTTCCCTCACGGTACTTGTTTACTATCGGTCTCATGGTTATATTTAGTTTTAGATGGAGTTTACCACCCACTTAGTGCTGCACTATCAAGCAACACGACTCTTTGGAAACACCATCTAATAATCATTAACGTTATACGGGCCTGGCACCCTCTATGGGTAAATGGCCTCATTTAAGAAGGACTTAAATCGTTAATTTCTCATACTAGAATATTGATGTTCCTTACACTGCATCTCACATTTGCCGTATAGACAAAGTGACTTAGTGCTGAACTGATTTCTTTTCGCTCGCCGCTACTAAGAAAATCCTTGTTAGTTTCTTTTCCTCCCCTAATTAATATGCTTAAATTCAGGGGGTAGTCCCATATGAGTTGAGGTTGTATAAAACAGTTTCAATTGAATAAAATTTTATTCAATTTTATGAATTAAAATACATTTAATTTCGAAGAATAATAATATTTACAACATCTTTCTTATCGAATCAGTAATAACGAGACAATTCTAGATGAAAAAAATCATATTTTTTTATGCTAGACATTCCTCATTAATTTTTGATTTGAAAAAAGAAAATATATATATATCTTCAGTTTCTCATACAAATATATACAATGAGAGTTAGTATGTATTTTCATAAATGCATTAATATTATGAATATATTCATGTACACACAATTTATAATTGCATACACACATTATTATCCAATAATATACCATATGCTTAATATTCTTTAATATAAAAAAATATTAAGCAACTTATTTAGCATAGTCTTACAACCCTCAACCATATGTAGTCCAAGCAGCACTATAAAATTAATTAAAGTACATAACAGCATGGACTGCGATATGCGTTCAAAATGTCGATGTTCATGTGTCCTGCAGTTCACACGATGACGCACAGTTTGCTGCGTTCTTCATCGACCCATGAGCCGAGTGATCCACCGCTTAGAGTGATTAATTTATTTTTGTTTATTTCATTACGTCAAAAATGTGTTTATTGAAAGAAATTAAAAATACACCATTTTACTGGCATATATCAATTCCTTCAATAAAATGTTTTTTTATACCTAAACAAATGTCGCGAAATGTCTTAGTTTTCGTATAAATTTATAAATATATGGTACATTCAAAAAAATTACATATATATATCGTTTATCATATTCATAATTTTATACAAAACATTAACCTGGAAAGCAGGTACAACATTATTAATTTAGGTGTTGCGTTTATACAATGTATGATCATAAAAATAATGGCCAATACATTTGTGCAACGCATGTATATTGTGGTACATATACACGCAAAGTTTACCTATTAAAATTCAAAACCACATGACAACTAATTATTTGCAAAATATATGTGTGGTGTGTCATTGTAAATTAATAAGAAGTTTTTATTTGTATTTAAATGTTTTATTATATAAATATAACATTTGATTTATTAACGGTAAGGAACATCAAACAATAATGATCCTTCCGCAGGTTCACCTACGGAAACCTTGTTACGACTTTTACTTCCTCTAAATAATCAAGTTCGGTCAACTTTTGCGAAACAACCGCAACACACAAGGCGTCACAGTGATCACGTCCGGAGACCTCACTAAATAATTCAATCGGTAGTAGCGACGGGCGGTGTGTACAAAGGGCAGGGACGTAATCAATGCGAGTTAATGACTCACACTTACTGGGAATTCCAAGTTCATGTGAACAGTTTCAGTTCACAATCCCAAGCATGAAAGTGGTTCAGCGGTTTACCCGGACCTCTCGGTCTAGGAAATACACGTTGATACTTTCATTGTAGCGCGCGTGCAGCCCAGGACATCTAAGGGCATCACAGACCTGTTATTGCTCAATCTCATTATTGCTAGACGCAATTTGTCCATTTAAGAAGCTAGTGTCCTTATAATGGGACAAACCAACAGGTACGGCTCCACTTATATAAACACATTCAAACACAATAAACATTTTACTGCCACTACGAATGAAGGCTATATAAGCTTCAACACCATAATCCTGAAGATATCTATTTAATATATTTGAGTCTCGTTCGTTATCGGAATTAACCAGACAAATCACTCCACGAACTAAGAACGGCCATGCACCACCACCCATAGATTCGAGAAAGAGCTATCAATCTGTCTTACACACTTATGTTCGGACCTGGTAAGTTTTCCCGTGTTGAGTCAAATTAAGCCGCAGGCTCCACTCCTGGTGGTGCCCTTCCGTCAATTCCTTTAAGTTTCAGCTTTGCAACCATACTTCCCCCGGAGCCCAAAAGCTTTGGTTTCCCGGGAAGCGACTGAGAGAGCCATAAAAGTAGCTACACCCAATTGCTAGCTGGCATCGTTTATGGTTAGAACTAGGGCGGTATCTGATCGCCTTCGAACCTCTAACTTTCGTTCTTGATTAATGAAAACATCTTTGGCAAATGCTTTCGCTTAAGTTAGTCTTACGACGGTCCAAGAATTTCACCTCTCGCGTCGTAATACTAATGCCCCCAAACTGCTTCTATTAATCATTACCTCTTGATCTGAAAACCAATGAAAGCAGAACAGAGGTCTTATTTCATTATCCCATGCACAGAATATTCAGGCATTTGAAGCCTGCTTTAAGCACTCTAATTTGTTCAAAGTAATTGTACCGGCCCACAATAACACTCGATGAAGAGCACTAATGCAGGTTTTTAAATAGGAGGAATACATAAAAAAATACAAGTATTTAATTATATATAAGAACTCCACCGGTAATACGCTTACATACATAAAGGTATAGTACTAACCACAATTGTAAGTTGTACTACCCGTATGAAGCACAAGTTCAACTACGAACGTTTTAACCGCAACAACTTTAATATACGCTATTGGAGCTGGAATTACCGCGGCTGCTGGCACCAGACTTGCCCTCCAATAGGTCCTTGTTAAAGGATTTAAAGTGTACTCATTCCAATTACAGGGCCTCGGATATGAGTCCTGTATTGTTATTTTTCGTCACTACCTCCCCGAGCTGGGAGTGGGTAATTTACGCGCCTGCTGCCTTCCTTAGATGTGGTAGCCGTTTCTCAGGCTCCCTCTCCGGAATCGAACCCTGATTCCCCGTTACCCGTTGCAACCATGGTAGTCCTAGATACTACCATCAAAAGTTGATAGGGCAGACATTTGAAAGATCTGTCGTCGGTACAAGACCATACGATCTGCATGTTATCTAGAGTTCAACCAATGTAACGATCTTGCGATCGCTTGGTTTTAGCCTAATAAAAGCACACGTTCCATAAGGTCCGTGTTTTAATTGCATGTATTAGCTCTAGAATTACCACAGTTATCCAAGTAACTGTTAACGATCTAAGGAACCATAACTGATATAATGAGCCTTTTGCGGTTTCACTGTTAATTCGTGTGTACTTAGACATGCATGGCTTAATCTTTGAGACAAGCATATAACTACTGGCAGGATCAACCAGAATAATGTTTTTATTTATATGTATAAACAATACACATATAAAATAAATACTTAACATACAAATATCTTATATTTTACATGACAATCTCTAATATATATATATATATATATCATCTATCTATCTATATATATATATATATATATATATATATATATATACAATTATGAATACAAAATTTATAATTATAGACATATGGACAATTAATAAATAAAACGAATACGGCTATATTTAGATAGCATTTCATTTTCGTTTAATTAAAATAAAAATTTCACTATTAACATATATAAATTTCACGTTCAACAATATATTTTTTTTACACATAACTTTATATATAATATTATCACACATTCATATTTTTTGTTTAATTTCATATTACGGAAATAAAACACTTTTATTTTGACAATAAATTGATAATTTTATCAAATTCATTTATTTGAGATAATTATATATATAAAATAAAACACATGCACTTTTATTATTTTATACGATACGATATGACATTCTTGCAAAATTGATATACTCATTGTTTATAACATGCATCCACATCTTATAAAACAATTTTCCATCGATTACATTTATAGTAAGGAACTTAACGATAATTGGAAATTTAATATTATATATTTTATTAAAATAATCAATATCTTAAAAATATATCTTGGCCAATTCCACTATTATCTGGTTATTATTATCGCAGCCAAGTGTATGTATATATAATACAATATACTAGCGATATTTAAAATTATATGTATTTACATATAATAGACAAGTACACACTACTTATCATATAAAGGTTTTTGAACACAATGTCTTCAATACCGACATTTTAATATAGGCTTCCCTCTACCTTAAGTTCTGCATGTATTAATAATATATTAATACATATTAACTTCATTATTTTTCATACATTATTATAATATGCTTATGCCGGCAAGACAACACTCAATTATTATATGTTTTACCATACATAATTTTTCTTCATATGACTTGCCTTGCTCGACACCACTACCCCTATATAGGTTTTTGAACACGGTTTCATCACAGCCGTCGAATAATATATGGGCCACCACCAGCCACATATTTTGTATGCATTTATATACCAATAATGTATCGTAATTTGAATTACTTATTATTTCGTACCATAAGTGCACCAAAACTTCATTATTCTTCATATATTATTATAATATGCTTATGCCGGCAAGACAACACTCAAATATTATATGTTTTACCATACATAATTTTTCTTCATATGACTTGCCTTGCTCGACACCACTACCCCTATAAAGGTTTTTGAGCACGGTTTCATCACAGCCGTCGAATAATATATGGGCCACCACCAGCCACATATTTTGTATGCATTTATATACCAATAATGTATCGTAATTTGAATTATTTATTATTTCGTACCATAAGTGCACCAAAACTTAATTATTCTTCATATATTATTATAATATGCTTATGCCGGCAAGACAACACTCAAATATTATATGTTTTACCATACATAATTTTTCTTCATATGACTTGCCTTGCTCGACACCACTACCCCTATAAAGGTTTTTGAGCACGGTTTCATCACAGCCGTCGAATAATATATGGGCCACCACCAGCCACATATTTTGTATGCATTTATATACCAATAATGTATCGTAATTTGAATTACTTATTATTTCGTACCATAAGTGCACCAAAACTTAATTATTCTTCATATATTATTATAATATGCTTATGCCGGCAAGACAACACTCATTTTTTTTTTTTTTTTTTTTTTAATTTTTTTTTTTTTTTTTTTTTTTTTTTTTTTCAAAACAACCCTTTTTTTTTTTTTTTTTTTTTTTTTTTTTTAAACCCCTTAAAAAAAAATTTTGCCCCCCCCCCACAATTTTTTTTTTTTTTTTTTTAAAAAAAAAATTTTTTTTATTTTAAATTTTTTTTTTTTTTTTACCAAAAGTGCACCAAAACTTCATTATTCTTCATATATTATTATAATATGCTTATGCCGGCAAGACAACACTCAAATATTATATGTTTTACCATACATAATTTTTCTTCATATGACTTGCCTTGCTCGACACCACTACCCCTATAAAGGTTTTTGAGCACGGTTTCATCACAGCCGTCGAATAATATATGGGCCACCACCAGCCACATATTTTGTATGCATTTATATACCAATAATGTATCGTAATTTGAATTACTTATTATTTCGTACCATAAGTGCACCAAAACTTCATTATTCTTCATATATTATTATAATATGCTTATGCCGGCAAGACAACACTCAAATATTATATGTTTTACCATACATAATTTTTCTTCATATGACTTGCCTTGCTCGACACCACTACCCCTATAAAGGTTTTTGAGCACGGTTTCATCACAGCCGTCGAATAATATATGGGCCACCACCAGCCACATATTTTGTATGCATTTATATACCAATAATGTATCGTAATTTGAATTACTTATTATTTCGTACCATAAGTGCACCAAAACTTAATTATTCTTCATATATTATTATAATATGCTTATGCCGGCAAGACAACACTCAAATATCATATGTTTTACCATACATAATTTTTCTTCATATGACTTGCCTTGCTCGACACCACTACCCCTATAAAGGTTTTTGAGCACGGTTTCATCACAGCCGTCGAATAATATATGGGCCACCACCAGCCACATATTTTGTATGCATTTATATACCAATAATGTATCGTAATTTGAATTACTTATTATTTCGTACCATAAGTGCACCAAAACTTCATTATTCTTCATATATTATTATAATATGCTTATGCCGGCAAGACAACACTCAAATATTATATGTTTTACCATACATAATTTTTCTTCATATGACTTGCCTTGCTCGACACCACTACCCCTATAAAGGTTTTTGAGCACGGTTTCATCACAGCCGTCGAATAATATATGGGCCACCACCAGCCACATATTTTGTATGCATTTATATACCAATAATGTATCGTAATTTGAATTACTTATTATTTTGTAACATAAGTGCACCAAAACTTCATTATTCTTCATATATTATTATAATATGCTTATGCCGGCAAGACAACACTCAAATATTATATGTTTTACCATACATAATTTTTCTTCATATGACTTGCCTTGCTCGACACTACTACCCCTATAAAGGTTTTTGAGCACGGTTTCATCACAGCCGTCGAATAATATATGGGCCACCACCAGCCACATATTTTGTATGCATTTATATACCAATAATATATCGTAATTTGAATTACTTATTATTTTGTAACATAAGTGCACCAAAACTTAATTATTCTTCATATATTATTATAATATGCTTATGCCGGCAAGACAACACTCAAATATCATATGTTTTACCATACATAATTTTTCTTCATATGACTTGCCTTGCGCGACACCACTACCCCTATATAGGTTTTTGAACACGGTTTCATCACAGCCGTCGAATAATATATGGGCCACCACCAGCCACATATTTTGTATGCATTTATATACCAATAATGTATCGTAATTTGAATTACTTATTATTTTGTACCATAAGTGCACCAAAACTTCATTATTCTTCATATATTATTATAATATGCTTATGCCGGCAAGACAACACTCAAATATTATATGTTTTACCATACATAATTTTTCTTCATATGACTTGCCTTGCTCGACACTACTACCCCTATAAAGGTTTTTGAGCACGGTTTCATCACAGCCGTCGAATAATATATGGGCCACCACCAGCCACATATTTTGTATGCATTTATATACCAATAATGTATCGTAATTTGAATTACTTATTATTTCGTACCATAAGTGCACCAAAACTTCATTATTCTTCATATATTATTATAATATGCTTATGCCGGCAAGACAACACTCAAATATTATATGTTTTACCATATATAATTTTTCTTCATATGACTTGCCTTGCTCGACACCACTACCCCTATATAGGTTTTTGAACACGGTTTCATCACACCAGTCATATAATATATGGGCTACCTCGAAACATAAAAATAATGTATGGACCACCTCCAAATATAATAATAATGTATGGACCACCTCCAAAAAATATTATAATATATGGGCCACCTCCAAATATAATAATAATGTATGGAGCATCTCCAAATATAATAATAATATATGGACCACCTTCAAAAATAATTATAATATATGGGCCACCTCCAAATATTATAATAATGTATGGACCACCTCCAAATATAATAATAATATATGGACCACCTCCAAAAATAATTATAATATATGGGCCACCTCCAAATATAATGATAACGTATGGACCATCTCCAAATATAATAATAATATATGGACCACCTCCAAAAATAATTATAATATATGCACCACCTCCAAATATAATGATAATGTATGGACCACCTCCAAGTATAATAATAAGATATGGGCCACCTCCGAATATAATAATCATATATGGGCCACCTAATATGACCTCCAAATATAATAATAATGTATGGAAAACCTCCAAAAATTATTATAATATATGGGCCACCTCCAAATATAATAATAATGTATGGACCATCTCCAAATATAATAATAATATATGGACCACCTCCAAATATAATTATAATATATGGGCCACCTCCAAATATTATAATAATGTATGGACCACCTCCAAATATAATAATAATATATGGACCACCTCCAAAAATAATTATAATATATGGGCCACCTCCAAATATTATAATAATGTATGGACCACCTCCAAATATAATAATAATATATGGACCTCCTCCAAAAATAATTATAATATATGAGTCACCTCCAAATATAATAATAATGTATGGACCACCTCCAAATATAATAATAATGTATGGAGCATCTCCAAATATAATAATAATATATGGACCACCTTCAAAAATAATTATAATATATGGGCCACCTCCAAATATTATAATAATGTATGGACCACCTCCAAATATAATAATAATATATGGACCAACCTCCAAAAATAATTATAATATATGGGCCACCTCCAAATATAATGATAACGTATGGACCATCTCCAAATATAATAATAATATATGGACCACCTCCAAAAATAATTATAATATATGCACCACCTCCAAATATAATGATAATGTATGGACCACCTCCAAGTATAATAATAAGATATGGACCACCTCCAAAAATAATTATAATATATGGGCCACCTCCAAATATAATAATAATGTATGGAAAACCTCCAAAAATTATTATAATGTATGGGCCACCTCCAAATATAATAATAATGTATGGACCATCTCCAAATATAATAATAATATATGGACCACCTCCAAATATAATTATAATATATGGGCCACCTCCAAATATTATAATAATGTATGGACCACCTCCAAATATAATAATAATATATGGACCACCTCCAAAAATAATTATAATATATGGGCCACCTCCAAATATTATAATAATGTATGGACCACCTCCACATATAATAATAATATATGGACCTTCTCCAAAAATAATTATAATATATGAGTCACCTCCAAATATAATAATAATGTATGGATCACCTCCAAATATAATAATAATGTATGGACCACCTCCAAAAATAGTTATAATATATGAGTCACCTCCAAATATAATAATAATGTATGGACCACCTCCAAATATAATAATAATATATGGACCACCTCTAAAAATAATTATAATATATCGACCACCTCCAAATATAATAATAATGTAAGTGCAAGTGTTTATTCTCTAGATGAGGAAAATCTGAATACCACAGACGACGACGATGTCGAAAATCAAACTGATCGTTAAATCTTTCAAGTATTGAAATTAACGATATCGCTACTTCTGACACCATGGAACAAAGCACACAACATTGTTCATGTTTTTCTTAAACAACAACAAACTAATGTTTGCTGAATAATAATATAAATCACATACATTTTTCATATGACAAACTTTTATTGATATAATTTCAACTCTCTATTGTATGCGCTGAATAATCGTATAAAACCATACATATTTTTATAAAACATGTTTTATTGATATAATTTCAATTCTGTGAGTTTATATTTTTAGAAAAGAGAAGCACACATTGTTCGCTCTTTTAAATATTTCTATGTATATGATAATGCTCCTATAGAAAAAACTATAGAATATAATAACATATACATTTATACATATATATGACAACTTTCATTTATAATTATTTATTTTAACTTATGCGTGTTGTATAAAATATTAAACATATTCGTATATGACAATCTATTTATTTTTATAATATCATATGTTTATTATAATAGTAACACGCATATTTTCATGCACCACCATTTTCAAATAGAAATTTGTTTGAATTTATATTATATTGTGTTCTTAGGTGTAACAATTCATTGCATAGTAAGTAAACATATTCGTATATGACAATCTATTTATTTTTATAATATCATATGTTTATTATAATAGTAACACGCATATTTCCATGCACCGCCATTTCAAATAGAAATTTGTTTGAATTTATATTATATTGTGTTCTTAGGTGTAACAATTCATTGCATAGTAAAATACTTTTCTTTAATATAATTATATGTGTATGTATATATATTATGCAATAAATAAATCTCACCGAATCACGCAATATATTATTTAAAATTATTAGATGCTGCTCTGCATCACAGCGAACAAGAACCAACCACTTCACTCAAAAAAAAATAAACGTATACATATTTTTTTTGTATTCTATGTATACGCTATTTGTTTAATGACATGGTGGTCGGTTATTTGCACGCATATATTTTTGTTTAATTATCGAATCATCAAGCAAAGGATAAGCTTCAGTGGATCGCAGTATGGCAGCTGCTCAACCACTTACAACACCTTGCCTGTTACAAAAGTCGTTTACAATTGATTCTAGGCTTTGTCATTGTATTAAATAATGTTTTAATATGTAACTAGCACGGCATCAGGTGATCGGAGATCCTCCCAATTTACTATGTTACAAATAACATTGGCATCACATCCATTGTCGTTTATAAAATAAATTACAAACTTTTAATGGTTTAGAAGCCATACAATGCAAATTGCCCCTTATTTATCATTGCAGTCCAGCACGGATACGACCTTAGAGGCGTTCAGGCATAATCCAACGGACGTAGCGTCATACCACTGTTCGCTCGAACAAGTATTGTGCCATTGGTCCGTACCTGCGGTTCCTCTCGTACTACGCAGGAATGCTGTCGCAACAACGTTTTGTCATTAGTAGGGTAAAACTAACCTGTCTCACGACGGTCTAAACCCAGCTCACGTTCCCTTGCATGGGTGAACAATCCAACGCTTGGTGAATTTTGCTTCACAATGATAGGAAGAGCCGACATCGAAGGATCAAAAAGCGACGTCGCTATGAACGCTTGGCCGCCACAAGCCAGTTATCCCTATGGTAACTTTTCTGACACCTCTTGTTAAAAACTCTTTAAACCAAAAGGATCGATAGGCCGAGCTTTTGCTGTCCCTGTGTGTACTGAACACCGAGATCAAGTCAGCATTTGCCCTTTTGCTCTATGTGTGGTTTCTGTCCGCACTGAGCTGGCCTTGGGACACCTCCGTTATTATTTGAGAGATGTACCGCCCCAGTCAAACTCCCTACCTGGCAATGTCCTTGAATTGGATCATACCTGAGTAATTGGAGTTATACCAAATTTTCAAATCGAAAACACATAAATGCATTCTCTCATTAATGAATTTGTTTGCGATTATATAACAAACTCGTGATACTTTGATCAAGAAGCTTGCATCAAAACCCAATACCATAAGATATAGTAAATATATCCGTATAATGGCTAGGAAATGATACACGTTCCATTTAATCAAGTAAGTAAGGAAACAATAAGAGTAGTGGTATTTCATTGTCGATACCAAACCGAAGTCTAATATCTCCCACTTATTCTACACCTCTTATGTCTCCTTACACTGCCAGATTAGAGTCAAGCTCAAAAGGGTCTTCTTTCCCCGCTAATTATTCCAAGCCCGTTCCCTTGGCTGTGGTTTCGCTAGATAGTAGATAGGGACAGTGGGAATCTCGTTAATCCATTCATGCGCGTCACTAATTAGATGACGAGGCATTTGGCTACCTTAAGAGAGTCATAGTTACTCCCGCCGTTGACCCGCGCTTACTTGAATTTCTTCACTTTGACATTCAGAGCACTGGGCAGAAATCACATTGTGTCAACACCCGCTAGGGCCATCACAATGCTTTGTTTTAATTAGACAGTCGGATTCCCCAAGTCCGTGCCAGTTCTGAATTGATTGTTAATTGATAATCGTTATAATTTAAAAGAACTAATTGGTTGCCCAACTAGTATTCTTAAAAATTTTAGCAAGAAAGTTCCACAATTGGCTACGTAACTAAACTATCCGGGGAACAAGAAACTACCATAAATGATAGAAACTCTATTTACCCAGAACGAGCACATAAACCATGTTATTGTTTCCCAATCAAGCCCGACTATCTCAATCTTCAGAGCCAATCCTTATCCCGAAGTTACGGATCTAATTTGCCGACTTCCCTTACCTACATTATTCTATCGACTAGAGACTCTTCACCTTGGAGACCAGCTGCGGATATTGGTACGGCCTGTTGAGAAGTTTGCGTATCCCCACCATAAATTTTCAAGGTCCGAGGAGAAAATATCGACACAACAGTATATGTCATGCTCTTCTAGCCCATCTACCATATCTCTCTGCGAAAGACTTCCATGGTAGTACGGCTATAAAACAGAAAAGAAAACTCTTCCGATATCTCTCGACGGCTTCTTTATGGTCGTTCCTGTTGCCAGGATGAGCACGAGGCCCATATTTAATAACAAACGGATACTCAACAGGTTACGGAATTGGAACCGTATTCCCTTTCGTTCAAAATTATTCAAGTGTATAAAAATCGTTTACATGTATTTATAAATTTTAGGATAACAATATTTGATAATTTTATACTTGAAAATTTTCGGCTTTCGCCTTGAACTTAGGACCGACTAACTCGTGATCAACCACTGTTCACACGAAACCCTTCTCCACTTCAGTCCTCCAAGGTCTCATTCGATTATTTGCTACTACCACCAAGATCTGTACCAATGGCGGCTCCATGCAGGCTTACGCCAAACACTTCTAAGCACACCATTGTACCTTCCTACTCACTAAAGTTTCAAAATTTATATTACAAGTAATATAAATCATCTACTTTAGCGGTAATGTATAGGTATACAACTTAAGCGCCATCCATTTTAAGGGCTAGTTGCTTCGGCAGGTGAGTTGTTACACACTCCTTAGCGGATTTCGACTTCCATGATCACCGTCCTGCTGTTTTAAGCAACCAACGCCTTTCATGGTTTCTGTATGAGTTGTTAATTTGGGCACCGTAACATTACGTTTGGTTCATCCCACAGCGCCAGTTCTGCTTACCAAAAGTGGCCCACTGGGCACATTATATCATAACCTTAAACTTCATATCAAGAAAGTTAAGGTTCTTACCCATTTAAAGTTTGAGAATAGGTTAAGATCGTTTCGACCCTAAGGCCTCTAATCATTCGCTTTACCAGATAAGATTATTTTATATTATATTTCAATGCACCAGCTATCCTGAGGGAAACTTCGGAAGGAACCAGCTACTAGATGGTTCGATTGGTCTTTCGCCCCTATACTCAATTCTGACAATCGATTTGCACGTCAGAACTGTTTCGGTCTTCCATCAGGGTTTCCCCTGACTTCAACCTGATCAAGTATAGTTCACCATCTTTCGGGTCACAGCATATCTGCTCAAGGTACGTTCCAGTTAGAGGTATAAATAATATAAATATCATTATACATAACTATATAGAGCGCCCCGGGATTGTGTTAATTAACTATAAATAGTTAAAAAACTAATCCCATTATTAGTCAAGTTAATTACGCTATTAGGTTTATATCCCAATAACTTGCACATATGTTAGACTCCTTGGTCCGTGTTTCAAGACGGGTCCCGAAGGTATCCTGAATCTTTCGCATTGTTAATCATACATGTGCATATAATAAACACAAAAATCAATGATAATTATGCCATTATATAATTCCGAAAAATTAACGCACAGTATTCATATAAATCTATCAACACTTTATCAAATTTACGACAATTTATTTTATGTTATAATGCAAGCACTATAATTTAAATAAGCAATAATTCACAACTTTTTGATAAATTATTTATATTAATAGATTACAATGTCCTTATATGGAAAAAATGCACACTATTATTATAATATTAATTAAATACTACAATTCTAATGATGAATTTTCCATAACGGATATTCAGGTTCATCGGGCTTAACCTCTAAGCAGTTTCACGTACTATTTAACTCTCTATTCAGAGTTCTTTTCAACTTTCCCTCACGGTACTTGTTTACTATCGGTCTCATGGTTATATTTAGTTTTAGATGGAGTTTACCACCCACTTAGTGCTGCACTATCAAGCAACACGACTCTTTGGAAACACCATCTAATAATCATTAACGTTATACGGGCCTGGCACCCTCTATGGGTAAATGGCCTCATTTAAGAAGGACTTAAATCGTTAATTTCTCATACTAGAATATTGATGTTCCTTACACTGCATCTCACATTTGCCGTATAGACAAAGTGACTTAGTGCTGAACTGATTTCTTTTCGCTCGCCGCTACTAAGAAAATCCTTGTTAGTTTCTTTTCCTCCCCTAATTAATATGCTTAAATTCAGGGGGTAGTCCCATATGAGTTGAGGTTGTATAAAACAGTTTCAATTGAATAAAATTTTATTCAATTTTATGAATTAAAATACATTTAATTTCGAAGAATAATAATATTTACAACATCTTTCTTATCGAATCAGTAATAACGAGACAATTCTAGATGAAAAAAATCATATTTTTTTATGCTAGACATTCCTCATTAATTTTTGATTTGAAAAAAGAAAATATATATATATCTTCAGTTTCTCATACAAATATATACAATGAGAGTTAGTATGTATTTTCATAAATGCATTAATATTATGAATATATTCATGTACACACAATTTATAATTGCATACACACATTATTATCCAATAATATACCATATGCTTAATATTCTTTAATATAAAAAAATATTAAGCAACTTATTTAGCATAGTCTTACAACCCTCAACCATATGTAGTCCAAGCAGCACTATAAAATTAATTAAAGTACATAACAGCATGGACTGCGATATGCGTTCAAAATGTCGATGTTCATGTGTCCTGCAGTTCACACGATGACGCACAGTTTGCTGCGTTCTTCATCGACCCATGAGCCGAGTGATCCACCGCTTAGAGTGATTAATTTATTTTTGTTTATTTCATTACGTCAAAAATGTGTTTATTGAAAGAAATTAAAAATACACCATTTTACTGGCATATATCAATTCCTTCAATAAAATGTTTTTTTATACCTAAACAAATGTCGCGAAATGTCTTAGTTTTCGTATAAATTTATAAATATATGGTACATTCAAAAAAATTACATATATATATCGTTTATCATATTCATAATTTTATACAAAACATTAACCTGGAAAGCAGGTACAACATTATTAATTTAGGTGTTGCGTTTATACAATGTATGATCATAAAAATAATGGCCAATACATTTGTGCAACGCATGTATATTGTGGTACATATACACGCAAAGTTTACCTATTAAAATTCAAAACCACATGACAACTAATTATTTGCAAAATATATGTGTGGTGTGTCATTGTAAATTAATAAGAAGTTTTTATTTGTATTTAAATGTTTTATTATATAAATATAACATTTGA
>JAEIGR010000067.1:667500-672500 GCA_018904305.1 Scaptomyza montana | reverse complement strand
TATACGATACGATATGACATTCTTGCAAAATTGATATACTCATTGTTTATAACATGCATCCACATCTTATAAAACAATTTTCCATCGATTACATTTATAGTAAGGAACTTAACGATAATTGGAAATTTAATATTATATATTTTATTAAAATAATCAATATCTTAAAAATATATCTTGGCCAATTCCACTATTATCTGGTTATTATTATCGCAGCCAAGTGTATGTATATATAATACAATATACTAGCGATATTTAAAATTATATGTATTTACATATAATAGACAAGTACACACTACTTATCATATAAAGGTTTTTGAACACAATGTCTTCAATACCGACATTTTAATATAGGCTTCCCTCTACCTTAAGTTCTGCATGTATTAATAATATATTAATACATATTAACTTCATTATTTTTCATACATTATTATAATATGCTTATGCCGGCAAGACAACACTCAATTATTATATGTTTTACCATACATAATTTTTCTTCATATGACTTGCCTTGCTCGACACCACTACCCCTATATAGGTTTTTGAACACGGTTTCATCACAGCCGTCGAATAATATATGGGCCACCACCAGCCACATATTTTGTATGCATTTATATACCAATAATGTATCGTAATTTGAATTACTTATTATTTCGTACCATAAGTGCACCAAAACTTCATTATTCTTCATATATTATTATAATATGCTTATGCCGGCAAGACAACACTCAAATATTATATGTTTTACCATACATAATTTTTCTTCATATGACTTGCCTTGCTCGACACCACTACCCCTATAAAGGTTTTTGAGCACGGTTTCATCACAGCCGTCGAATAATATATGGGCCACCACCAGCCACATATTTTGTATGCATTTATATACCAATAATGTATCGTAATTTGAATTATTTATTATTTCGTACCATAAGTGCACCAAAACTTAATTATTCTTCATATATTATTATAATATGCTTATGCCGGCAAGACAACACTCAAATATTATATGTTTTACCATACATAATTTTTCTTCATATGACTTGCCTTGCTCGACACCACTACCCCTATAAAGGTTTTTGAGCACGGTTTCATCACAGCCGTCGAATAATATATGGGCCACCACCAGCCACATATTTTGTATGCATTTATATACCAATAATGTATCGTAATTTGAATTACTTATTATTTCGTACCATAAGTGCACCAAAACTTCATTATTCTTCATATATTATTATAATATGCTTATGCCGGCAAGACAACACTCAAATATTATATGTTTTACCATACATAATTTTTCTTCATATGACTTGCCTTGCTCGACACCACTACCCCTATAAAGGTTTTTGAGCACGGTTTCATCACAGCCGTCGAATAATATATGGGCCACCACCAGCCACATATTTTGTATGCATTTATATACCAATAATGTATCGTAATTTGAATTACTTATTATTTCGTACCATAAGTGCACCAAAACTTCATTATTCTTCATATATTATTATAATATGCTTATGCCGGCAAGACAACACTCAAATATTATATGTTTTACCATACATAATTTTTCTTCATATGACTTGCCTTGCTCGACACCACTACCCCTATAAAGGTTTTTGAGCACGGTTTCATCACAGCCGTCGAATAATATATGGGCCACCACCAGCCACATATTTTGTATGCATTTATATACCAATAATGTATCGTAATTTGAATTACTTATTATTTTGTAACATAAGTGCACCAAAACTTAATTATTCTTCATATATTATTATAATATGCTTATGCCGGCAAGACAACACTCAAATATCATATGTTTTACCATACATAATTTTTCTTCATATGACTTGCCTTGCTCGACACCACTACCCCTATAAAGGTTTTTGAGCACGGTTTCATCACAGCCGTCGAATAATATATGGGCCACCACCAGCCACATATTTTGTATGCATTTATATACCAATAATGTATCGTAATTTGAATTACTTATTATTTCGTACCATAAGTGCACCAAAACTTAATTATTCTTCATATATTATTATAATATGCTTATGCCGGCAAGACAACACTCAAATATTATATGTTTTACCATACATAATTTTTCTTCATATGACTTGCCTTGCTCGACACCACTACCCCTATAAAGGTTTTTGAGCACGGTTTCATCACAGCCGTCGAATAATATATGGGCCACCACCAGCCACATATTTTGTATGCATTTATATACCAATAATGTATCGTAATTTGAATTACTTATTATTTTGTAACATAAGTGCACCAAAACTTAATTATTCTTCATATATTATTATAATATGCTTATGCCGGCAAGACAACACTCAAATATCATATGTTTTACCATACATAATTTTTCTTCATATGACTTGCCTTGCTCGACACCACTACCCCTATAAAGGTTTTTGAGCACGGTTTCATCACAGCCGTCGAATAATATATGGGCCACCACCAGCCACATATTTTGTATGCATTTATATACCAATAATATATCGTAATTTGAATTACTTATTATTTTGTAACATAAGTGCACCAAAACTTAATTATTCTTCATATATTATTATAATATGCTTATGCCGGCAAGACAACACTCAAATATCATATGTTTTACCATACATAATTTTTCTTCATATGACTTGCCTTGCGCGACACCACTACCCCTATATAGGTTTTTGAACACGGTTTCATCACAGCCGTCGAATAATATATGGGCCACCACCAGCCACATATTTTGTATGCATTTATATACCAATAATGTATCGTAATTTGAATTACTTATTATTTTGTACCATAAGTGCACCAAAACTTCATTATTCTTCATATATTATTATAATATGCTTATGCCGGCAAGACAACACTCAAATATTATATGTTTTACCATACATAATTTTTCTTCATATGACTTGCCTTGCTCGACACTACTACCCCTATAAAGGTTTTTGAGCACGGTTTCATCACAGCCGTCGAATAATATATGGGCCACCACCAGCCACATATTTTGTATGCATTTATATACCAATAATGTATCGTAATTTGAATTACTTATTATTTCGTACCATAAGTGCACCAAAACTTCATTATTCTTCATATATTATTATAATATGCTTATGCCGGCAAGACAACACTCAAATATTATATGTTTTACCATATATAATTTTTCTTCATATGACTTGCCTTGCTCGACACCACTACCCCTATATAGGTTTTTGAACACGGTTTCATCACACCAGTCATATAATATATGGGCTACCTCGAAACATAAAAATAATGTATGGACCACCTCCAAATATAATAATAATGTATGGACCACCTCCAAAAAATATTATAATATATGGGCCACCTCCAAATATAATAATAATGTATGGAGCATCTCCAAATATAATAATAATATATGGACCACCTTCAAAAATAATTATAATATATGGGCCACCTCCAAATATTATAATAATGTATGGACCACCTCCAAATATAATAATAATATATGGACCACCTCCAAAAATAATTATAATATATGGGCCACCTCCAAATATAATGATAACGTATGGACCATCTCCAAATATAATAATAATATATGGACCACCTCCAAAAATAATTATAATATATGCACCACCTCCAAATATAATGATAATGTATGGACCACCTCCAAGTATAATAATAAGATATGGGCCACCTCCGAATATAATAATCATATATGGGCCACCTCCAAATATAATAATAATGTATGGAAAACCTCCAAAAATTATTATAATATATGGGCCACCTCCAAATATAATAATAATGTATGGACCATCTCCAAATATAATAATAATATATGGACCACCTCCAAATATAATTATAATATATGGGCCACCTCCAAATATTATAATAATGTATGGACCACCTCCAAATATAATAATAATATATGGACCACCTCCAAAAATAATTATAATATATGGGCCACCTCCAAATATTATAATAATGTATGGACCACCTCCAAATATAATAATAATATATGGACCTCCTCCAAAAATAATTATAATATATGAGTCACCTCCAAATATAATAATAATGTATGGACCACCTCCAAATATAATAATAATGTATGGAGCATCTCCAAATATAATAATAATATATGGACCACCTTCAAAAATAATTATAATATATGGGCCACCTCCAAATATTATAATAATGTATGGACCACCTCCAAATATAATAATAATATATGGACCAACCTCCAAAAATAATTATAATATATGGGCCACCTCCAAATATAATGATAACGTATGGACCATCTCCAAATATAATAATAATATATGGACCACCTCCAAAAATAATTATAATATATGCACCACCTCCAAATATAATGATAATGTATGGACCACCTCCAAGTATAATAATAAGATATGGACCACCTCCAAAAATAATTATAATATATGGGCCACCTCCAAATATAATAATAATGTATGGAAAACCTCCAAAAATTATTATAATGTATGGGCCACCTCCAAATATAATAATAATGTATGGACCATCTCCAAATATAATAATAATATATGGACCACCTCCAAATATAATTATAATATATGGGCCACCTCCAAATATTATAATAATGTATGGACCACCTCCAAATATAATAATAATATATGGACCACCTCCAAAAATAATTATAATATATGGGCCACCTCCAAATATTATAATAATGACCTCCAAATATTATAATAATGTATGGACCACCTCCACATATAATAATAATATATGGACCTTCTCCAAAAATAATTATAATATATGAGTCACCTCCAAATATAATAATAATGTATGGATCACCTCCAAATATAATAATAATGTATGGACCACCTCCAAAAATAGTTATAATATATGAGTCACCTCCAAATATAATAATAATGTATGGACCACCTCCAAATATAATAATAATATATGGACCACCTCTAAAAATAATTATAATATATCGACCACCTCCAAATATAATAATAATGTAAGTGCAAGTGTTTATTCTCTAG
>JAEIGR010000067.1:652500-657500 GCA_018904305.1 Scaptomyza montana | reverse complement strand
CAATAATGTATCGTAATTTGAATTACTTATTATTTCGTACCATAAGTGCACCAAAACTTCATTATTCTTCATATATTATTATAATATGCTTATGCCGGCAAGACAACACTCAAATATTATATGTTTTACCATACATAATTTTTCTTCATATGACTTGCCTTGCTCGACACCACTACCCCTATAAAGGTTTTTGAGCACGGTTTCATCACAGCCGTCGAATAATATATGGGCCACCACCAGCCACATATTTTGTATGCATTTATATACCAATAATGTATCGTAATTTGAATTACTTATTATTTTGTAACATAAGTGCACCAAAACTTAATTATTCTTCATATATTATTATAATATGCTTATGCCGGCAAGACAACACTCAAATATCATATGTTTTACCATACATAATTTTTCTTCATATGACTTGCCTTGCTCGACACCACTACCCCTATAAAGGTTTTTGAGCACGGTTTCATCACAGCCGTCGAATAATATATGGGCCACCACCAGCCACATATTTTGTATGCATTTATATACCAATAATATATCGTAATTTGAATTACTTATTATTTTGTAACATAAGTGCACCAAAACTTAATTATTCTTCATATATTATTATAATATGCTTATGCCGGCAAGACAACACTCAAATATTATATGTTTTACCATACATAATTTTTCTTCATATGACTTGCCTTGCTCGACACCACTACCCCTATAAAGGTTTTTGAGCACGGTTTCATCACAGCCGTCGAATAATATATGGGCCACCACCAGCCACATATTTTGTATGCATTTATATA
Source organism: Scaptomyza montana (assembly GCA_018904305.1). Classification (NCBI taxonomy): domain Eukaryota; kingdom Metazoa; phylum Arthropoda; class Insecta; order Diptera; family Drosophilidae; genus Scaptomyza; species Scaptomyza montana. The sequence goes on along the minus strand of JAEIGR010000067.1, from coordinate 656,700 downwards.
CCAATAATGTATCGTAATTTGAATTACTTATTATTTTGTACCATAAGTGCACCAAAACTTCATTATTCTTCATATATTATTATAATATGCTTATGCCGGCAAGACAACACTCAAATATTATATGTTTTACCATACATAATTTTTCTTCATATGACTTGCCTTGCTCGACACCACTACCCCTATAAAGGTTTTTGAGCACGGTTTCATCACAGCCGTCGAATAATATATGGGCCACCACCAGCCACATATTTTGTATGCATTTATATACCAATAATGTATCGTAATTTGAATTACTTATTATTTTGTAACATAAGTGCACCAAAACTTAATTATTCTTCATATATTATTATAATATGCTTATGCCGGCAAGACAACACTCAAATATCATATGTTTTACCATACATAATTTTTCTTCATATGACTTGCCTTGCTCGACACCACTACCCCTATAAAGGTTTTTGAACACGGTTTCATCACAGCCGTCGAATAATATATGGGCCACCACCAGCCACATATTTTGTATGCATTTATATACCAATAATATATCGTAATTTGAATTACTTATTATTTTGTACCATAAGTGCACCAAAACTTAATTATTCTTCATATATTATTATAATATGCTTATGCCGGCAAGACAACACTCAAATATCATATGTTTTACCATACATAATTTTTCTTCATATGACTTGCCTTGCTCGACACTACTACCCCTATAAAGGTTTTTGAGCACGGTTTCATCACAGCCGTCGAATAATATATGGGCCACCACCAGCCACATATTTTGTATGCATTTATATACCAATAATGTATCGTAATTTGAATTACTTATTATTTCGTACCATAAGTGCACCAAAACTTCATTATTCTTCATATATTATTATAATATGCTTATGCCGGCAAGACAACACTCAAATATTATATGTTTTACCATATATAATTTTTCTTCATATGACTTGCCTTGCTCGACACCACTACCCCTATATAGGTTTTTGAACACGGTTTCATCACACCAGTCATATAATATATGGGCTACCTCGAAACATAAAAATAATGTATGGACCACCTCCAAATATAATAATAATGTATGGACCACCTCCAAAAAATATTATAATATATGGGCCACCTCCAAATATAATAATAATGTATGGAGCATCTCCAAATATAATAATAATATATGGACCACCTTCAAAAATAATTATAATATATGGGCCACCTCCAAATATTATAATAATGTATGGACCACCTCCAAATATAATAATAATATATGGACCACCTCCAAAAATAATTATAATATATGGGCCACCTCCAAATATAATGATAACGTATGGACCATCTCCAAATATAATAATAATATATGGACCACCTCCAAAAATAATTATAATATATGCACCACCTCCAAATATAATGATAATGTATGGACCACCTCCAAGTATAATAATAAGATATGGGCCACCTCCGAATATAATAATCATATATGGGCCACCTCCAAATATAATAATAATGTATGGAAAACCTCCAAAAATTATTATAATATATGGGCCACCTCCAAATATAATAATAATGTATGGACCATCTCCAAATATAATAATAATATATGGACCACCTCCAAATATAATTATAATATATGGGCCACCTCCAAATATTATAATAATGTATGGACCACCTCCAAATATAATAATAATATATGGACCACCTCCAAAAATAATTATAATATATGGGCCACCTCCAAATATTATAATAATGTATGGACCACCTCCAAATATAATAATAATATATGGACCTCCTCCAAAAATAATTATAATATATGAGTCACCTCCAAATATAATAATAATGTATGGACCACCTCCAAATATAATAATAATGTATGGAGCATCTCCAAATATAATAATAATATATGGACCACCTTCAAAAATAATTATAATATATGGGCCACCTCCAAATATTATAATAATGTATGGACCACCTCCAAATATAATAATAATATATGGACCAACCTCCAAAAATAATTATAATATATGGGCCACCTCCAAATATAATGATAACGTATGGACCATCTCCAAATATAATAATAATATATGGACCACCTCCAAAAATAATTATAATATATGCACCACCTCCAAATATAATGATAATGTATGGACCACCTCCAAGTATAATAATAAGATATGGACCACCTCCAAAAATAATTATAATATATGGGCCACCTCCAAATATAATAATAATGTATGGAAAACCTCCAAAAATTATTATAATGTATGGGCCACCTCCAAATATAATAATAATGTATGGACCATCTCCAAATATAATAATAATATATGGACCACCTCCAAATATAATTATAATATATGGGCCACCTCCAAATATTATAATAATGTATGGACCACCTCCAAATATAATAATAATATATGGACCACCTCCAAAAATAATTATAATATATGGGCCACCTCCAAATATTATAATAATGTATGGACCACCTCCACATATAATAATAATATATGGACCTTCTCCAAAAATAATTATAATATATGAGTCACCTCCAAATATAATAATAATGTATGGATCACCTCCAAATATAATAATAATGTATGGACCACCTCCAAAAATAGTTATAATATATGAGTCACCTCCAAATATAATAATAATGTATGGACCACCTCCAAATATAATAATAATATATGGACCACCTCTAAAAATAATTATAATATATCGACCACCTCCAAATATAATAATAATGTAAGTGCAAGTGTTTATTCTCTAGATGAGGAAAATCTGAATACCACAGACGACGACGATGTCGAAAATCAAACTGATCGTTAAATCTTTCAAGTATTGAAATTAACGATATCGCTACTTCTGACACCATGGAACAAAGCACACAACATTGTTCATGTTTTTCTTAAACAACAACAAACTAATGTTTGCTGAATAATAATATAAATCACATACATTTTTCATATGACAAACTTTTATTGATATAATTTCAACTCTCTATTGTATGCGCTGAATAATCGTATAAAACCATACATATTTTTATAAAACATGTTTTATTGATATAATTTCAATTCTGTGAGTTTATATTTTTAGAAAAGAGAAGCACACATTGTTCGCTCTTTTAAATATTTCTATGTATATGATAATGCTCCTATAGAAAAAACTATAGAATATAATAACATATACATTTATACATATATATGACAACTTTCATTTATAATTATTTATTTTAACTTATGCGTGTTGTATAAAATATTAAACATATTCGTATATGACAATCTATTTATTTTTATAATATCATATGTTTATTATAATAGTAACACGCATATTTTCATGCACCACCATTTTCAAATAGAAATTTGTTTGAATTTATATTATATTGTGTTCTTAGGTGTAACAATTCATTGCATAGTAAGTAAACATATTCGTATATGACAATCTATTTATTTTTATAATATCATATGTTTATTATAATAGTAACACGCATATTTCCATGCACCGCCATTTCAAATAGAAATTTGTTTGAATTTATATTATATTGTGTTCTTAGGTGTAACAATTCATTGCATAGTAAAATACTTTTCTTTAATATAATTATATGTGTATGTATATATATTATGCAATAAATAAATCTCACCGAATCACGCAATATATTATTTAAAATTATTAGATGCTGCTCTGCATCACAGCGAACAAGAACCAACCACTTCACTCAAAAAAAATAAACGTATACATATTTTTTTTGTATTCTATGTATACGCTATTTGTTTAATGACATGGTGGTCGGTTATTTGCACGCATATATTTTTGTTTAATTATCGAATCATCAAGCAAAGGATAAGCTTCAGTGGATCGCAGTATGGCAGCTGCTCAACCACTTACAACACCTTGCCTGTTACAAAAGTCGTTTACAATTGATTCTAGGCTTTGTCATTGTATTAAATAATGTTTTAATATGTAACTAGCACGGCATCAGGTGATCGGAGATCCTCCCAATTTACTATGTTACAAATAACATTGGCATCACATCCATTGTCGTTTATAAAATAAATTACAAACTTTTAATGGTTTAGAAGCCATACAATGCAAATTGCCCCTTATTTATCATTGCAGTCCAGCACGGATACGACCTTAGAGGCGTTCAGGCATAATCCAACGGACGTAGCGTCATACCACTGTTCGCTCGAACAAGTATTGTGCCATTGG
>JAEIGR010000067.1:647500-650000 GCA_018904305.1 Scaptomyza montana | reverse complement strand
CTGACAATCGATTTGCACGTCAGAACTGTTTCGGTCTTCCATCAGGGTTTCCCCTGACTTCAACCTGATCAAGTATAGTTCACCATCTTTCGGGTCACAGCATATCTGCTCAAGGTACGTTCCAGTTAGAGGTATAAATAATATAAATATCATTATACATAACTATATAGAGCGCCCCGGGATTGTGTTAATTAACTATAAATAGTTAAAAAACTAATCCCATTATTAGTCAAGTTAATTACGCTATTAGGTTTATATCCCAATAACTTGCACATATGTTAGACTCCTTGGTCCGTGTTTCAAGACGGGTCCCGAAGGTATCCTGAATCTTTCGCATTGTTAATCATACATGTGCATATAATAAACACAAAAATCAATGATAATTATGCCATTATATAATTCCGAAAAATTAACGCACAGTATTCATATAAATCTATCAACACTTTATCAAATTTACGACAATTTATTTTATGTTATAATGCAAGCACTATAATTTAAATAAGCAATAATTCACAACTTTTTGATAAATTATTTATATTAATAGATTACAATGTCCTTATATGGAAAAAATGCACACTATTATTATAATATTAATTAAATACTACAATTCTAATGATGAATTTTCCATAACGGATATTCAGGTTCATCGGGCTTAACCTCTAAGCAGTTTCACGTACTATTTAACTCTCTATTCAGAGTTCTTTTCAACTTTCCCTCACGGTACTTGTTTACTATCGGTCTCATGGTTATATTTAGTTTTAGATGGAGTTTACCACCCACTTAGTGCTGCACTATCAAGCAACACGACTCTTTGGAAACACCATCTAATAATCATTAACGTTATACGGGCCTGGCACCCTCTATGGGTAAATGGCCTCATTTAAGAAGGACTTAAATCGTTAATTTCTCATACTAGAATATTGATGTTCCTTACACTGCATCTCACATTTGCCGTATAGACAAAGTGACTTAGTGCTGAACTGATTTCTTTTCGCTCGCCGCTACTAAGAAAATCCTTGTTAGTTTCTTTTCCTCCCCTAATTAATATGCTTAAATTCAGGGGGTAGTCCCATATGAGTTGAGGTTGTATAAAACAGTTTCAATTGAATAAAATTTTATTCAATTTTATGAATTAAAATACATTTAATTTCGAAGAATAATAATATTTACAACATCTTTCTTATCGAATCAGTAATAACGAGACAATTCTAGATGAAAAAAATCATATTTTTTTATGCTAGACATTCCTCATTAATTTTTGATTTGAAAAAAGAAAATATATATATATCTTCAGTTTCTCATACAAATATATACAATGAGAGTTAGTATGTATTTTCATAAATGCATTAATATTATGAATATATTCATGTACACACAATTTATAATTGCATACACACATTATTATCCAATAATATACCATATGCTTAATATTCTTTAATATAAAAAAATATTAAGCAACTTATTTAGCATAGTCTTACAACCCTCAACCATATGTAGTCCAAGCAGCACTATAAAATTAATTAAAGTACATAACAGCATGGACTGCGATATGCGTTCAAAATGTCGATGTTCATGTGTCCTGCAGTTCACACGATGACGCACAGTTTGCTGCGTTCTTCATCGACCCATGAGCCGAGTGATCCACCGCTTAGAGTGATTAATTTATTTTTGTTTATTTCATTACGTCAAAAATGTGTTTATTGAAAGAAATTAAAAATACACCATTTTACTGGCATATATCAATTCCTTCAATAAAATGTTTTTTTATACCTAAACAAATGTCGCGAAATGTCTTAGTTTTCGTATAAATTTATAAATATATGGTACATTCAAAAAAATTACATATATATATCGTTTATCATATTCATAATTTTATACAAAACATTAACCTGGAAAGCAGGTACAACATTATTAATTTAGGTGTTGCGTTTATACAATGTATGATCATAAAAATAATGGCCAATACATTTGTGCAACGCATGTATATTGTGGTACATATACACGCAAAGTTTACCTATTAAAATTCAAAACCACATGACAACTAATTATTTGCAAAATATATGTGTGGTGTGTCATTGTAAATTAATAAGAAGTTTTTATTTGTATTTAAATGTTTTATTATATAAATATAACATTTGATTTATTAACGGTAAGGAACATCAAACAATAATGATCCTTCCGCAGGTTCACCTACGGAAACCTTGTTACGACTTTTACTTCCTCTAAATAATCAAGTTCGGTCAACTTTTGCGAAACAACCGCAACACACAAGGCGTCACAGTGATCACGTCCGGAGACCTCACTAAATAATTCAATCGGTAGTAGCGACGGGCGGTGTGTACAAAGGGCAGGGACGTAATCAATGCGAGTTAATGACTCACACTTACTGGGAATTCCAAGTTCATGTGAACAGTTTCAGTTCACAATCCCAAGCATGAAAGTGGTTCAGCGGTTTACCCGGACCTCTCGGTCTAGGAAATACACGTTGATACTTTCATTG